>KV453843.1:1993971-2051005 GCA_001661475.1 Tortispora caseinolytica NRRL Y-17796
TTCCCCAAAAAAAAAAAAAAAAAAAAAAAAAAAAAAAAAAAAAAAAAAAAAAAAGGTGGGGAGAGGGGGGGGAGGAAGTAAAAGAGTGAAGAGTGAAAAGGTGCGAAAAGTGAGCGGCGATATCCTTAGGGTCTGAACACTTGTTGAGAAATGGGTTGAAGGCCTTGAGCTCGATAGGTATTACGAGAGTTCTGCGCAGTTTTATCTCTCTCGGTGTTAGAACCTGATTGGTTGTTTCTGGGATTTGCTTGCTCGTCATTGCCACGACTGCGATATGTATTTCGAGTAAATGAATTAGGAGTACTCGATTCAAGGTCAAACTTAGGACGAGGAATTGCATCAGGATTGTCATAAACGTAGAGTGACTTGTCAATTTGTGGCGGAATAGGTCGAATTTCTGTGGCAAGTTCTTGTTCAATCTTATAAAGGTTGAAACGATCGCTCCAGGAAATAAGG
This sequence comes from Tortispora caseinolytica NRRL Y-17796, assembly GCA_001661475.1. Taxonomy (NCBI): domain Eukaryota; kingdom Fungi; phylum Ascomycota; class Trigonopsidomycetes; order Trigonopsidales; family Trigonopsidaceae; genus Tortispora; species Tortispora caseinolytica. Next base: position 1,994,428 of record KV453843.1, read on the forward strand.
TCTATAGCCAATCCTCGGTGACCAAAACGGCCAGATCTACCGATTCTGTGCAAATAGGTTTCAGCAGTTTTAGGGAAATCGAAATTGATTACCACGTTGACAGCTTGAATATCAATACCGCGAGTAAAAAGATCAGAACATACTAAATTTCTAGCATTTCCGTTTCTAAAGTCATGGAAAACTCTGTTGCGGTCCTGTTGAGGCATTTTGGCGTGAAGATAAAATGTAGAGAATCCAAGTTCAGTCAATTTGCGTGCAAGCAGTTCCACTCTGTTGGCAGAATTGCAGAATATAATACATTGATTAATCTGAAGTTTGGAGAAAAGTGTGTTGAGACAATGGAGCTTTTCTTTCTCCTCCACGAAAGCATAGAATTGTGAAATACCTTCAAGAGTTAGCTCGTCCATTAAATTTATCTCATAGGGTTTAGTCAAATGTTTATCCATGAAGGATTTAACTGCCAGAGGAAATGTTGCGGAAAACAACATAATTTGACGGTCTTTAGGGAAGAAGACCAGAAGGTCTTCGATAGTCTTGGTAAATTCACGGCTGAGAAGCTTATCGGCTTCGTCCATGATGAAAAAAGGGCATTTAGAGAAATCTGCGATGTTCCTTGAAGCAAGGTCGAGTACTCTTCCAGGAGTAGCAACAATAACATGAATAGGGTCATTTAATCTCATGATATCGTCCTTTAGACTTGTACCACCAAAAGAAGACATGACTTTTAGGCCATTAATATGCTTTCCAAGTGTTTTGCAAACGTTAGCAGTTTGCAAAGCAAGTTCACGGGTGGGGACAAGAATTAGAGCCTGAATTGAGTCGACCGAAGTGTCTATCTTCTCCAGCATAGGAATGATGAATGCAGCAGTTTTGCCGGTACCATTTTTCGCTCTAGCAATGATATCGCGGCCCATAAGAGCGATCGGGATAGCCTCTTCTTGGACAGGAGATGGTTTTTCAAAGCCGGCTTCAAAAATTCCCATAAGGAGCTCTCTTCGAAGATAGAAATCTTCGAAATCAGTGCCCTTGGTAGCCGTGACATCTTTCGTGAGAGCCCTGGTGTCCTTCTGAGGTATATTCAGCTCAGATTTCCAATCGCTCATGTTGGTGGTTAATGCGGACTATTTTTTTACGACTTTTTTCGAGATGTAGGAGGGTTTTCTCTTAGTGGGACCCAAGTTCGATATAGTGGTCAGCGAGGGGTTCCGAAAAGCAAAAAGCAAAGAAAACTGGGAAACTGAACTAAGAAGCGGTTGCCAAACCTTCGATAGTAAGATAGCGTTCTAATAATTGTTTAATTCAATTCGCTTTATCTGGCAGGGAACAGCGCAAAATAATATCTGGCACAAGAAGAAGAGCAGGAAAAGTAGAAAAACTCGTCAAGTATATGGTAGGGTGCAGAGAATGCGAAAGTGTGTGATAAAGATGACACCGCATAGGGTTGGGGTTATATAGCTATTCGCCGATAGCCCGTAATTGATTGAATAGAAGTCATTAGTCGTATTATTATATTGTTTCCCTGCCCTAGATTTGATTCCTATGCATAATGACAGCATTTAACGTCTTGGGTCAGGCATTTGAAATATATCTACACCTTTCCGAGCGCGTACATTGCCCATGTTCTGAGGTGTGATGAACAATGTCTGAAACTGTCCCCTACTATTCCCCGCAGATGAAGTAGCTGCGTCCATCATTAATTCCATTCCGATCTTTCTGTTCACAGCATCCATAAACACGTCGAACTCATCAAGCGCTCTTAACGGCGTAGCGATAGCTTCCCATAATGCGAGAATCAAGCATATCTGTGCAAACGATCTCTCTCCGCCAGAAAGTGTACGAGTATTGTTCTTCTCGGAAACCTGATCTGAATCTGACGTATCAACATTAATGATTAGCTTCTCATTCTCTCTGTCAATAACCAGGTTGCCTGACAACCCGCGATACTCTAAACACTTACTGAAAGATTCTTTGGCCCTGACTATGACTTGCGAACTCTTTCTGTGGAAGAACATCTCTCTTTCGGAGTATGTCTCGTTAAGCGTATGATGAAGAGTATCCCATATCTCAAGCATTTGCTTAGAATGATCAATCTGCTCAACAGATTTATTATACATATCCATTAACTCGTCAATGTGAACGCCAATTTCTCCAGCATACTTCTCTGACAATTGCTCCAACTCTTGTATTCTATTCACAATTGCGTCATCGTCGTAATACTCTTCGGGAACTTCAACTCTCTCGCACACTTTGCTAGCTTCTTCAACCATTCTGTCAGCATCATGTTTGATCTCTTTAACTGTTTGTTCAGTATTAGCTATGCGTTCTATTAGTGTGTCTTTCTCTCTCGAAATGTTGTTCATCGTCGACTCAATTTTCGTGCTTTTCTGAGTCCTGCGATCTAATACTAATTTGGCATTATCAACATCATTCTCTAGCCGTTTAAGCTCTTCATCAGTATTGGAAATGAATGTACTGATCTCTTCTTCCTTCTTCGCAAGTTCATCCACAGTCGCGGCGATAGCATCGGACTGAGCTTTTGTGACTTTCAATGCTTCTTCCTTTTCAGCAATATCCTCTGCCAATTTATCTGAAGACTGGTCGTCTAATTTGCGCTCGAGTTCATCGTTGAGTTCTTTTCGCTTATTAGAGAGGCGTTGTATTTTATTCAGAGTCTCCATAACTTTCCTCTTGGCTGTCTTGAACTGATCTTCCGTCTCCCTGACATCGGCCTCCACCTTTCTGAGCTGCGTCTTCTTCAGGCTTATGTCTTGTTCAAGCTCTGCAATATCATTTTTCAGATATCCAACAGCTGTCTTCTGGTCGATTTGCAATAAAACATCCCGAGCACGTGCAATCAAAGGCGACGTAGACATATTCTTCTTGCCAACCTCTAGCACATATCCTTCTCTGTTATTTGTGTCGTGACGGGCAAGACATTTAGAGACATTCGACAAGCCGCCCCTTTTAATCAGTTGCAAGGCTTGTTTGCGTCCAACAACTAGCATAACCTTATTTATATCGATCATGTCGATTAAATACCTCTCAATGTAAGAATCTTTGATGTTTAGAGCTCGAAGAATAGTTAAATGGTCAGGGTGAGGCTCTGCGTACGAGAAGTTGTCATCGGGTCTGTGAGCAATTTGAATACCTTGAAGTCTATTGCGCTTGGCCATCTCGCGCACCGTCTGGTAGTCTTCATATGACTTGCAAACAAATGATGAGAGCGTGGTCTGTGATAAATACTGCTGAATCAAGAATATCCATGCTTGATGCTTTTCTTTGATTGACACGAAGTTACCGACTGGACCGAAAGGCTTGTGCTTGAATGTTCCTGGAGGGGCTCTGTCAATCAACTCGGCCATTCTGCGAACGTCGTCAGGAAATCTAGTGTTCTGAGATCTTTCAGACTTCAAAGCATTTTGTAGATCTTTCCGTTTGCCATTGAGCTCATTTTCTGCCTGGTAAAGGGTATACTTTGCCTTCTGTAGGTCCGTTCGCTCTTTTTCCAGAGATTCTTCCAAACCGTCCCTTTCAGATCTGTACTCTTCTTCTCTGGATTGTAAGCTTTCTATCTCTTTGTTGGTAGCCTCTATCGACCCCTTCAGCTCGGCAATGAGTTTCGGAGCTTCACTCAACTCGCTGAGTTGATCTTTAATAGACTTGATTTCTTCTTCTTTGGTTTGTAGGTCCTTAAGCGACGTTTTGTAATCTTTCTGATTGGATAGCAGAGATTTACGCGTAACAGAAAGATCATCTATAACCCTCTGCACTTTAGATTTGAAATCTGCGTACTCGGTATTCAAAGAGGAGACGTTCTCGCGGGCCTCGTCAACTTTAGCTTGATGCTTGACTTTTGCATCAGCGAGCTTATTGAGATTGTTTTGTAGTGGTTCTAGCTTTTGTTTCATTTCTTCTAGAGAATTTTCTGTTTCTGCTAAGTGCTGTTCCAGGATTCTCACAGTATTCCAGGTCTGTACTTTAGCCATATCAGCTATTTCTTGTTGTACTCTGATTTGATCAGTTGACCTCTTGACGCGGTCATATATGAAACGATTTTCTCGTTCAAGCTCTTCAAGCTCTTTGAACTTTGACTGAATGCTCTTACCGACGTTGTCTATAGCTTTCTGAAAGCAGGAAAGTTCGGTCTGCCAATCAGAGAGGGCCAGGCCTCGCATAAATAGCCGGTACTTCACAGATTCGGAAGACGAGGCGATAAAGGTACGCGCAGTGTCTTGGCCCATTATTACCATTGGATTATCAGTCATAAGATTGAACTGGTCAGCGATAATATCAAGCTCGTCTCTAGACCTCGATACAAGAGTGCCAGTGTGCGAATACAAAGCATAGTTTGACTTGCCGGTTATATCGAAGCGGCGTTCGATTCTTATTTGTGGTCCGTATTCTTCGTACTTATAACTTCCGACGCCAGAGTTAGAGATAGTGACAGAAATTTTAGCATATTTCGCGCCACTTCGAATTAAACTCTTTATACTTGTAGCTCTCTGTGTTACTGAGGCTTTTCCACCGAGACAGACCATAAGAGCGGCCAACACGGCGCTTTTACCAGAACCGTTGTGGCCGACAATGAAGTTAATAGCAGGGCCAAGAGTGACTTCGAGGTGTTTATGGCACATGAAGTTTTCGAGAACTAGTTTGCTAATTATTCCTGGCGTATCGTCATTTTGAGCTGCACCTGGTATAGATTCACCAGATGACGCTACATTTGTGTTCAGTTCTTCGTCTTCGTTGTGATGCGGACTGTTTCGACGCGTAGCGAGTTTCTTCGGCGGGCTGTAGTCAGTGTTGGAGTCATGATCGGTAAGCGCACGTTTACGTTGAACTACAGGCATTCTTCTTAGCCTTTATTGTACAGTATTCGAGAAATATAAACGAGTTTATGCGGCGTAAAAGGAAGTGATAAGTCAAGTGGTTGGCTGGTGGTGGTCAAGGTCGAAACGCGTGAAAGATTTAATAATAGGTGCGGCTACATCTAACAATGGTCCCAATGTGTCACGTGATAGTCGATCTAAAGTCTGATTTTCTATATACACGGAATAGAGGGAGCAAACCGGAAAACGGAAAAGAGGCGTTATGAATCGAGACTCTGCAAGGCAGCCTTAAATTTCGAGATCAGTTCTTCGCTATCCTCTAGCCCGACGCTTACGCGTATAAGGTGCCGCTGAATCCCGAACTGGGCAGCCCACTCCAGTTCACCATAATGGGCCAGGATGACATAAGGACATGTTAACGTGAAGTTGGTACCTAGACTTGGTCCCTTGTATGTGTCAAGAGCATCAAAGAACTTTTTGGCGTTTTCTTCGGTGTCGAAGAGTACTGAGAAAAGACCACCGTAGCCTCCATTCGCAGTACGACAGAGATCGTAGTACTTCCTTGTAGGGTTGAAATAAGGATAGTAAACAGTTTGAACATGATTATTTTCTTTCAAGAAAGTGCAGAGCTTTAAGGCGTTTTTATCAATAATCTGAGCTCTAGTTGCAAAAGAGCGACTGTTGCGCTCAAGAATTATAGCATCCTCTAGCCAAAAAGTGTCTTCGTAAATCGAATTCTGCATTTTGAGCAGTTCTTTATACATTCTGCCGGTATTGTTAATGATAAGACAGCCAGCCATTACATTGCTATCTCCAGAGAAGAGTTTTGTTAGGCTAGAGCAGACTATGTCCGCATACTGTAGCACGTTGACGTTGACGTAGTTGCCTATGGTTTCGTCGACCACAACAGGGAATTTGTAAGTATCTGCAAGTTCGCGGATCCTTTTCAGATTGCCGCATTTCAATAGCGGGTTCGAAGGAAATTCGCAAAATAGTGCTAGGAATCTTTCTCCAGAGGCTAGACGCAGTTGTAAGTTGTCGAGGTCTTCATCCTCGCCATTACCGTAGAACAGCATTCCAGGGCCGAACTTCTCCAGTACCTTAGGCGTGTCCGCGTATGCGAACCCGAAACATACAGACTTGAGAGGCTGCTTGCATATTTTCATCAAGAGCTGGTGTGCATTGTAGATAGAGCTCATTCCGGACGGGTAAAGGAACACATCGTTCTCAGACATATCATCCTTGCGGGTACTCGGTTTTGCGTGCGTTTGTATTGATTCCTCTTCAGAGGCGTTCGCTTTGTCGTCATCCGCTGTCCCAGCAATGCGGCGTCTAAGAGCCATTTTAGCAAGTCCTGCCTGGTTAATACTGAGAGTTCTGCCAAACCGTTCCTGCATGAACTCGCCCATTTCGTCGGACTCGAACTGGTCGATTGTGCCCGTTGGCTTTTCACGGGCGTACTGTCTGTGTGGTGGCCGTATGGGTGCTGCGCTAGCCTGTCTGTATTTTTCTGACATCATTCTGTAGCAGAATTCAGCAAATCTGCTTGATATAATATTTCCTGAATGCTGCCAGTACTGTTTGGCGAGCGGGAACAGTTCCTGGTCGAAAAGCACTATACAGATGTTCTCGGGATCTGCGCCCTCTATAGACGGCACCGACAACTGAATAGTACGCATTGTAGCGTCAGGGGCTCGTTTTGCAATAAAGTCTCTGCACTGACATCCTATATTGTACGATCTAAACACTAAACACTTCTCGTTTGGTTTGCCGTACTTCCTTATAAGGAGATCGTTCAGACGTACCACGTCATCGTGCAGTCGAAACCGCGGGTACCCGGTCTCCATACTGTTGACTACCCAGTCTACGCCTTCTTCATATCCAATATTCGATTCCCACGTAGGCAAACTAACAGAGACAGCATGTCTTTCTGAAGGTGGTATTGGTTTACCTAACTGCATTGTTTCGAAGAAGTTACATGCCTCGAGAACCGAAAAAACTCTATTTTTTTCACTTCGCCAAACCACCAATTTTCGTTGCACTCTGATCTGAACAAAAATGTCCGATACCGAAAGCTGGAATGGTTTCGAATCAGATCCAGATAATATTGAAACGGCTACTGAACTGTCGATCGCCAAAAGACACACTCATGATCAAACAGACGACCAAGTGCAATCGATACTCGATGTAACTGCGACGTATAAAAGCAGCTTCTTTCATATGCAGCTTGATCGTCTAATAAAGGACGTATCTTATTCGCTAGACCATTCAGATTTTCATATCTCAGACATAAAAAACGCATTAGAATCATCTAGTGCCATTGGACCTTTCTCTGCCAAACAGGCAATCACCTACTTCCACGATCATAGAATATCCATACCCTGGTCCAAGCATAAGCCTGACGACTCGGAGAACTACTCGTTTCAATTTCTACCGCCTAAACTATCTGTTGTTGGCTCTTATGCGACTTCAACTCTAGTTAACTCGTCGCGTCACCTAATCGTTATAGACATAGACGCTATAATGCCTTCACAGCTCTTCTCCAAAAAGGATGTGCTCGATTACAGATACTACCAAAAACGAGCATTCTACGTTGCATCTCTAGCACTAACTCTAAAGCAGCAGAACTACTCTCCTATGTACGACTATCTTCACGGAAACTTACTCCAGCCTATTCTTGTGGTACAGCTCGCGATTCCCACAGGCCCTCCTATCACTCTCAGATTCCTTCCTGCATTTTCTCCAGAGACGCTTCACTTAAAGAGAATAGCACTCGATAAACCAGGTATACGGATAGACCTTAGCGGCGCTGAAGTCTCCGAACCAACTCCTTTCTATAACGCCTCTGTCTTGATGGACTCTGCCCGTGAAACTCATTCCGCATTCCTGATAAAGTCTATAAAAAGCTCTTCTGAGTTTAAAGACGCTATGATCCTAGGCAAGGTGTGGCTCAAACAACGTCTTCTTGACTCTGGAATTGCCGCAGGCGGTTTTGGCTCCTTCGAATGGGCTATGATTATGGCTGCTTTGATCAAAAACTCACACACTAGCGTTAGCAAGACATTAATGCCTGGGTTTTCTTCATACCAATTATTCAAGGCAACTTTGACATTTATAAGTACCTCTGATCTTTCCAAAACCCCCTTGAGGTTTTCATCTTCGGACTCTACTGAATTTGCAAATACGGATCTCTCAGAAATTGAAGGCCCTCACCTCTACGATACATCAACTGGTGTTGATATACTATACAAAATGAGTGAATGGTCTTACAGTTACCTTAAATATCAAGCCGAAATCTCATTAAGCCTTCTAAATGACTCAAGGAATGACCATTTCAACGCTCTCTTTGTAAAGCGATATTATCCGTCTTTTGTCGCTGACTTGCCGTTTGAAATCCCTCAACTTTCTCCAATAAGTGATCCTCGGTATAATTCGCAAGCTCTTGTACAGTCTATGCAGTACTACAGATTTGTGGTGCGCAGGATTTACAGAGTAATTACTCGCGGATTAACCGACCGCTGCCGCTCTGTCTTGATTTTACCTAGTACCACAACCAGTCCTTGGTCCGTATCTCGCTCTTCCGGGTTCGATGAAAATATACCAGCAGACTTTTTTGTAGGCATTGTTCTTAGCTCTGGCAATAATGAAGCACCGCTATTCAAGGGGCCTCTCATGGAAGAGGAGGCCGCTGCTAGGTCGTTTCGTGGATTCTGGGGCGAAAAGGCTGAGCTCCGTCGCTTTGCCGACAGCACGATCTGTGAAGCTGTTTATTGGCCTATAAGCCACGGAAAATCAGTATTAATAGAAGTATTGAGTTATTTGTTTCAGCGACACTTTGAGATCCCTCTGCGTGGCGACGGTTCTCTAGTGTTCAGGCTTGATAACATTAACTACTATCTGCCGGAAAAGCCAACTTCTCACCACATCGTTTTGAGCAATTTCAAATCAATTTGGGAAACTTTCGAAAAAATGGCCCGTACGCTACGTGACCTTGACGAGCTGCCCCTGTCTATTCGTTCTATCCTTCCCTCTAATTCGACAAGTTCCTTCACGTGTCTGAAACCCGTTGAACCGTTCGGGACGCTTGCTGAGACTCCTGTAGCTGAAGGATATATTGTCTTTGAGTCTTCTAGCAGATGGCCGGATGAATTAGTGGCCATTCAGAAAACTAAAACTGCGTTTCTCATTACAATTGCCAACCTCCTAACTAAGGAGAACCCCTCTATAAAAGCTTGCCTTGGACTGGAGAATCAAAACCAGCCAGCTTTTAACAACTCTTACTTGGACATTTATACTCCAGAAGGATTTATCCTCAGGTACAGAGTCTACTACGACCTGGAGCACATGTTCCACTTGCGACTTGTTAACTTGTCCGGTTCTGCTACGGAACGCCACAGTGCCGAAAAGTCTCTAGCAGAATATCAGAAAATTGATAATCTAATCTCTCATACTCGTGAAGCCAAAGCGCTAAGTTATAGGTTTTCATCGTTCTGCCAGACAGTCAGGTTGTTTAAATACTGGTTATCGTCACATTTTCTGTCTTCACAGATCCCTGAGCCTGTCATTGAGCTTTTGGTAATGAACATTTATCTGAACCCTACTGATGGCCACGTTCCTGGAAGACCTTCTTCTGGGTTTCTGGCTCTTTTAAACTTCTTAGCTAGATGGAACTGGCATTCTGATCCAGTTATTGTCCAATCTGTCAATGATGAAGATCCTACGCCAAACACTTATTGGAAAAACTACTCTGAGAATAGAATGAAGCGAAATTCTGCTGCTGATTCAACGTCTTGGTTTGTTGTGTCTTCCTCTCACAAACCATCTACCGCTGTCTTCACTCAAAACGGACCTTCAAGAGTTATTGCCAACAGAATAAATAGCCTTGCTAAAGCTGCTGTTTCTATGATAGAGTCAGAAAATGATCCAAACGTGGAGGTCTTGTTTCACTCTTCACCAAGCAAATTTAATATTCGCGTGGACTTAAACCCTTGGAACTATTCAAAGAAAAAGAAATCTGAATATAAAAATCTGGCTGCTGTAAAGGCTTATGATCTCTCGGTCGATGCCAACTGCCAGCCTCATTTACAGCTGTTTAAAGAACTCAAGTTTGTCTATAAAGAATCTTTGATTTGGTTCCATAACGAACTTAAGTCTGATCAATTTTATGCCCTTTGGAATCCTGCTTATTTGAATATAATGAACTTCAAGGTGTTAAGAGCTGCCAACACTGCTCCTATTGATGCAAAAGTCCTTTCTTCTGTCACCCTCAATAAGGAAGCTATTGCAGAAGAAGTAAAAAGGCTAGGTGCAGACATAGTCAATGCTGTCACGATACAAAATAATTAACAAATAGAAGTCATAAATTTATTTTGATTGAATGTAGCTAAAAACCCACCGCTACCCATGTCAAGTAGTCGCAGCACAGTATCTATCTTCTACAGCAACAGGTTGATAAAATCCCTGTACCGAAGTCCATACCGTATAGGTGAACTCTTGAATTCCGGTCACAGAATATGTATCTACCACTTGATACTGGTTACTATTTCCCACTCTTTCACTTCGAGTGTACTGGAATGAAAATGGCGGTGTGCCCGTAAAAGTAAACACAATACCCGTGTGGTCGCCTTCCCTGATGTGCGTGTCTCCTTCCATCATCGAAACAGATGGCAAATCATGAATAGTGATAGATGCGTCTTCGACAAACAATTTGCAGGACTTGGTTATATCTTCAATGGAAACTATAGAGAAATTTCCTGGCTGTGTCGCAACACGGCTGAATCTTGGCCCAGTGTTGGCTTTGAGGCTCACGCCGTCAAATATATACTCAACACTGAAAGGCGCCTCACCTGTAAGCGAATATGCCAATGTATCCCCAACGCAAGCATGCTTAGAATTACTCAACGGGATGATAGAGGGCTTGTCAACCATATGAATCGTAATGAAGTCCGAAGAAGACACCCACGTTTGGGAACAGCCCCTATTATCAATAACAGCGGATATAGACACTGTGTGCAAACCAAGGTCTAAATCAGAAAGCTCATTGCGAATATCCCGCTTGAAATCGTTTATATCTCGAATTGTCCTTTGGTCGCTTCGTCCTGTATTAGTATGAACAATGTGCAACGTCGCGGTAAACGGTGGCTCACCCGATAATTCCAAAATAATAGGGTCAAGTCCTGAAGGCGAATCAATGCACGACTTAAACGTACGTCCTTTAGCTTCAAAAGAAGCATCTGGCCTCTTGCTAACCTCTTGCATAATTCTGATAGGCTTTTCTAAATTATGCAGCCCGGTTCCAGATTCATATTGTGAATCAAAAATATCATAAATAATGTATTGATAATGACCACTTTCATTTCCTTGTAACCTCAAGCTTGCAAATGTCGTCCCAGATCCCATTTCATCCGTGACGCGAGACCTTTTGACACCTATTTTCTCCCTGGAGTACAAAATACTGAAGGGTGGTTTGCCAGTGAGTTGCAGTTCCGCAAATGATTCCGTTCCTTCACAGATATTGGCTTTGTGATAAACAGTCTCACCGTTAAAATCAACACTTTGGCTAATTAAATCTGATTCCTTCACTGTGACACTCGGTCTTGGCAACAGTAAGACCTCAAACTCATCAAATTCGTGAATTGGTGCACCTTCACAGAATTTATCCTTAACCGAAATAAGCTTATAGATTCCGGGAGTATCCACTGGAATATATGCTTTTGAACTATCAGGAATCCTAACGGATTCCGTGTCTCCAGAAGGTCTTCTATACTGGATTTCCCAAGGTTTCTCTCCCATCAATCTGAGGTTCAATCGTGGATGCTCATCTTCACGTATTGAAACCCTATAAGAGCCATCAGTGTTAGGTCTGAAACCAACAGAAGGCCTCTCACGCCTAACTTCGACTACAGCCTCCTCGCCGCTTAAGAGCCGCTTGCACCCTTTGCCGTCTTGAATACTAACGAGATTGACACGATACTGTCCTCCTCTTTGAAACTCAGGAGTTCTGATAGAATATTCGGAGGAGTTAATGTTATCAATTGTGTAAGACTTTCTGGATCTGGAATGAACAATCTCATAAGTCAATGAGAAGGGTTCGTTGCCTCGCAAAAGAACGTCTAAAGTAACAGCCTCGTTGGAGCATGTCCTTATCTGTTCCTTTTGTTTGAACTTTGCGTCAGCAAGCACTAAAAACGTTTGTGAAGCACTGTGCGTCTTCGGATCCAGCGATACGACAGGATAAAGCTGATCAGATAAGCTAAAAAACTCATAGGTATATTTTCCAGCCTTTTCTGACTTGAACTCAAGCTTATGTCTAGTTTTATCAATCTTCAAAGTCTCAGTGCGAGAGTTTTTTCCATCAAGAAGAATGCGATAAGATACGCGGAATGGAGGAGTACCAGACAAGCTAAGTTCAGCAGTAATACCAACAGAGCCAGCGCAAGGATCTGTGATTTCTTCAAAGCTGACATCTAACTCAGGCCTGGGTGCAACGACAACAGCGCATTGAGCAGGATCCCGCACAAGTCCACCACAATACCTTCCTTGAATAGAAAGGATTCTGTATTTACCTGGATCCTGAAGATTTAAGAACGAATACTCATCCTTAGATGTGACGTTGAATAAACGGTATTGAGTTTGATCTTCCGAGACATACTCCATCTCAACTTCAAACGGTCCTGGTTCTGTACCACTGTCTATTTTATAGCTCAGTTTACCAGACGCCCCTTCGGTAATTTTCAGAGGATTTTCAGCGTCACAGCCTGTAAAATAAATTGAGGGGCGAGAAATAACGTCGATCTCACAAACCAAGTTTTTGTCTCTCAAATGATGAAATTCGTTTGAGTTTGAGTCAAAGGTAGAATAGTCCACAGTATTACCAAACGCATCAGACACTTGCTCCACAATGTAGGACCATCTTCCAGCAGTGTTGAGACTTCCATCGACTTCCAGTAGTATATTGTGCGGTCTGTGTCTGGAAACCACATCAACAGGATCGCTTAATAAATTCGAACCAATCAAATCTTTAGACATTTCTATGGGAACAAAATCGTCCGGTTGCACTGAGTCTATATCGAACTTTGCGGTTCGTCCTGCGACGATACGTCGATACCTAACATTGAGAGGAGGAACACCTTCCACAATGATTATAGGGCTATAGGTTTCACCTAAGCATTTCCTTGCCACAGGAGAACCCAAATCTTGAGGAACAATAGCGGCTGAAGGGCACGAAGGAACAAATGCAGATGAACCTATTAAATGAATGTCAAGATCCTGGTCATCCAATATCTTGATGACTCTATAGAGCCCTGGCGCAGAGATAGGGATATGTAGGTAAGATATTGAAGGATCTTTCGCGTCTGGCTTATAGTTAAGACGCTTTCTTATAGCTGATCCTGTAATTGAAACAATTTCTGGTTCCTCCAGCTTCGTATCAAATGAATAGTATTCCCATTGGACCAACTTTGGCTCTGACGAATTCATGCGCAAGGGCAAAGAAGCTTCTGAGGTAGGTGAAACGCAGACAATTTCATTGTAAGGATTAAAAACTGCCGTGCTTTCTGGCAAAACTGTGATTTCAAAATGGCCGGAAATACGATTGAATTGACTTTTTAGCTTTCTCAGGTTTACACGCTTCTCAGACAAGGCAATTTGCGGAGAATCTGAAGAGTGAAAAGAATGCGATAGCAGCAACGTGAATGGTATAGAGACTCTCAGAACTAGAAGGAAGTTCATAAATGAAAAAAAGATCGAAAGGGCGAATGCAATGGCGGGGCGGAAAGAGAGCCAAGGAATGCGAAATAGAGGCAAGAGGTTAAGGAATAGAATGTCGATGATTGTATATTTGAAGCAAATATTCAAATCTCTATCGTTGTAAGGATGGCTGTATTGTATGAACATGTCGTAAAGTTTCATTGCCTGCAATGAGGAGAATAGAATCAGAACAATGAAACGTTGGTATCCAGATTCAAGTATATATTCCGGTATTAGGGGCTTCAATCCTTGTTTCCTAGGTGTATCTGGTAAAGCTAAGCGAGGTTGTGATATAGACTTGTCATTTTTAAACTTGAGTGGTAGTTGATCTTGGTAAAGCGGCTGTTTCGCTGCGAATGAAGTTGATGAGCTTGAAATAGGAGTTTCCGGAGTAAAGCCACCTGGTGCAGATTTTCGTGGTCGGGGAGACTTTACCTTCGCGATTGGAGTCTGGCTCTTTTCGGAAGAATCGATGATAGTGTGGTGACCTCTAAAAGGCGTCGGAGCACCCACAGGAGTTGAGCTGGAATCAGGACTGTAGTGTACAGAGCCTGCGAAGCGAAGAGGGGCACCGGGACTAGGCGCATAGGCCTTGTCGGCTAAGAACCCCCTCTTCTTAAGGAATTTAGATGGTATATCTTTCTCCAACGCGACAGATAAAAATGCAGAGTAGTTCTGCTTGTTGTTTACTTTTGGCGGTGGGGTTGTACGAAATTATAGAATCAGAGTGTATCAATATAGGGTTGAGCAGTTACTATGTGAAGTAGGGTATTACACTGTCACAAGTTTATTTTTGACTGCCCGGGCAGGGACGCATGATAACGCTCGAAAGTTGGGAGAGCTAGCAATCTCGAATATACATTCAACCATCACATTTAAATAAAAGAAGCAAGAAATCATGAGTTCTGAAAAGAAGGAGGTTGAAGCCGCCGTTGATCGTAAAATCCGTCTTACCCTGGTCTCTAAGAATGTAGAGCTCCTCGAAGAGATCTCTACTAAGATTGTCGAGGCTGCTAAGAAGAAGATCTACTCTGAATCTAAGCCCAAGACCAGCGTTCGCGGAAAATACGTCAAAGGACCTACCCGTATGCCTACTAAGAACTTACGAATTTCTACCAGAAAAACACCTAATGGTGAGGGTTCAAAGACTTGGGATGCCTATAACATGCGCATCCATAAGCGCGTCATTGAGTACGTATTCGGAAATATCGCGTGCAAATACATTGCAGTTTTACTAACATTTTTAGCATCGTCACATCCGCTGACTTCGTTCGACAAATTACCAGTCTCTACTTCAACCCCGCTGTTGATGTTGAGATCACTGTCGCTACTGAAGACGATGAAGAGTAATCTTTCTCTCTTCTCTCTATACGTCCTATCTTTATGTAGATTTATGAGGATATTATTGCAAAATAAAGAAATTTTCGTCATTCGTAGTATCAGCAATCATCTCTTGCAGTGTTACAGCAGTTCGATAGGAGGAGGCATCAGCGGAACTTTTCCTAATATGAATCCGCTGCTTTTAAATGCTGCTAAGTCATCGTTTGCCAGTTCAGACAACGGCGTCATTGGTTTAATTCGTAAACCATAGGGTAGAGGTTGTTCTATGAGCTGTACTCTTGAGGTTTCTTCGACTTCAGCTTGACCTTGTGGCTTTGCGGCCGCCTGTTCTCTCGTGGGCGTAGTCTGTGTCACGATAGTAGCGCTGGTAGTGGTAGATGCAAACTGGTTGGAGTTATTTGCTTCCCCAAACGCTTTCTTTGCAAAAGGACTATCTGGCACATTACCGTCGGTTTTAGAAGGCTGACTTCTGAATCCAAATGCTGTACTGCTTTTAGTTGAAGAAGGCGTTGCTGCTGATCCAAATGATAGACCACCGATGTCCAGATCGGTGGATGGTGCTTCCTGCTTTACTGGCTTTGTGATATCTTCGTCAATATCCTCGTCGTCATCATCTGTTGCTAGTACAGCAAACCGGTTTCCTGTATTCGAGAAAGGAGATGGTGCCTTTTCTGGCTCTCTGAAGCTGGAAGTGGCGCTAGGCAGAAAGGTGGATTTTGAAACAAATACAGACTTGCTTTCAGAGCCAGCAGATATGGCTCCAAAGGGTGATACATTTGATTTAGTTCCAAATGCAGAATTGCTTGATGCTGCTGAGGCAAAAGGTGAAGCGGTAGATGTTGAACCAAACACTGACTTATTGTTATCTGCCGCGGCTGCCGCAAAAGGTGAAGCGGTAGATGTTGAACCAAACACTGACTTATTGTTATCTTCCGCGGCTGCCGCAAAAGGTGATGCGGTAGATGTTGAACCAAACACTGACTTATTGTTATCTGCCGCGGCTGCCGCAAAAGGGGATGCGGTAGATGTGGCAAACGGGGACTTACTGCCATTCGAACTGGTTGTCTGTGCAAAGGGAGATTGCGTGGTTTTGGAATTAGCAGTCGATGCAAATGGGGAAGCATTTGCTGGTGCAAATTTTGCGAAGCCCCCGCTAGCAGTAGTAGTTTGAGCAGGAGACGAACTTGCAGGTGTCGCAGTAGGTGTAGCCACCCCAAATGAAGTAGCTCCAAAAACAGGCGCAGCTCCAAATGTAGTAGATCCAAACGCTGGTGCTGGAGCAGTACCAAATGTTGAGGTGCCAAAAGCAGTGGGTGTCGAAGCAGCAGGGGTAAGTGTGGTTTCTGCTGTAGCCGCTCCTGGTGTCGATGAGGGTGAGGCAGCCGGGGAGCTAAATGCGGTAGAACCAAATGAGGCGGAACCAAAAGTATTAGATGCAGGTGCTAAAGTTGATCCAAACGACGAAGAACCAAAAGCTGGAGATGATTGCTTCGCGAATGGATTTGACCTTGCAGCTGCAGATGCAGAAGGAGCAAAAGGATTAGATGGTGCTGAACTAGATTGTGCAAAAGGGTTAAAAGCATTTGAGCTCGAGGCAAGGAATTTTTGATTTGAGGAGCCAAAAGAGCCAAATGCGCCTGAAGAAGTTGGTGATTTGAAAGCAGTAGGCGCTGATTTAGCTAATGAGGAGATATCTTCATCTTTTGGTCCCCATTTCTGCATTGATTTGCCTGATTTAACTTGCTCCATGTACCTTACAGCCCAGTCAGGGTGAAGTTTAGTGAAAGCTAATACAGCTTGAATCCTTGTATTCAGATCATTTTCGAAGTCTGTGTACTGTTTTTCTTCGCCATTTGAAACCAGTTCGTAATACTTGGCTCGCAACTCCTCCGGCGACCAATCATATCCCGATATCAAGTTCGCCGATTTACCTTCAGGTCCATAGCAAGAAAAAGGATACACTGGCCAGTTATCGACATCTTGCGCGATTGTTCTGCTATCTAGTCTATCGGATGGGTCTTCGACCCCGATTACGTGCGAGAATTTGCAAGAAGAGCCCTTGCGACAGTTTCCATTCAAAAAATACTTGCAAACAGGTTTCGACATGCGCCAGAGGTAATCGCCAAAAGGAATATCAAATGTCTATATACAGAAAAAAAAAAGTGCGATGACTGTGGATTGAACACAGGACCTTCAGATAACAATAGGACTGAGTAAACTTCAGTCTGACGCTCTCCCAACTGAGCTATCACCGCTAAACTTGAAGGGTAGCACTCCCTAAGCATAGGTAAGGGCAATGTTTTGCTTGCATCGTAATAAATTCTCTTTTACGATTAGCGCACCTCTAAGGTTACATGCGACAATGTTTTAAATTTAACACCTTTAAGCTGTTTATATAAAACTAGTGCAAAACTAAACAGCTATATGTAAGTTCACATCATCATTTTGAAGCAGAAACCGATATCTTGCTCGAAAAAGGTAAGGCCCGCTTTCCCCACACAAGCGATCTGCCCATTAAACTCTAAATTCCGAGCAGCGCTTCCCCGCTATGAAAGACACAGACCACATTTTCTCACCCTTTTCGACGCTTTAATATTGGTTTAAACGGCATCATCTCCTAGAAAGGCGTGCTACATCTATTCAAATTTTGGGTTACTTCAATTTCGGCCACTATCGAAACCGTGGCTTTTCCTCTATACGACTTTTTAATATCAATATAGACAGAAAGAAGGGAGAAAACCGGACGTAACACCTCTTTTGCTTCTATTCGGATTCGATCATGACTACGGCAACTTCGGATCTGTCTAATACTACAAATGATGCAGATACCAAGCTGGGAAGAGTTCTAAATGGTAAAAGATCGCGTCGCTCATCTTCTGACGTAAACAATAGAGCATATAAATGCCAAGAACCTGGATGCGATAAATCATTCACAAGAGCCGACCATCTATCCAGACACAGATTAAACCACAGTCCCTCTAGAATACTACGGTGCAGCTTTGAGGGCTGTGATAAAACATTTGTCAGAGAGGATTTGCTGAAACGTCATGAGCAGAGACAGCGCCATAGAGGTTCGAAGAAAAAGGCCGAAGCTATGATGGCTGAACTCTGTTTCGATCCAGCTCCGGTTTCCGGCTCGTCTCCCTCAGGATCTGCGAGATCTGTGTCCACTACCGGAAATTTGGCCCCTATTTTCTCTAATAATCGCCAGACTTCAGTTCCTTCCGTCAGTGGCGTTCCTATTCACTCGCATGCTTATCCGTACCCTCATCCGCATGCCCATCCTTTGGTCCATCAACCGCTCGCAAACTCGCAAACTGCTGCCCATCCCTGGCCTGATAGCGCTTCCACTAACGTCAGTCTAGATAATCGAACGTCGGTTGATGTCCAACCTGGCGAACACTCCACTGCCAAAAGCTATCGGAACTCCAATCCTGCGGCTGTTGGTTCACCGATCCTGGCGAAACAAGTTCACGCAAACCATTCATTTGGTATTAATAATGACTCTAACAAATCTTCCAACGAGAGAGAGTCTGATGCAGCGCTTAATGGTTCCTCGCCGGCGGAAATTCCTTCTGCCAGCGCTACTGCTAACCTCGGTGTATCTTCACATCCAGTGGCGGCCGCGTCCACTACAGCCTTAGCCAGTGCAACGAATGCGGTTCCTACTCCTGCCGATTCCGCTCCTGCTTCTACACCTGCCACTTCGGTTCCTGCCTCTGCTCCTATGGCTCCAGCCGCCACATCGGCATCTCCATCAGTTCCGGCCCCTGGTTCTGATCGCGCTTCTGCAACACAAAATGGCGAAGATAGTGAAAAGTACAACAACACAGAATCACGAACATTGCCTAGCAAGTTTAAATTCCCTAATGCTGATGCTTTTAATGGCGATAGTGTTTCACAGGATTTGATTTCTTGGCTGTTCTCCAACCAGTCTCGAGTTGAATTTGGTAATTTTACTCAAGATGGGCATATTAACCTTGACTCTCCTATGTCTATTCCAAATTTGATCAGCCCGCCAGCTTCTCCACAAGATACTCTTATGACTGAAGTTAAGCGTCTTGATCTTATGGCGCTGATCCCTTCTCTCGGCAATGACTCCAACCTGAGCCTACAGCTTATGGATCATTACATCTATCATTATTGGAAAGATTTTCACCCACAATTTCCTATTCTTCATCGCCCATCTTTTTCTTCCGTTGATACACCTTCTCCTTTACTTTGGGCAATAATCCTAGTTGGTGCGGCATTGTCTGGTAATAGTGAAATAGCTGAGAAAATTGCCGAACCCCTGAGATGGGTTATTTTTCGTCTTCCTGGGTTTAATCCTCCTGCACAGCTTTACGTTATACAAGCATTGCTTTTGCTAGAAGCATTTGAGAAAACTATGGGATCAAGAGCGCTCCATGAACGTGCTCATGTCCATCACGCCACCACTCTTATGCTCCTAAGGAGGAGTTCATCCATGCACGAAAGCGATGCATCAGCAGATACGGGTCCGTGGAACCGATGGATTCAGTTTGAATCTCGCAAGCGTACTACTTTTATGGCCTTTATCTTAGACGTTCTGCATGCTATACTCTTTACTCATGGTTTGATCCTTTCAGTGCATGAACTTCGCTTGTCTATGCCGTGCGAAGAATCTTTGTGGGAATCATATCCTTATCGCGATGAATCTATGCCGAAACAGAAGCCAGTTAATATTTCATTTAGAGATGCCATGAAATTGGCTCTTAATAACCGCCCAGTTTCGTCTGGGAGCCTGGGAAAGCGATCTGTTTTGGCTGGAATGATTGCTTTTTCTCTTCAAATGCAACTTAGAGATAGTGAAGTTAAGGCATTAGGATGGTCTGCTTTTCCTGATACTTGGAGAGCTATATTGACACCTGCTTATATCACTTGGAAAGAAGACTATAGCTCTCATGAACTGGATCGAATTGTCCATGCTGTTTCTAAAGAAGGATCAGCTTCTGGAATTGATTTAAGTGGTGTACAGGATATTGCTGGCACGCTCCAATTAGGATGTTTAGGTGCTGAAGTATACTCTGGACTATTCTTACTTCGCATGAGCATGTTGGACATTTTGGCATATGCTGGACTTCCGTTTCAACACGGCCGGCCCGTTAGTGCAACCGACTTTATGCAGGCTAGAAAAAGAGTTTATGAATGGGCAACTTCACGTGCTGGTCTTGAAGCTTACTTCTATGCTCTCCAACCGTTGATAGAGACGTTTATATACCCAGGGGTGAGCGGTGGTTATTCTGCTGGTCGTGATACCACACTTCACCGTCCGTTTGTGTTGTATACAGCTACAGTAGTAGTTTGGGCATTTGGTTATATTAATATTGGATGTGAGAGCCGTGTTTTGGAAGGTGTATCAGATTTTGAAAGTCTTCATGAAGATCCTATTCCACTGGAGAGTGGCAAATCATATCTATTGCGCATGAGCCGAGCGAAAACCCCTGATGAGCTTATGTCATACCCCAACAAGCATCACACTATTGGGTTACTGCAACTTTGTAGATCTTCATTTGAGGATTCTCGATGGTGCCTAATGAAAGAAAGTCGAAAGCATTTGAATCACATAATGGAACGATCCATGGGGCGTGCGGAGAATCACCAGTGCAATGAGCTACTTCCTGAGTTGACAATGAAGGTGAACACTTGAAATGAATGCATGTATTGTACTTTTGGTTTATAAATACTTTTTGTTCGTCGTATTTTAGATAGATATTTTAGATAGACATTATCTTGTGAAACGCACAGAGTTGGATCCCGTAAATCCAATTATCCAAAACACCTTCATCCAGAAATTCCACTGACTAGAATTCTTTTTTTGCTTGTCTGCAACCCCGGATAAAGTGACGATTCTTCCGTGACAAGGGGTTTTGTAGATTACGCTGCTCCATCGATCTAATATATAGCACCATTCTGCAGCGCTCAATTGCAGGCACACGAAAGAAAGAGCCTCACCGATGATCTCCCGGCGAAGTGTACCGGTTATATCGGCAAACAAGTATTCAGAAGAAGCGATTTTATTACCAGTGAGCGGGGTAATAGCAATCCTTAATTGACAGTAGTCAATTAGCATGCGAGTGATCTCCGACGGCAGGTATATAATCAGATCTTTGCAATCGAGATCGGTGGATTTGCCACATTTGGAACTCAAATCGATTACAGCAACACATTTATCCTTTCTAATCTTAATATCAGATAATCTGATGGATGAGATAAATGGCAACTTTCTAGGAGTTCCTTGCAGCAGTACTAGAATGCTCACTAGACAAAGCTGGATTTGACTAAAGATCACATCCAAGACATCGGAACAAGACAAGAAAGAGTAAAGCTCCTGAATGAGCTTTAATCTTGCTGTACTATACACTTCATCAAGGTTCAGAATTTCTCTTGCGTTTCCCAATAGAATGTAAAACCGAGTGATGCAGGACTCCAATATTGACCGTAACGCAGTCATGGTGAATTCTTTTCCGTTCAACTCGACAAACTCTGCGGAGATTCTCATTAGAGCCATTTCCTTTTCTAGGTACTTGATATTAGCGCTTTTGAAATTCAATTCAGGTTCGAAACTGCCTGTATTCTGAGACCTTCGCAAGTTGCAATTAATATTGTACAGCAAATCCCAAAAAGGGATTGCAATTTCAGCGATATTGTCAGATATATGATTGCTGCACAGAGAGGAACAAGCAACCAAAAATTCCAGTATTAAACAGTCATCTGAGTATTCTTCCGCAAACAGCGATGTAGCGATTTGCTTCATTACTGCACATGTTGCATCAGAAAGTGCTGTAGGGTGAGTTTGGACTGCAGGATCAGGAAATTCCGAAAACAAAGGTAATGCGGTTTCAGACACTCTAATTTTATATAATGCAAAAGATATGAACCGTATAGTGAGTTCTATATTGTCTTTGTTTGGCGGTACACCAAGCTGTTCAAGTGCATTTGCCACCGCAATGTCAAAGACAGTATTGTATGTCCACCTGGTAGCACAGAACTTGAGAGTGATGATCTCGTTGGCTGTCTTATACTTCGTGTACTTATATGCAATCTCTCTGGTATTCCAGGCGGAAATAGTCCGACTAGAAGAGTAGAATTCAAATGCTGGCATATGTTCTTCGCAATTGGAGTTTGGCGCGATGTCTTCTGAACGGAACGTCAGGTAAATTGAATCAGAAAGCTGTTGAAGTGGATATTCGGCAGAGTTAATAAGATTTTGCAGGGAAAGGTTCAGGTTGAGGCGGGGAAATGCTGTCTGTATGTCGTTATCATTAATAGGAAACGGCAATGAAGAACAGAACCGAGCAGACTCCATTGGCAGGTTTTCGTAATGAACAGACTTGAGATGAGCAGCAAGATGTGAAGGCTGGCACTGATTCCTGCATATTAAACATTCGTAAGACCCTGATCTCCAATTGTAAAGAATGAAGTTGTTGTTGAGATCGAGCGAGTTTAGTTTCGCAAAGGAGGAGATGTTTGAAGTCAGAAGAGAGTATAGGGCACAATCGCGCGTGCTTGCAAAGCGTGAGCCATCTTGCGCAGTATAGTATCTATCAGGCCCACGCAAGAGAGCTCCGGGTAGATTCTCTTCATGTATGGTGTCTAGGTGATGCAGTAGCGACGTGTAGTCACCAAAAGTCCAATCACAGAGCGGACAAGTTTTCCCATCTTCAGACACGCTGAATGCATAATTCTTGGAATCTGGAGTATCGCAATACTTTAGCAATATTGGGCTAATGTATCCGAAAAAACGCGAAGGCGCGCCTTGCATTGAAACGGTTGCCGTTACGATTGACGATGTCGAGACGTTCGCGTTAGGCAAGAATCACGAGGCTGAAACAAGTGTGGAACCACCGCCTTTACTAGTGCAAGCAGTCGTATTGCGGGCGCGGTTTGATTTTTGTCGTCAGATTCACGATTTATTACACAACCCACTATTTTTGATAAGGTTAGCCGAAAGCAATGTCTATGTTATCGCGTATGGTGTCGATATGTTGGGGCTCGACAGAGGTGATCTGATAGAAGTTGCAGGTTATGTATGCATAGAAAAACCTACTAAATACATTTCGGCACACAAAATTAAACGAATAATGACATTTAACGATCCTAAAATTAATAGAGATTTGGAATTATGGGCCAATTTATGTTCTAACAAGCGAAAAGATGAACGATTCAACCTCAAGAAGCGAAGCTTGCACTTCAATCCCTATCACATTCAAAGCAGTGGTCGAAAGGAAAAAGCGATATATTTAATCGGACCCCAACTCAGCATTGTTCCTAAAGCGAAAATAGACGGATATCCATCGAAAGCGACGCCTGACGTTAAGGACATAAGAGAATTGGATATCATCGACGTCGTTGATCAACTGTTGTGATTTCTATAAACTTGTACTTCCTGTACCTTCCGCCGTGTAGCTGTTTGAAACAGATCTTGTAGCCGTCAATGCCGCTCAACTCATTCATCCACACGAGTTCTATTTCTGCGTTGTTGTCGTCCTTATGATCTGACAGCTTGTCGATCTCATCTCCACTCACAAGACGCATACCGGTCTCCTCGAACACCTCGCCGCACACTTTCACCACATCGTTCGTCTTGAGCTCATTCTTCCACTTTATGTCCGTTCGAATTCGCACCTCGTATCCAAACAGATCGCGAACATTCAGTGCTGTACATGTGGGATTCTGTAGCGATATAACCTTGTCCACTACGCCGATCAACACAATCTTCTCCGCAATCAGAGTCTTGACACTACCAATCACGGTACTTTTCACCGTATACGGTCCAACTGCAACGCTCGAATGCTTCTCGGTATTTACTAGTGCTTCGTACGGGACCTCTTCGCACTCTTCAATAATCTTACCGGTCACCGGACATGTGCGATGCATTTAAGAACTCTTCATGTGGTGATAAGGATAAAGTAGAGTTCCCGGGTCGGCCTTGCATTTTTGTAATAACAATAAAATTCATTCTTTCTTCATACCTACTTAAGATAAATACGATGAATATTAACCTAAAAAAGAGCCCTCATAATTTACCGACTAAGCACAGCAGCATTGTCCGGGAGAGCACTTGCACGCTGTAGCACATCCATTCTTCTTGGAGTTGCAGCTGCATCCACATCCAAGGCTAACGGGCTCCGCAGCACTGGTTTTGTTCGATGAGCAGCAGCTACCGACCATAGCAGCCTCTCCGGATGTTTTTCCAAATGCTAGCGCAGATGTACTGTCCTTCATAGCATGGGATCCAGCCTTGTTAGCCTTGACATCACTGGTAGTGACGTTGAACGACGCAGGAACGTCCAAAGCAGGATTTTTTAAGAAAAAGTTGCGAGGCCTCAAAAGCAAGTTGATCGGCTCAGCAGGCATGATAGGGAAATCTTCAGGTGCCGGGAAATGTGTGATACCAAATGTGTGCCATACAACAATATCGGTGTTTTCAACGCCGGCTTTGCCATCGCCAATCCATTCAGGAAGACCTCGACTAGGCTCGCCTGAGGTTTGAGGAACATGATTTCCAGCAGGATAGAATTGACGGTCAACGTATGGAGTAACATGAATAGCATTTCTAGCAAATCCAGCACGCTTCCAGACAAGGGATCCTGGCTTAGGCAAAAGCATAGGGACTTCGCGTGAGACCAGCTTGTAAGTAGCAGGCTTCTTGGAGTAAGGGTGAATCCTATTCGGGTTAAACATATCATATGTTCTGCATCTCGGACCATCATAGCCATATTGCGCCTCTCCAGTAGTTTTGGGGACAGTTCTAGCGGCATAGAATGCATTTCCATAGAAGTTGTCCGCGCTTCCGACAGGGGCGGTAGACTGGGCGCCATCCACAACGGCAAACGAATTACCAGGGCCATCTATTTCTGGGTTAATGCGAAGACAAAACAAATGCTGATGGTTGTGAGCATTGACTTTGGGGTATACTTGAGTGCCATATCCCTTCAAGTCATCGTCTTCGTCGCAAATGTAAGTGTTCAGAATACCGGTGAGCTTGATTTCCAATTGAATAGTACCGTCCATGTGGAAAATATAGTAGACCATGTACTCGTAATTTGCAGCAGTGAAAATGTGAGATATAACCAAGCGAATACCACGAGTAACAATAGTGGTTTGGAAGTCGTCTCTGAAGTCAGAGTGCTTAAAGAGGACGCCATCGTCTTCCTCGTGGATGCAGACAGCGTTCTTTACGGTGGCGACATTTCCATCTCTTTCAACAAAGTCAAAATCAAGATAATGGATAACACCCTTGCAGTCACAGCCAAGAGACAAAGGATTGGTCATGTTACCGGCACCGTATTCACCAAGATCGAAGGCGTGCTTGCGCTGATGAGGGAAAGAAGGCTCACCATAGGGGACAACCATTTCCGCCAAAGAAAGTCTATAGAAGATTGAGCGGGGAGTACCCTTGTCGTTGTAGAAGATATCCGAGAGTACAAGGCCTTCACGGTAATTGAAACCAATGTGGAACTTGAAGTTCTGCCACTCGATGTAGCGGCCGTCCATTGAAAAATTGACACCTTGAGGCTGGGTGACAGCTATAGGCTTGACTTCACGAAGAGGGCCGACATCTTTGAGATTAAAATTAGCGTGTTTGTGCTTGGATACAGGGCGACGAACAGAAGGGATATCTATAGCGACAACTTCCTTCTTGGTGGAGTCAACAATAGGGCAAAAGTCCAGAGGGTGAGAGTACTGAGAGTCGTCTTCGTCGGATCTGTAATACATGAGAGCCTGTTGGAGACGCTTGGAAGTTCCAAAACGCTCGTCGTAGCCAATTGTCCAGGGATCACAGTAGACCTTGTGCATCTCGCTTTTAGGAACACCTGAGAGCTCGCACTGTTTGATGACTTTAGGATCGTTGCGGATAGTTTCTTCGATGGTTCGGAGATCATCGGTGGTAATAATAGGGCACGCTCCACTGGTTTGATTGCATTCTTCAATCGATTTAGTGGTAATATTTACCACACCTTCGAAAAAGCCGGTGCTCAACGAATCATCGAGGACGATGAAGTAAGCTTTGCGATCGGGGATCTTAGAGCCGGTCTCCTTCCAGAATTTGAATGCAGACTTGTCAGGCTCATGGAGAGTGACAGTATTGAAACTAATCGAGTGACCTTTAAAGGTGTCACGAACGATACTCACAACAGTGGTAAGCTCGAAGACAGAGAGCGGATCAAGAGGATGAGGAATGCCAGCTTCCTTCGACGCAGTTGCATGGTTAGCGATTTGGTTAAGACGTTCAGCCATTGTCGTAATTACAGCAGTATTGAGAAATCGAATGCAAAAGTGGTGATATTTATATCGGAGTGCTTTAGGCTTTCGATATCCATGTTCATTGTCAATCCCCGTTGATAAGATTATCCAATTGGCTAAGGAACGATTAAGATCGCTCGGTCTCATTACCCGATTTGGGTAATGAGAGCGACACAGGCGAGGGAACCGCCAAATGAGGAACCAAACTCTATTGCGTGCTGGAGCTTCTGGTGGGCATAGTGGGCATACCAACTTAGCTAGTTGAGCATCGAAGCCGAGACTCTATCGCCAATCCTGCCTAGCCCGGCTTCTTCGCTTAGTAAACTAGGAAAAAAAATGACCAGCCATTTTAGTTAGAAAAGATTAAAATAGAGCTTTATGTGTGAAACCCTGTAGGTGTTGGGTAGCGGCATGGCCCCAAGCGGTTCGCGAATTGGTCTGGTGCCTTACGGCTTATTGGCATCGAACCAGCAACACGTTATATACTTCCCGGATACTATTGCAGTTTACGGCTAAAATTTCGATCTAATTCGTTCATGGTAATTGATGCTGGTTAACCGGCAGCAATTATTATTTTTTTTCGACCAAAAGTTCCTGCCTTCTAGTTAACAGTTTCGATACTGCAGCTCAACAATGTAGTTACAGTACTGCATAACATTCGCGAAAGTTGGGCATGAACGGTGCCCGTTCATTTGATTCATAAACATAGTTTTTGCTTAAATAGCTGCTTATTTTCCACTATAGCGAACACAGCATGACTGTGAGTATGAATTCGCTGGAAGGGACCTTGTCAATCCTTGAACGAAAAGGGTGAAGCCCAAGCCGTTTTGTAAGGGCGCGTTCTAGTTTATAAAATAATGCTTCACAGGCCATGCGCACTTTTCTTCCTTCTGCTACGATTACTTGCAGTTGCAGACTGGCCTCCTGAATCATGAAACTGTCACCGATGATATGGGTTATAGTCACTCTGCTTCCTCTAGCGAAGTCACACGGCGATGACCTGTGGGATTTCCCGGATGACCATGATGACCACGATGACCACGATTGTCATGACCATCATGACCATCATCCACCAGAATGTCATGAGCATCATCACCATCGAAAGCGTACACGTATCTGCTGGCCTAGGAATGCCTTCTTACGTCCTACGGAAGGAGGATACGACGAGTTCTTTAGAGTGCACAGGCAGAACTGTTATGGTCACTATTTTGTGACTGACCGCATTGCAGATATCTGGGTTACTCCATCTTGCACGGAATGGCTCGAACCGGGTCTGCCGGAAGCCAAATGTAACGAAAAACACGGATGTGGCCACGCCGAGAGTGGCTGGGGCTCGTGTCATGGTGGACATCACGGGGGTTCTCATGGAGGATGCGGTTGTGGTGGCGGCGGAGGATATCTCATGGACCCGCACAACATAACTAGTGAGTTCCCCGATTTTGAGCCTGGCAGTGGCAAGTTCAAGGAGAAGCGATCTGACGACTACGAGTTCCTCGACCAAGAGGAACGAAACAGAAAATCGTGGTATGAAGGTCTTGGAAACAATATAAAATCAGGCGTCTTTAGAAGAGGTCCTGAGCCACTCTTGCATCACCATGACGAGTGTCATCATCATCATATGGATGATGACGATGATCTCGGTCACAATTACAAGGGAACCTATCGACTACAAGACTGTCCTAGTCAAAGCGCACCTTTGTTACCTGACCGAAACGTCTATGAATGCTGGGATACGGATGTTGATGTACTCATTATTGGAATCTAGTATTTGCCTCGTCTAATATTAGATTTAGTTAAATGGTTTCAGTGTTTTTATTTGCACGAGACCTCTTTACGCCGTTACCTGTTTAATGTTTATCTCCTTCGTGACAGACACTGTGCTGATGCACGGTAAGCGAAAGACAAGGTTGCAATTATCAGTACGCAAGTTTTATTATTCACATAATATATGTGTAGCAATTGTCGGTTATATACGGTGTTTGGCATATCATGGCTGCGAAGACTGTCTTCCTTGCATCACACCAGACAGTCTACCGCTTCCCACCCGCAAGATTGATGAGTCTGTGTATACGTTATTTAGCTAATTACAGTTTTTGTACAGATGTACCATATCTGAAGACTTCAAGTAGCAGCTGCCAATAAAGCGCTCTACCGTGCACAACTCGCTGCAACCGGTGTATACGCTTCGACCTCCCAAGGGTCGCCTTCTACTTCACTACTACAGTCAACTGACCAATTAACGCGTTAAGATAACCATGGTAGGTGCATTATTTTACTATTTTGCTGATAGATTTGTATCGCAAAGTGCTAACGTTATAGTTGAAGCTTATGGCTATGAAGCAGAAGCAACAGGCCGATGCAGGTGCTGTCAGCGGTGGCTCTAAGACATCGGCAGCGAAGCTGCGAGCTCAGAAGGACATTACAGAACTAGAGCTGCCGAAGACCATAAAAGTGAATTTTCCCGATCCTAACAATGTCATGGAGTTTACTGTAAATATAACGCCAGATGAAGGCTTCTACAAGAATGGCACCTTCTGCTTCTCTTTCGTCGTCGACGAGAGATTTCCTCACGAACCGCCGAAAGTCAAATGCAAGAACAAAGTGTACCATCCGAACATCGACTTAGAAGGAAACGTGTGTTTGAACATCCTCAGAGAGGACTGGAAACCGGTACTCAATCTGAACTCAGTAATAATAGGTGTTCAGCTTCTGTTCTTAGAACCAAACCCGACTGATCCACTCAATAAAGAAGCAGCTAAGGAACTTATGTCTGACAAATCTCTCTTCGCTCGAAACGCCGCCTCTGCTATGCGAGGCGGTCTAGTCCATAACGAATATTTCGACAGGGTCTTATAAATGCTCTTTTTAGCGTCCATACTTGGGGTAACGGTTACATAGTCTATTATGAATAATAGCAAAGCATACAGCATGGTCGTAGTTTTTCTTACTGAAGAGAATAGTACACATTCTCTTTTTCCGAAGACTTAGATATACCATATCTCTCTATTTGGCAGCACTTAATGTCAGGATATATTTGCTAACATTGTGCGCAGTGGATATCGCTAAATTAAGCACCTAAGCCAGCAAGTTTAGTCCTGGTTCTCCGGACGGAGTTTGCGGACCTCCTTTCCGACCTGCCAGATCTCTTGGTTATTGATCTCTTCCAACTCCTTCTCGTAGAGCTCACGGTAGTTGGGCTGAGAATTGTATTCAAGAGAGCGCTTGGTTTCCTTGCCAGTCTTGACAGAGTCATAGAGATCAGCAAAAACAGGTTTCAAGGTGTCCTTGAAGCGAGAAGACCAGTCAATGGCTCCACGACGAGCAGTGGTAGAGCAGGCAGCGTACATGTAGTCCATGCCATTAGCTCCAACAAGAGGATACAGAGACTGAGTGGCTTCCTCGACAGTCTCGTTGAATGCTTCAGATGGAGAGTGGCCATTCTCACGGAGAATCTCGTATTGGGCAAGGAACATACCTTGCAAAGCGCCCATTAAGCATCCACGTTCACCATAGAGGTCAGAGTAGACTTCACGCTCAGCAGTAGTTTGGTAAAGGTATCCTGAACCAATGGCAACGCCAAGGGCAACAGCCTTCTCTTCAGCCTTGCCAGAGACGTCTTGGATAACAGCGAAGGATGAGTTGATACCACGGCCTTCCTTGAAAAGAGACCTGACGGTACGGCCTGATCCCTTAGGAGCAACCAAGATGACATCAATATCTTTGGGGATATCGACGTGAGTAAGGTCCTTGAAGACAGGGGAGAAGCCGTGGGAGAAGTAAAGTGTCTTCTCCTTGGTGAGAAGAGGCTTGATGGCTGGCCAGGTCTCAGACTGGGCAGCGTCAGAAAGCAGGTTCATGACATAAGTACCCTTTTCAATGGCTTCATTAACATCAAAAAGAGTTTTTCCGGGAACCCAACCATCCTCGATGGCGGCCTTCCATGAAGCACCGTCTTTTCGCACACCAACAATTACATTCAAACCATTGTCGCGAAGGTTGAGACCTTGACCATAACCTTGAGAGCCATATCCAATGACAGCGAAGGTATCGTTCTTGAAAAACTCAAGAAGTTTTTCACGAGGCCAGTCGGCGCGCTCGTAGACAGTCTCAGGGGTGCCAGGAGCAAATTCGATTCTCTTAACACCACGAGTCTGCTGAACGATAGCAGAGGTCATGCGGTGAGCAATAGGGCGAGTCTTAGCGGCAGTGACCAAAGTGCGGGTAGTCGATCTGGTAGAAGCACGGGTACAGAGTCTGCTAGCAGCTTTTTGTGAAGTTCTCGACAACATATTAGGTATTTTACTCTTCAATAAAGAAATGTAACAATAGAATAATTAGAACTCGAAATTTTCGAGGAAGAATAGTCAGAAGCCGGGTAATTTTCTAGATTAAAGTTCTAATTAAGCCGAGAGCCGATCTCTTTATACTTTATTCCCATTTTTACATGGTTTGCTATGGAAACGGAGCGTCCTGACAGGTGACTGGGGTTAGGGGATTTGCTGCTCCGTCCTCGAACACTTAAGCGACGTAGTTCGATAGTTCGTTAATCTAGAAGGCTTCACTCCGCTTGCTGACGTTCTCTTGTTACTTATTTCGTCCTGCATTGACATCGCGCTGGCTCGTTCTATTTGTATATGCGAACTGTTTTTTTCCAATTGCTGTTGCTGTGCCAGTTGGCCTTTGGTATTGGTGCTGGCAACCTTGAAAACACATTCTCATTGATATCACATGTAGGTGCATTTACGCGGCTATCTATTAAGCAAGCGATCTCTGCTAGTTCTGGAGTTGTTCAGAAGTATTATGCAAGCTTGCAAAGCTTGGTGTTCGAAACGAGTAATGCTATGCTCGCTGCCCAGGGGTTACACGTGCTTTCCGAAGATGATTGGAATGATCTCATATCCGGCAATGTAGTGCGAATATCGCAGTCTGACGAGGATGAGAGTCGAACTTCCGCGTGGGGTGTAAGTTATACTGGTGAACTATATGCTGGCCAAAGAGCTGTTTATTCTTTTCCTGTAAGTAGCATGGAACAAAAGATCGTTACACTAATGACATGCTCTCAACCTACTGTATTAAATCAGGATAAATACTTCAATGCAACGTCGCCCGGTGACTTAACTCTGCGTATTTCAGGGCTTTTCAATATTCCTAACTCTAGGAACCGCACTGCAAACAACACAGTAGCAGTTGCTAGTGAAGCTAGGACGTCTTTTGGATATGTGCAACAGCTTCTTTCTAACGGCTACGTTGGAGATATATACCTGATCGTAGAAGCGCCTTATAATTTGACCGGAAATGTTTCGTATTCGTCTAATGATACGTGGAGTTATATTTTGGAGCCAACTATGTCTTCTCCTAAGTACGGGTATGTTGACTCTCCTTTTTTATTTTGGGCTGATTCGGATGCTGATAGCACATTACTAGTTTCAGCTAATCTCACTTATTTTGAGTTAAATACCGATGTATCTGTGAATGACACTGGTTTATATGTGTTGGTATACGACCAAAGTTCGTATCTGAATAGCACGGCAAGCTACTTGCGCAGTTCATACTGTGCGGCATTAAACGGACCAATACTCTATACCAACGATGATGCATCTCTGTCAATATTCAAATCGGGTACAGAAAGTGCCAAGGAGCGGTGGTTTTACGAGAACCTTGAACCCAATAGCAGCTATGCCGCTGTTCTTACTGTTCTCGACGAGAGCAGAAGTGGCGGAATTCTTTGCAGTGCAATACCATTTCAGACAATGACAGACGATGCGTGCGAACTGATCTATGATCTCAATTTTTGCGAAGATGTGGCATACTCTGTACCTGCCAATTATTCTTTGTTTAACAGGACTGAGCTTGCGGCGTTTTATGATGAGCTGGCAAAATCATATTACCAGAACTTCACGTTCACAATGCAACAAATAGATTGCGAAGCAGAAGACGAGGCTAGATTTTCTCCACTAAGACACTGCGCTGATTGTGATCTTGCATATAAAAACTGGCTCTGTGCTACTAATATTCCTCGATGTCTTTCTCCGGATCTGACTACGGATTATGCGAGGCTGCGAAACCCTGGGAGCTCGCGGAACGAAAAAATAGATGAAGTTGTTGCACCTGGACCGTATCTGGAGATCTTACCTTGCTACGATGTCTGCTGGTCCGTTATGCAAAATTGTCCTTCAGCTCTAGTTTTCGATTGCCCTAAGTCAGATTTGGGGCTCGAGGTCGCTTATGCAAGAAGAGATCGAAGTGGTTTGATCACTTGCTCTTACCTCGGGGCGCTGTACTTCGAGAACAGTTCAAACAGCGTGCCCATTCCCTGGGTTTTTATGATTTTAATGACTTTAACAGTGATTTTGGTTTAAACACATATTATAATTGTTTATCAATAACTTCAACCTACAACTGTAGCTGCGGAACTGGATTTAATTATAACTGCCCTTTACCACCCTCTCCCAAAAAACCGATCGACTTCATCATAATTCTTCGCTGTTCAATGGCCCCTCGCGCATCGGTACGGTCTATTCGATGGCGGCCTCTTTTACGCTTTGAATCGCGCTATTCAGGCAGCTTTAGTTATGTACGAAACTACTCTGACGATGCTGACAACAACCCAGACCGTCCACATAGAATGTCCTCATCGCCAGTGCCTACGACGCGGATTGGCAGGATGCTCCATTTCGGTGGCCTGGCTGCGTCAATTGGACTAGGAGTTATCGAAGAAGGAATAAAGAGAGTAGGAAACTCTGGGTCTGGTGGTGGCCTAGTTTTGAGTGGCAGAAATCTCGAAAGACTTGCAAAGAAGATGAATCGAATGCGAGGTGCCGCCTTGAAACTCGCGCAAATGCTCTCTTTTCAAGACGATAGCGTTGTGCCACCTCAGGTAAGAGAATTACTCTCAAAAGTTCAAGACTCTGCCGACTATATGCCATTTTCTCAACTGACCAAAATTCTAAATGATGACCTCGGTGAAGGTTGGCGAGATAAGTTGTTTTCCGAGTTTGACCAAGTTCCGATGGCTGCAGCGTCCATTGGACAGGTTCACGCTGCTAGGCTTGTAAATGGAGACTCGGTAGCTGTAAAAATACAGTATCCCGGTATTGCTCAGAGTATCCAGAGTGATCTCGACAATCTGACAATGCTTTTGCACGCATCTAACCTGCTGCCAAAAGGTCTGTTCTTAGGGAACACTATCGCTAATGCTCGTACCGAATTAGGATGGGAATGCGATTACGTACGTGAAGCTAAATCGCTTGCTAAATTTCAGGAGCTTCTTTCTGATGATCCTGTCTTCTACGTACCGAAGCTATACCCAGAAGCTAGCGGAATTAAAGTGCTCACAATGGAACGTTTGCAGGGCATCGCCGTCACTAAAGTGGCTCCTAGTTTAACACAAGAGAAAAAGGACTGGATAGCTTCATCTATTCTTGGCCTTTCTTTGCGTGAGATTGCTGAGTTCAAATTCATGCAAACCGACCCTAATTGGACTAACTTCTTTTACAATGCTAGCACCAACCAAATTGAACTCCTAGACTTTGGTGCCGCTCGTGGCTACTCTGAGGAGTTCATAAAACAATATACTGCCTTATTACGTGCTGCTGTCAAGCAAGACTCCGCAACTTGTGAGGGACTGTCGCACGACCTTGGATATTTAACCGGTGGCGAATCTCGTGATATGATTGAAGCGCATGTAAATTCAATTCTCACTTTAGCAGAAGCGTTTCGCCCCACAGCAAGCGGAATTTATGACTTCTCGAACCAAACTATCACCGATAGAGTACGCGAGCAAATACCTTTAATGCTCTCAAAAAGGCTTACTCCTCCTCCTGAGGAGACCTATTCGCTACATCGCAAACTATCTGGCGCGTTCTTACTATGTGCTCGACTTAAAGCTAGAGTACCATGCCATGAGTTATTTGCAAAATATATAGGTCTAGACTAATGTTGGAAACAGTAGCTATATATGTATATATGTATATATGTGTGATAGAGAGATATGCCGTATCTGATAGCTATTAGAACTAGTTAAAATCATCCCCGAAGCTATCATCTAGAAATACAGACCGGTATTGGCGGTTCATCAAGTCCTGCTGTAGACTATCTTCCTCGTCTTCCAGTTGGTAACCTGTCTCAGATCCTAGTACAGACAGAAGGACTGGCAAGAAGATAAGGGCATGAACAGCAGCGAGCACTATGAGCGCCAACCAGACTCTGAAGTAGTAGACTTCATATATTTTAGATCGCGTGAAGGCTAAAACAATTATACCAATCAGTTTTGTCATCGTGATTCCATCTAAAACAGATCCTCCAACTGACGCTAGAGCGGATATGACTCGTTTATCTCGAGCCGGAATTCTACCTCTGACCAGATCCAGTACTAGGGTATTCGGATACATAAACGATCGACAAATATGAACACAAAATTCAACAGAGATACCCACACAGATAACTAAATTCACCAGCGACATAGCATTTAACGAAACACCCCATACGCTCATGACCCCAACAATATCCACAATAATCATTATCACTGTCATGCCTAAGATCAATCCAGATATTAGAGAGCCGATGAAAAAAGCTGTGATAATAATAAGAAGAGAAACTGCTAAAGAGATAAGCTGAATAGACAATTTCTGAATGTTCAGATACTGGTCAAAGAATATGTAAAAAACGCTGTAAGGGAACACGTCAAGTCCGGTCATTGCACCAGCATGATCAGCTATTGTTCGCGCACTCTTGTATGCATTTATATAGTCTGATTGACTCTTTAGAGTGGTGTGAAATGTCCTGAAGTGTGAAGCAATAATCTCTTCAGTAACATAATTAGGAACAACAGCGTTTCCAAAGGCTGCCTTTCCTCCAAGTGGACAAGGATCGGGACTTGCATCCAGCCATAGCTTCAAATAGTTCATAAACTCATCCCTTTCCGGCATGCCTGTCATATTAATCGACCAAGGGTGATCTTTAAAACAGACTTCACAAAATTTAGAAGGGTCGTTATCGCCACACAGCCTTAAGGAAGGCAGGTCTCTCGTATCAATCAGGCAACACTGGTCTAACTCAGGATTAAGCCAGTGAAGATAAGTGTCTAGCCAGCTAGCCGGCGAGTCGGCAATGTAAGATATCTTTGGTCTTTTGCTCTCTTGTTCGAGTATGTTAACAAGTGAAAACTCACTGCAGGAAGAGAAGCTTCCGCATAGTTTCTGCTGTCCGTCTAGGTAAGTGATGTTGCCCTCTCTAACAACAAAATAGACAGGTGGTCCTTGTCTGAAATACTCGTTCAAATCATTAAAGTAAGGTATTAGATAGGAGGTGTCTGGCAATGCGAGGCGTTGATCCAACCCCAATTGTAGGTCGGGAAAACACATCAAAGCCACGATAAATCCTGTGAAAAAGAACAATACTACTATTAGCTTTGTAGCTTTCTTCAACAAAAGAGGAGCATAATACTTCCGAATGAACGTTGACAACGTGTATGGATAGTAGTCTTCAGTGACGCCGCTCAGCAGTTGAATGCAAGGAAAACAGTCAACTCGTCTAGCCTCAAGCCTTCTTTGGTCAAGAGATATGACTGCTATAAGGAAGGTCAATTGAAGCCATGCATTAGCAATAACTGCACCTGCTGCATAGATAGCAAAATTCCGCACCGCAGGCATGTCAACAATAGTGGCGATTAAAAATGTGATAGTTTCTGATAAAGTAGAGAGAAAAATGCTCGGACCTACTCTAGCTAGAGCCCTGGATACTCTGTATTCCACAGTTTCAGCGTTATATGACTCGCTTATCAAATTCAGTTCATGAACTAGCAAGAATATGTTGTCGACACCTATAGCGAGAACTAGAAACGGAATAACTTCGGCCACAATCA
Organism: Tortispora caseinolytica NRRL Y-17796; assembly: GCA_001661475.1. Lineage (NCBI taxonomy): Eukaryota > Fungi > Ascomycota > Trigonopsidomycetes > Trigonopsidales > Trigonopsidaceae > Tortispora > Tortispora caseinolytica. Next base: position 2,030,476 of record KV453843.1, read on the forward strand.
ATGTCATTTTAACACCAAATAAAGAAAAAAATCCTATAGACATTGAAATAGACATTACCACAATTATGACGCCAACAAATCCCAAAAGAGCTCTAGAATTTATGATCCAAGCCAAGGAAGTTAAGTTAAACAAAGATCTGCGCCCTAAGGTCAGAGAAACATAGCATAGCATCACGAGGTATGAAACAACGACAATTTTTATGTCTGTATTTCCAGATTGGTTAAGCTCTTTCTTAAGCGAGCTCTCAGTAGACAAAGAAAGACTTAATCCTCGAGCCTTGGCCTCAGAGATTTTATTCAGTAGGAACTTTTCGAGTTCAGTTTCCCAGTCAGTAACGCGTTCAATATAAGAAGGGGCTTCACTATTGCTGACAATAAATGTAGCAACAATTGCATCTGAGTCTAGAACGCTCTTGTCTTCTGTGAAGTTGCTATAACCAAAAACGATCTTAGGATCTAGAGGCTGCATGAATGGAGGTAAACATTGAACAGGAGAATCGGTGCAGTCAATCAGGCTCTGCTTGTACGAGTCGCGCTGAAAGTTATCAATGTCACCGTTAAAATATTGCGTGAATGATTGTATGACACATGCATCGCCCATTGGTTTTAAGCAGAAATTGTCAAAAGTGTCACCATTAGAAGCGGTCAACTCAACTATGCTCTGCTCCACCTCAAACCACCAAGCCAAGTTTTCATAGCTCATAACCGATTCATTCTCGCTGGCAAGGAATATTTGCTCAATCCTGTAAAAAGGGCCAAAATTGCGATCAAAATATTCTTTCTCCTGTAAAGCACTTGAGCGAGGACCAACCCAGAGGTTAACTGGCTCATCTTCTACTGTGAACTTTGCAATGCCGGATGAAAGAGCACCAACCAAAACCAGTGACCCTATTATAATATAGATAGCATAGTTGGCGCAAAAAAAACCCAGGCGACCAAACCAATTAGACAAAAATGTGTTAACTGGGTACACATAAGAGGAACCATCCATGATATCTCCGGCATCAAAGACTAAGTCTTCTTCATAGTCAGGATACTCGTCTTCCTGAAGCAGCTGCACGTGATCAAAAGTGTCTATGATGCCGTGTTCTTTGCAGTACAAAACCATAGCATATCCGATCACCACAAGGACTAGAATGCTGGCGTAGAGAACTATGACACCAAATGAGAAGCAATGCAACAGCCCTACTTTGCACGTCTTGTCGATTGGAGTTTTCCACGGAAGTTCTGGGCAAACATCAGGACAATCAGAGCAAGAGCACCTAAAAGTAGGATCAGAATCGTTACAAGGGTGCACGGGGTTGGAAAGTAGATGCATTCCTGGAATATCAGTTTCATAACGAAAGTTTATCTGAAAAGGAGAGCCCCCGAGTAAGGGCTTTTCATCCCCTAAAAACTTCAAAAACGCGGAGTAGTTTTGGGCACCTCCACCTATTAGATCCATCACACGTCCATTCATAGAGGAGAACTTAACATCTTTGCAAGAATCATAGAACTCAGAGGCTTGCTTTGGTGAAACATACACAGACATTTCCGTTACTATATCCAACCCCGTAGTAGACTTGCCTATCTGGGTGACATTGATGAACGTAGATTGATCGGGGCTGCATGTCATATGGCAAAACAGATCGAAGAAATTAGCTTTGCAAGCAGGACAAGCTGAAAGTAAAGGCTCTACTTTTTTGAAATTTTCTCGCAGCTGATCTACTTGAGACTGAACACAGCATACATCCATATCGAACCACTTGGGGCCACATAAGTCGACTAGATCATCTCTCAGAGCGTCGTCAGGCGTTTCGGCATTACCGTTATCGGGGCAAGGCAATTCGCTGCCCCACAAGCTTTTCTTACCACAAACATCTCTATCTGCACAGACGCCTTTAGAATGTATCTCTGTAGCAAGCGCGAAGGTAAACAAGCAGGTGAGAAGATACAACCACATCAGGGAACCGCTAACCATCATTAAAACGTAGATTCTTCCGCAATCTTTTTGCAATGCCCATGTAGTTTTCGGGATGTTACCTATTAGTTGTGTTATGCAAAGATGCAAGAGATAAGACAATTAGGTCCAGTTACTCTTAAGACGATCTATCTCTTGCAGGAAACGGATTATATAGGTATACGACGATGTCGGAATACAAGATCTGATTTAGATGTGGCATTGCTACAAATGAATACCATGCGGATTATAAACCAATCATGGTGCATTCTGGATAATTAACGTTAAAGTTGTTAACTTGATATTAGGCTTATGTTAAACCTGTAACCTATTGTGGGGATGGAATTTTGGTCTAGTGGCCTAAAGGTTAAGGCGCTGCTTTCCGGAGGCAGAGATTGCGGGTTCGAGTCCCGCCTGGATCTTTTTATTGAAGGTTCTGTTTTCAACAGACAACCTGATTAAACCTATTTTTTTTTTTTTTTTGAAAATTTGCTACTGTATACTACCGAACGGGTCCTCTCCATTACTTTCATCCTTCATCCACGTATTTTCGCGCAAACCATTCCGATAGTCTTCTCCGTTAGGGATTGAATTCTTCGCCCATTAAGAAAACCCTGGAATGACGTCTCAATAGTGTATTGTGATTGGCTGAATTTCGTTGGCCATTGAAACAGGTATTATACCACATAGTAACCAATTCCTTTTCTTTCGATTCACTAATATCTGATCCACACACGCTTTATTTACCAAAGGTAAGTCAAATTTTGCAGTATATGTACTTATTATCCGAATGTTTTGGTCGAATTGTCGTTAATTGTATTTATCGGTTCTAAAATCATCTCTAATATAGCGTGGAACATGAGTAACGGTTACCTTTATCGTTGTCTTGTTGTTCTCTTGGCCTTCAAAATACATGTTGCCTCTCTTGCGACCTGCATCGAAAAACAATGCGGCAATCGCAGTAAATTATTCTTTCGTCGCTTAATGGGTTTGATTTTAGTATTCTTAGCCTAATAATTTACTGTTATAGCGCAATATTCGTTGCATGCTACCGGTCAATGACACATTTTGTGCTCCGCCCATTCTTAGCATATCATCCCTCCCCCTTCTCCCGCTTTGGCCTCTCTTGAATTTTTTCTCTTGCGCAGTTTTACGGTTAACTACTCAACTCACCATAGCTTGGATTCAGGTATGGATAATTGATCTTGAAATCTCTATCGCTTTTCAGTATGCATGTTTTTGGTGCAATTTTTCTTAGATATCTGCAACTACCGACGTACCTACCTTCACCTGTTTCATGCCTCTCGTGACTTGACTGCTTCACTCTTTCGGGCTTGCTACACAAGGCACTCGCAGCTTTATTTTAGTTTCATGTGATCGCCGCTTTGATTGATAATAGTATCTGCTGCTACGTCTTGTTAAATTGAAAAATTCAAAGCATGTGGGTCTCTATTGTTTACTGACTTTCTTTACCGCCGGCATTGTATGTTTCGAGGTTCGATTCGTCTAGCGTGAACAGTAGCGGGTAGAGGAACATTGGTAGTGGTGGCATTTACTATACCGAATTACATATCTGTTTTATACATGGCGCTTGACAATGTTCAATGGTGAGGCCTAACGGCATTGTTATACTAGAGTGTCATCCTCTTCTTGAAGTGATGCTTTACAGTTTCCCTGGAACTCGTTTACGATTAAATTGCCGTTTCCTTCGTCGTCTATGTACTATCCTGATGTTGCCCTTCTTGTCAAATAATGGACCTGTGAAATACATTCGCCTGCTTTTGAAACATCTAGTTCTGTTTCTAGTTTTTTGTCCTCGGTACGATACTAACAGTTTATAGAATACAACAATGTCCTCCGAACACGATGATGCAGTTTACTTGGCCAAGCTTGCTGAACAGACTGAGCGCTATGAAGAAATGGTTGAAAGTATGAAGAAGGTTGCCAGCGGTGATGCTGAGCTTTCAGTCGAAGAGCGCAACCTTCTTTCAGTAGCTTATAAGAATGTCATAGGCGCCCGCCGTGCTTCTTGGCGTATTGTTTCTTCTATTGAACAAAAGGAACTCTCTAAGGGTAACGAAGAGCATGTTGCGCTTATTAAGCAATACCGCCAAAAAGTTGAGAAGGAGCTAGGTGACATCTGTGAAGACATTCTCAGCGTGCTTGACAAGCATTTGATTCCTAACGCCAGTTCTGGTGAATCCAAAGTTTTCTACTATAAAATGAAGGGTGACTACCACCGTTATCAAGCTGAATTCACTTCTGATGATGTTCGCCAGAAATCTGCTGATGCTTCGCTAGAGTCATACAAGACTGCTGCTGAGATTGCCACTACTGAATTGCCTCCTACCCATCCCATTAGACTTGGTTTGGCTTTGAACTTCTCTGTCTTCTACTATGAGATTCTTAATAGCCCCGACCGTGCTTGCCACTTGGCGAAGCAGGCTTTTGATGATGCTATTGCTGAACTCGATACTCTTAGTGAGGAGAGTTATAAGGATTCTACACTGATCATGCAATTACTTCGTGATAATCTGACCTTGTGGACCTCTGACATGACTGAAGTTGGCACTGAAAAGGACACTGAAGAAGCTCCTGCTGAAGCTGCTTCTGGTGAAGATAAGCAGTAACCGTACACTTTAGAATATATTGGAATTGACTTAAAAGCTTCATGTTCCGTTGTTTTGTCTGCTATGGAATTTGCAAGGATTGATTTACTCTGTGGTTATCCAGCTTTTCGAGATTGTTGTTATTGTTTTTTTCTACCGCTCCATGTTAGCCCGTTATTTTTTTCATATTGTGATTTTAGTTGCATTTGAACACTATAGCGCCTAGCGACCCTCTCCTGTTTCAACCTGCTTTTCCTGGATACTCTTATAGATCTACATATCTCAAGTTCGCTTATCTGGGTTTATCTCACGTTTGCTGAGTTTGTCGACTACTTTTTCTTTTCATTGAGCAGACATGGCACGTTGCTGAATAGCAATTAAGTTTATCAGATTGTTTTGATCTTTCCTTTATATTTGCTTCGGTGACATATATCCTAGTTGTATCTGCTATTTCATTATTTTTCACCTTGCCTCGTAAGCAATATGGCCTGCTTAAGTTAGTGTTTTGGCCAGAGCGTAGTTGGATTCTAACCACCGTAGCAACCCACTCATTATCTTTACTTTCGACTTGATATTTGTCTTGTTGTGGCCTTGCGTTTTTGCCAACTAGATTTAACTGTCTGGTCTAAATAAGGAAGACTTGTACGGAATATCTCTATAAATAGCTTACGATCGGTTGTAGGTTCTTTTGGTCTAATCAACCCCAGGCCTGGCCCTCTTTCGATCGCGAAACTTCGGTCGATACTAATACCCTTATATAATGGAAGATCGAAAGCGAACAGTCTCTGATGCCGATGGAAGCACGTTGCCCTCTCCGAAAAGACAGGCTCTTGACAAACCTGACGATATCGATGTCGACCTGTTGTCTTCCAACGGGTTAGAGAATGTTCGCAAAGACGCTATTTTACGGCAGATGAAGGCATATAAACGCGACATAGAAGTTCAGGATCTACAAATGAACAACCTTCAAGGTACTGTTTTAAAACTAAGCAAGTTTGTAGGATGCTTTGAGGCCTGGTTAGATCAAGTCGTCCGTGATTTGGGTGGCGCCGCTGAAGCCGAGAATTTACCTGACTGGCCGTCAAAGATGTTGTCTGAATCATCCGACGTTGAAGAGGCCCTTCATTCGCGAGCTTCTTCCATCAAGTCTCTTTTATCATCTTTACCGCGCACTGCCGTATCAAACGACTCTGATTCTCAGATTGCACAGCTGTCTAGAAAGGTTGCCGAATTACGCAGTGAGATTACTACTTTATCTGCTACGAAGACAACCTTAGAAGCTTCGCTGGCGGAAATAACCGATAAGTATAGAGCATCTGAAAAGGCTATAGACAGGCTCCGAAGCCCTATAGTTGCTGCCGTTAATCACAAAACTGCTTCCACGGACTCAAAGCTGGGATATTCACCATCTGGTGATGACAGCAAGCCCGCTTCCAATGAAGATTCGTCGAGCATGAAAAAGCTTGCTGATCTTGAACTTTCATTGACTCAATCTGCAGCAGTCATATCTCAACAAAGTGATACGATAGCGAAATTGGATAAAGAAGTTTTAGAACTGCAGTCTAAAGTTCTGAACTTTGAATCACGGGTTAAGAACATCTCTGAGGAGGAAGTTATCAGAAGTGCACCATATAAGATATTGAGAGAAAAATACGATGCCACGAATACTAAACTCTCCTCGTTGTCGGAGCGGGAAGCTAGTTTGGCTGCTGAACTGACCAAGATTCAAAATGATAACAGTTTGTTTAACAGTACCGTTCAATCTGAGCTTAAGAAAACTAACAGTGACCTCCAGCTTCAGTTAGGCAGAGCTGAGCAGGATGTGAATCGAATTAGGGCTGCGCGGGACGACTTACTTCAAGAGTTGTCCATTCTGAAATCTCGAGATACGGTTTCTGCTAACAAAGAAGCCATCAAGCTATCAGAAGTACGCTTAGAACGTATTAAGCAGCTTGAAAGTGAAATTGCGATTTTAAGAAGCGAAGGCAGCACGCAAAATGTTTTGGAAAACGGAACGGATAGTTTACCTGATACTGTCGATGAACTACAGATATTGGTAAGAAAATTTAAGCGCAAAAACTCATCACTGTTGTCTCAACTCCCTTCTCTAGAGGCTGCATTTAAAAAGGCACATGAAATAGCTAGCTCAAAAGTGTCAGACTCTTTAGATAAGGATGAGCGTATGCTTAGGCTGCAAGCAGAAAAGGCCAAAGCTGATCAGAAATATTTTACGGCTATGCGCGCAAAGGATGCTTTATATTCTGATAAGAAATCATTGGAGCATCAGGTTATGAAGGGTACTGATGCTATTAGCCAGCTGAAGGAATCCGAGAAGGTTCTTCAGTCTAAGGTCACTAACCTGCTAGCTCAAATTACGGAACTGGAAATCAAACTTCGATCCAGTGAAGATATTGCTTCTAATAAATCCATTGAAGCGAAAGAAAAGTCCCGGAATATTGAAAGTTTGAACGATCGTATTAGTGCATTGACCTCTGAATTACATTCATTCACAACGCGTATGAAGAATGAGTCAGAGTTACGCCGAAAGCTAGAGGAGCAATTAGCGCGATCCAGAGCCGAAAACGAGCAACGTCGTAAAATTGCCACCATGGGTGGCAATACGTCTAGTGCAGAATTCGAGGCTTTGCGATCTATTGCAATCTGCTCTGTTTGTTCGCGCAATTGGAAGGATACTGCTATTAAGTCTTGTGGTCATGCCTTTTGTATGGAGTGTGCAAAAGATCGCCTCAACGCTAGGCTAAGAAAATGTCCGACCTGCAATCAACAATATTCTCACAATGACCTGCTGTCTATTCACCTCTGACCGGATTCGTTTACTGTGTGTCGTACGTCTGTGTGTATTAGATACTGCTACTGCTACGGCTTGTAAATATGTATGGATATTAAATCAGTGAATTTATATGTAGTCTGATGTTTGCCCCCTAGCTTGAAGCCAGATATCCTTGACAATTTCTGTGGTTTTCGCGCCTCCTCGCAGTACAAGTGATTTGGTGATAAACTGATCAATCGCCTGCTGCGATATATTTCTAGGCTGTAATTCGTCGACCGCTTGCGGTAGCCATTGCTTCATTTGGATCGGAAACTTGAATATCAATCTCTTATATAATTCACTGACTCGAACCAGTTCGCTTCTCAGTGCTTGTCCGAGTATGAGCTTTACAACAGATAGGCAGAGCGAATAGCCTATACTTTCTATGAACGGAGCAAAAAGGCCTTCCTTTACTGAGTCCTTGTTGGTAAGAAGTGCTTGCCAGAACATTAGAGCGCTCTTCTTCACAAAGAGCTCCGGGTATCCTATGTAGAATATAATGAAATTAGCGATATCCCCCACATATATGCTTTCGAAGAAAACGTTTGGGTAGTTCAAAATGATTGCCCTGAAAAAATCTATTATTGTGAATATGTTGTCCGGGTTGGATGCGTCTGTAGACGCGGTTCTTTCGGTGACAGTGCTGAAGAGCTGTTGTATAATTGGTGAATTTTCAGGCTCTCCGGTAGTCTTCAGATTTCCTAGCACGGCGATTGCTAGTCGTATATATAAATAACCGGTTTCCGAAAAGTTAGTGCTAGTTCCAACCTCGATGAACGAGATTGCTTCGAGCGGTGTGATAGATAACAAGCTGTCTTCGACGCTAGTATCATAGAGTCCAGCTTTGATAATAGATGTTGCATGTTCTACTACCGTAGGATCGTTGCATGGACCGCATCTATCAAAGACAATATCGCGAGTTATTGCTAGTATTTTGGCTTTTATTGCAATTTTGTCTTCATAACTGTATACTTTCCCGTGGAAGGCTTGGTCGTCATCAACGTTGATACCATTCTCAGTTTCATTGGCTTCATCTGAATCATCGTTCACAGCACTGCAAAATGCGTCAAGCATAATTAGGGCATTTTCTGCATCATTCCAGTTAATTCGAGACAGGTTCTGCGTATGCAATTGTATCAGGTTTAGAATTTGGAGAAACCCGGCAACGCGGGTCGGAATATTTGGTTCTGCATTTACAATAGTTGTGAGCCCAGACACTATGCGCTCCCGTACTAATGCATCCAGCGTACTGAAAATATCGTTAGATATCACAGACATTAGGCTCGGAAGCATTTTGTGTAGTCTGTTCCGGTACGCAAGACAAAGACTTTGTATAGCTTTAGACGCAGGAAGCGCTAGCAGCTTTTCTGTCAGAAATGAAAAAAGAACAGACATGAGCTTCTGAATAAACTCATAATCGGCACTTAATGCAATATACTGCTCATAGTTTGAAATAAGTCTCACGAAAGTATTGGCTATGAACGGGACAGCCCTGGACGCATCCATTTTGCTGATGAAACTATCATTCCAGAAAACAGATAACAATTGAGCGACTTCAGCACTTTTTGCTGGAAGGCTGTACGAAATCCCGTTAATGAAACATATATATGCCTCTAGTCGTGTTGGCGTCTGATCAGCTAACGAGTTCGCTGCCATCTGTGTGAAATAAGACAAAGTCTCATCGCCCAGTGGAGTGAGGGTAAATTCTAGGTAATCACATAGCTCGCGTCTAAACCCGTTAAATTGGTCTTTCTCATCACTATTCCAAGAGTTGAATGCATCTATTGACGGTATAATCGCTCTAGGGGTTAGCGTGGCGATAGATCTCTGGATTATGGATTTGCAGAAAGGCGCATGCGGACTTCCTTCTTGTAACAATTCGTCTGTTGTGTCACAGAAGTTGTTCCAGAATTCAACTGTTTGAGAGAGAACTTTATACTCGTTCTCTATCGGTGAAGTTGCAGTGACTTTGAAGAGCGCCTCAAGGACATCTTGGAAGAATGGCATCATCAGTGTTGTTTCCATGCTGTATGACGTTGCAGATAAAAGTAGCTCTATCCATGCTGTTAGAACGTCAGATTCGTATTCAGCTTCCTTCAGTATGGCGTCCACTAATGGTAAGCATGTGCTTATGGTGCTGGCTATTAAGTCGTTATTGAATAGCGTGGGTACTTGATCAATAAGGTCCGATAACGATGACGCCACCGTTTTAAATGCCTTGTCATCTTTTAGGTAGTTTAGTGCAGTTGGAATAAATTCTCTTAGCCGCAGGATTGATGAGTCGGTCAGATGAGTGCGTATTAGAATGGCCCAAGCCTGCAAGAGACCGATCCAGTCCATCGGAGATGTTACAGGTGTAGCTAGCAATTGCTCCATGACAGTGCACGAATTATTTAGCATTTCTGTAAACTCTGCTGAAGGTGCGTTGTTGTCTAAGTCTTCTGCGAAAACCTTACATATGAAAAAGAAAAGATGAAGCGATTCTGGTGCAAGCCCGGTTAGCATCGCCGATATGGCAGATGGGTTTTGAGCGTTTTCGTTCGCGATTTCGCAGTCCTCTGTGCTGAAATGAGATTTTTCATCGCCGATCGACCAGAGAAGACAGAACAGCGGGTTTGGAATTACATCGGGGTATTTGGCGATTAGAGTACTGAATGCATCAGCGAGTTTGATGGTGACCACAGGCACATCCGGCCTTTTGATAGATGCTGCTATAAGGCTAGCTATATCCAATATACGATTCTGGTCTAACCACTCGATATTGATTCGGACAGATACGGTCAAGGCTCCGAAAAAACGACAATTTGGGTCTGAATGTTGGAGAAGTACTAGTACCAGATCCCACCCATTTGGCCCTCTTTGGATGGCTTGCAGTTGCTTCTGTGTAGCGATGACATCGGCCTGGTTTATTCTACTCGTGTATAGTTTCTGTATGAGCGATATCGCCTCATTTACCGTGCCGTCGCTCATGTTAGAAAGCAGCTAATGGTAGCCAGAATTTAATTACAAAAAACTCGGCCACTGTTCACGTGACACTTGACTTTAACCCACACAACTACTGCTGCGACCTTTTGGACGCGACAATCGCATGTCATACGAGATTCGATTAGAATTGCGTTTTCTATCAGTTTCATTTTCGATTGATGAATTCTTGGATCGGGGCTGTTAGATCTTTGAGGTTACCGTACACTAGTTCTACGCCATTAAGTCATTATTGCACCAGCGCCATGAAATTTACTACAGTAGATACCTCAGAGCGGCTTGCCCAGCTCAGGGCAGAAATGAGTGCACATGGTATTCATCTTTATATAGTTCCGAGTGAGGATTCACATCAAAGCGAGTATACAGCTCCCTGCGATAAGCGCCGTGAGTACATATCGGGTTTCACGGGGTCTGCCGGTATAGCACTTATCACGCACTCTGAAGCAGCATTATCTACAGATGGACGATACTTCAACCAGGCTTCCCAGCAGTTAGATTCGAATTGGACTTTACTTAAGCAAGGCATGAAAGACGTTCCGACGCCACATGGGTGGATCATTTCCCATACGCGCTGGGGTGACAAGGTCGGCGTCGATCCACAAGTTATGTCCACCTCGCAGTTCAACTCTTTGAAAGATAAACTCAGCAGGAGCTCTGGTGCAGAATTGATTCCTTTGTTTCTAAATCTTGTCGATATGGTCTGGCCTGATCGGCCTTCTCGTCCCGCTAACCCGGTCAACTTTCATTCCCTCAAGTACTCTGGCGTCTCTGCCCATGAAAAAATTGCCAGACTTTGTAAATTCATTGATGATAAGCATGCTAAGTTTATTGTACTAACTGCATTGGATGAGATAGCCTGGCTTTTTAATCTTCGCGGGAGTGATATTCCTTACAACCCTGTGTTCTTCAGTTACGCAATAGTCTCTAGCGATTCTGTACTGCTTTTTGTTGACAAATCGCGAATCGATCCAGAGACTACTAATTATATTTCTGAGTTTGCTACCATAAGGCCTTACCAGTCTTTTTTTGATGACCTTCGTATATTTGCTGAATCGTGGGTGTGCAACGTTTCCGCATCCACCGAGAAGCCACCAATCGTGGCGTCAAACAAAACTCACCCACCATGCTTGCTTCCTGAAAATGTGCCTTATGCCGTCACTATGACCGTTGGGCAGAATAATGTCAATTTTGTTCCCTCTCCTGTGCAAAAGTTCAAGTGCGTCAAAAATAGCACCGAATTAGCTGGAATGATTGCTTGCCAGGAACGTGATGGTGCTGCGGTGATTGAGTACCTTGCTTGGCTTGAGGACCAGATGGTAAGTGGAGCTGACATAGATGAGGTGCAAGGCGCTGATATCCTTGAAAGCTGTCGAGCGAAGAAAGATCTATTCGTGGGTCTGAGCTTTGATACCATCTCAAGCTCGGGTCCAAACTCTGCAGTGATACACTATTCGCCCATACGCGGAAACTGCCGACAACTCTCAACTGCTGAGATATACCTACTTGACTCTGGTGGACAGTATTTAGATGGAACTACCGACACCACTCGTACTGTGCATTTCGGTGTCCCGACTAGGGAGGAGAAGACGTGTTATACATTGGTCCTTAAAGGACATATCAGCCTTGCCACTGCTGTTTTCCCTATGGGGACTGGTGGTGGTACACTCGATATTCTTGCTAGAAGGCCACTCTGGGAGAACGGCCTTGATTACCGCCATGGCACGGGGCATGGTGTAGGAAGCTATTTGAACGTACATGAGGGCCCTATGGGTATTAGCTCCGCAGCTACATCCAGTGGACGTGTCCCTCTTGAGCCAGGAATGGTGATATCTAACGAACCTGGCTTTTACAAGGACGGTGAATTTGGTATACGCATTGAAAGCGTGGTGGTGGTCTGCAAAGCTGATACGCCGTTCTCTTTTGGTGACAAACCATTCTACGGATTTAAGACCATAACTGCTGTGCCCTTCATGCGCCGCCTTATTGACTTAGACTTGCTGGATGATGACGAGATTCATTGGATAGACATGTATCATCAGCTTGTTAGGACAAAGGTATTGCCATTTCTGGACGGTAATGACCTGGCTTTGGCATGGCTAGAGCGAGAAACTGCGCCACTGCGATAGTCGCCGGCATTTTTCTTGGTAAGCTTCTTTATGGTTAATGTACTTGCTATAAACTTGCTTCGTGGTAGGATGAATCCCATTTAACCAATTAACTAAGAGATTATTGACAGCTACTAAACATGGATATCATTTAGATAATGGCCTAGGCAAGAAGCATCTTGCGAGGATCTTCAATGTACTCTTTGACAAGACGGAGAAAAGTAACGGCCTCACGTCCATCGAGCATGCGGTGGTCATATGTAAGAGCTAGGTACATCATTGGCCTTGCTTCTACTTTTCCATCAACCACCACCGCGCGCTCTTTGACTGCATGGAGCCCAAGAACGGCTGTCTGAGGCATGTTGATAATCGGGGTTCCGTATAGTGAACCAAAAACACCTCCATTTGAAATGGTGAAAGTTCCACCAGCCATGTCCTCAAGGGTGAGCTTATTGTCACGAGCCTTGGAACCGAGAGTGTAAATTTCATTCTCAATCTCAACAATGCTGCGAGATTCAGCATTGCGAAGAACCGGCGTAACGAGACCCTTCGGAGTGGCTACAGCAATTGATACGTCGACATAGTCGCGATAAACCATAGTGTCATTGCCCTCGATGGCAGCATTGACAGCAGGAATCTCTCTCATGGCGAGAGTGCAGGCTTTGGTGAAAGCACCCATGAAGCCAATCTTTACACCAGATTTCTTTATAATCTCATCCTTGTATAGCTTTCGCATCTCCATAAGAGATGACATGTCGCATTCGTTGAAAGTCGTCAATGAAGCTGCAGTGTTTTGGGATTCTTTCAGTCTCTCAGCGATGCGAAGGCGCATCCTGTTCATCTTGATTCTTTCTTCGTTGCGGCTAAAAGAAGCACTAGGTGCAGCTGCTTCAGGTTCCGATTTGGTGGGGGCGGTTGGCTTGGCGGCAGGTTCTTTCGGAGGTGGAGATGAAGACGCAGCCCTTTCCTCCTTCGATTCTTCGACGGGCTTTGAATCGGCTGGGGCGGCTTTGGCTTCTTCGGCTGGTTCGGATTTAGCTGGCTCTTCCTTCTTCGAGGCTGGAGAAGAACCTTCGTCTCCTTCTTCTATGACGAAAAGATCCTGGCCGACGGTAACGGTGTCCCCTTCAGCAACAAGTGCTTCCTTAATGACTCCGGCAAACGGGGCGTTGACGGGAACATCGATCTTATCGGTCTCAATCGATGCAACTTCTTCATCTTCGGCAACGGATTCTCCGACAGATTTGACCCATTGAGCGAGGGTGCCTTCTGTGATGGACTCGGCCATTTGAGGCACCTTCACAGTGTGCGAAGCATGCCTAAGTGCTGTCCATATCGCTGGCGTAATAACAGGTCGCACTGATCCAAATCGAGCGCTAAGGCAAAATGTTCTGATAGCTATATGAGCATAAGTCATTCTAATGATTATCTGGCTAATAATTAGTAGCTAATGATATAAAAAAACTAGCCTTCCTCGAACTTGTATTCACGAAGAGGCGGGCCTGGGGTAAAAGCGGGAGGGGCTTTCTTGAGATAAGAACGGGACTGGCAGTCTTAGTTTCGTTCAATGCAAAGCAACACTTATGCAGTCTTTCTTTATTTTCTGGCGAAGAGCTGGCGAAACCGAAATCAGAGAATTGTCGGTAGAAAAATGGTGTTTATAAGGGTGAATTGAGAAGATCCATTTTAAAGCGGGAGGGCCAACACCAAATCTGTATTAGGGTTTCATAATCAGCCAATGGCAGAAGTGCAAATAATGTTGTTTCCGAGGTCTGCCGGCTTTACCTGGACCAATGAACAAGCATCAGGAAAGCTACTTCATCTATTCTGAAGAGTTGGCATTTTAATACGTAAAGACCGAAATCCCTATTCAAGGTCAGATAGGAAATCTAGCTGTTTAGAATAATACTCGCACGCAAGTAAGCAATCATGGTCCCCAAAATAATTGCTCCGTTTACCGAAGCCAACAAGGCTTATGTCTCTTCACTCTATAGACAGGCGTTGCGGACAAGTTTGAACTGGACAATTGATCGCAGTTTATATAGAGTCGAAGCCGTCGGAATCCGGAGAAAGTTTGACGTAAATAAGAATGTGGCAGACCCTGCGATCTTGAAAAGTATTTTCACTGTTACGGAGCAGATGCTTTACGAAACCACACATCCAGAACCTATCATTCCTCCGCAGAGGCCAGGAGGTACCAAATTCGAACGTAATGCTCCTCCTGTATTGGACGAGCCTCTTCCCGGTCACTATTAGGCGTTTTACTACCTCAAGGTCCGTTATGTTTATATTATGATCAGCAACTGCTTTACCTTTTGCACTTGTAGGCGCAACTCATAGTCTTCCATGTATCCAACCCTTAACAGTTCTGACTCTCTGGTAGGTACTCTTTTGTTTATACTACACGCTTGTCCTCCTTTCTTGTTTTACTGGAGTCTATTCGGCCTTTATGTGCCATTCTGTATACTCATAGTATTACTACCCTACAAGCAGTTGGATTTTAACGTACAGCGAGACCGCATTCTTAAACTTGTAGTAGCCCTTGGGTACCTAGGTCTAACCTTTCTGGTAAATTGGGAAGAAGAGGCAAATATCACTATACAATCCAGTGTAAATGAAATAGAAAAATCAGGCGTTACTATGCTCAATATATGACCTATATATTACATTACACGTTTGTTATATAGCAATACTTTCTGCTAGCGAATTATCTCTTCAATGCGATCTTGTCCATCGCGGATATAGGATCGACCGCACATAATCGATTCTTTGGCCGCAGTTGAATCTGCGACCAGCAGGGGTCACCATCAAGGCATGCATTGGACCATAAATGAGTATACTACAGCTTAAGCGATATTATATAGCATTATAGGACACCAATAGGTTAGGTTATCAGTTACCAGAGTACGATAGAAACTACGGGTAGTTTTTCATTTCAAGTTCATCAGCTACTGTACAAACCTAGATAGTCACCCAAATTACAACTCCTGGCTAGCCTTACCTGGCTTAGCAGATTTCTTGGGCAGCAAGTTCTGGTGAATGTTAGGAAGGACACCACCTTGCGCGATTGTGACATGTCCAAGCAACTTATTCAACTCCTCATCATTGCGGATGGCCAATTGAAGATGGCGAGGAATGATACGAGTCTTCTTGTTGTCACGAGCAGCGTTGCCAGCCAGCTCAAGGATTTCAGCCGCAAGGTACTCAAGAGCGGCAGCGAGATAGACAGGGGCACCAGCACCGATACGCTGAGCATAGTTGCCCTTGCGAAGAAGACGGTGAACACGTCCAACGGGGAAGGACAATCCTGCCTTAGCAGAACGGGATTGAGACTTAGAGCCAGAAGCAGCTTTTCCACCGGATTTTCCTCCAGACATGATTTATTATTGTGTTAACTTTTTGTCGGATTAGACACAAAACTTGATCACAGATGACAAGAACTGAAAGTCGAGTAATCCCACCCTATTTATAGTTTCTTGCCATCAACGGTTCGGCATCACATTACATAGCAACCATCAATGAATAATGCCAACATTCCCAACATTCCCATAGCAACCATCAACACTTTTACAGTTACACCGGTTGCTATGTAGGAATTACGCTGTTTTTTGTTTCCAAACTTTTGTATGGGAGTTTTCAATGTCATATGCCTGGGGTATAAGCAATTCGTTCGAAAATGGCATTTTTACTTATTCCAGTTTATTGAAATATGCAAGATCTAAAACAGATATAAAAGTTATATCAATATGTAGCCAATATTTTACACTTAGCTATAGGGATATAATTAAACGAATATATGCTGAAAATGGTGAGTGGTGAATAATTTTATCGCTGATTTTGTCAATCCTTCTGATTAAGCTCAACATTATCGTGTTGTCATGCAGTGATTGATGGTTGCTATGTAAACAGCACCGTTGATGAAGAATCCCAATTTCAACTATAAATACTCCCACTTCACCCCAGTAGTCCTTTTCCTGACTATAGTCTGAAATCTTGTACAATTGCAAGAAAAAGTAACACATATCTATAAACACAACGATGGCCCCTAAAGCAGCTGAGAAGAAACCCGCCTCCAAGGCCCCCGCTGGAAAGGCTCCATCCAAGGAAGCTGGAAAGAAGACGACTGCAGTCTCTGGCGATAAGAAGAAGCGTACTAAATCTCGCAAAGAGACGTACTCCTCTTACATCTACAAGGTCCTTAAGCAAGTCCACCCCGACACTGGTATTTCCAACCGTGCCATGTCTATTCTTAACTCTTTTGTGAACGATATCTTTGAGCGCATTGCTACCGAGGCCTCCAAGCTTGCTGCTTACAACAAGAAGAGCACTATTTCTTCCCGAGAAATCCAGACTGCTGTCCGCCTGATTCTCCCCGGTGAACTTGCCAAGCACGCTGTATCTGAAGGTACTAAGGCTGTCACCAAATATTCTTCCAATGAGTAAACCATGCCGCGTGGCTAATGGTTCGGGTATGGTGTCATGTATTACTCTTTGTACAATATGAAACTGCTATAATGTTCCTCTACGTATGCCGTAATGGTAAATTCATGAGGCCAATGTTATCGTTTACCGTATTAGTCTTTTTTAGATCGATGTGGGCTGACGAAGATATGACGCGAAGGCTTTCAAGCGTCGCGCGTCATGGTGGCTAAAGAAGCTGAAAATACCACCTATCCTGCGATAAATCTATCGCAGTCGTCTGATTCAGCACAGCAGAAAGAAGTAACCGCTCATTTTGATACATTTGTAATTCTATATTATTTTTATTGTTCCTTGCTTAGCATCTGATGGCGGCAAGAGCAAAAACCTCTTCACTCTTTTCCGCCCAGCCATCTGTACACCACACTAAAGTCACGACCAGCGCAGTCAGGCTCTTTTTCCGCTGCCTTGTAAACCTTGTACGCGTCTTCACCCAAAGTAAGTTTAGATTCGGAAGTTTTAGCGGCTTCCAAGGCCAGTCCAAGATCTTTGCGCATCAAGGATATGCCAAAACCTCCCTGATAGTCACGAGAAGCTGGGGCGGTCTCGATCACGCCCGGAACAGGATTGTTGACCTCTGAAGGCCAGCATCTACCGGTCGAAGTGTTCAATATACTGGCCAGTACATTTTTATCCAATCCAAGACGAATACCTAGGTTCATAGCCTCGGCAGTTGCAATGTTATGAATAGCTAACGCGTAGTTGTTCGCCAACTTAGCCGCAATACCTGTTCCTGTCGCCCCACAGTTGATAATGCGGCCACCCATAGTTTTTAAGAGTTTCTCAGCCTGAACGAATTCATCGCTCGGGCATCCTACCATAAAAGTAAGCGTTCCATTCTTTGCGCCGACAGTGCCTCCGGATACCGGAGCATCCCAAAAGGAACCGCCGAGCTTTTGCTTAACCATCGTAGCTATATCCTTCGTGGTTTGGGCATCAATAGTGCTACAGTCAACAAATGTAGTGGTTTTGACATTGCTTTTTTGAATCTCCTCAAAAACATTTCGAACGTGTTCTGGTTCTGGCAACATAGTAACAACTGTGTCAGACTTTTCGGCTACTTCGGACACATTTGTAGCGGCTGATACCTTCTCGGGGTGCTCTTTTAAGAATTGTTGTAGTCTGCCTTCAACCACATCGAATACAACAAGGCTATCCTCCGGTTTTAAAGACTTGTGAAGATTAGAAGCCATCGGGTAACCCATATTTCCTAAACCGATAAATCCGTACGACTTATTCGCAAAGTTCGTGGTAGAAAACGACCTCTGCAGAGAAGTCTTACATAGACCCGAAAGATTTATTGTCAATAATCTCATAGAATTCGGAGTAGTCAAAATAATACAGAGTGTATACAAGAGTGGAGTTTTAGCGTAGGGGAACTTTCTATCGTATAACCGGAGAAAGGTGCGGAGTCATCTTACCCCGGACAATTCAACCAATCGCATATACGAACCCCGCTTAAAACTGTATCAGTTCATCCAACATATACGGCCAGGTTAGCCCCGGTAGGGGTTTTAGTACCTAACAGAGAGACAATGCTTTCGAAAATTACTAAGAATCCGAAAGAGTACGATAAAAGAACCAGGTCAGGAGCGAATAGTTCTATTGCCTCTCAGGATCTCTCGAGGAGCTACATTGACTTTCGGATATGTCGGTTACTGCACACGAGGCTTTTTCTCGAGTTTGTACTAGGAACGCGCACATTTTCATAAGCATTCAGCTCGATGAACTTAACTACGCCAAACTGAAAAACTCAGATTACCGGAATAAAGACATACATGCTAGACTAGTGTGGACCTCTTAATACTGAAGCTGGTTAATGCAGTATCCTATCAATCGCCAATATTTCGAATCTAGTGCGAAGAGGCTGCTGTTCCCACCAGATGAAGCACAGTGACGACATCACGAAGTATTTCGAACAACGCTAGAGAGAAACTGTTGCTTAATAGCCATTTTTTGGGGTACCATAAATTACCGTCATAATGCCACAACCGTCAATTATGTTATTTCAAGCTAACGTGCAAAATCACAGATCTCTTATACAAGAAAATACTCAATAACGTATCTTGGATATCATTTTTATATACCGAAACAGAAGCCACAAGCCTCTGAAGTACCGAATAGCATCATTGGTAAGTCTTTTATAAGGTGCACGTAAAAACGCAATGAACAATATTAAGGTATCATTCATGGACATCATCCTGCGACAAGTTCTGCAGAAGAAACGATCTGCCGTAACCTTGCAGCGAATTGCTGAACTGCACATTTTTTTCCAGTGAGGCAAAGGCATTTTGCTATATCATATACCAACCTTTATCTAAGCAGGTGCACAAAGAAGATATAAGCTCGGCAAGGGTTTAGAGGTTAGTTCATTTTAATAAGCCAAGAACAAATCATCATCGGTAAACCAATAGGTATCTCTCAAAAATAGCGTATAAATGTGAGGTGGAATCCGATTTCTAAGTTGCATAACTTGCCTTTCGCGCTACGTACATCAAATGTAGCAGCCCTGCGTATTACATATCCAATTTGCCCGATGCTGCACAAAAGAACTATAATTGCAACGCCCCGCTCTGTAAAAGACATACACGCAATAAGCAACTCTGCTTTGGTGCGTGCAGCTAGAGCTTGAAGTAAACTCACTTTCTTGGCTCTTCAGAATCGTTCGTTATAGTGGTTAGGACTAAGACCATAGAAGTATAGCATTGCTGCTCCATGGAAACAGAGCTAATTGCTACCATTCAGCCAATAAGCGTTACCGGGTATTTTATGTTTACGCTAACTCCTGAAATCTGGCCATTTGACACCATGCTGACGTACATATGGCGACGCAAAACGATCGAACTATTGCAAGGCGAGTCCACGCTCTCAAACCTTATATCACGAGCGTTCCAACTGTCATGCGGCTGTTAAGATTATCAACGATGTCAAACCTTATTTGTAAGCGAGCTTGTCAATTGCCCCCATATATACACCCCCCTCCCACCGCCCCCAAGCCACCTTCACATCCGTCGCGGCTCATGTACTACATGGTAAAGCCCGCCAAAACCCTAGCAATCAACCAGTGAAATCCGTGATTGAGCGTTCTGATTGTGCGGTTCCAGAGCGTTTAGTGCAATGGCCATAGAAGTTATCCGCTTCTTGCGTTCGGAACACTAAAAGCACTGAAGGCAGGTGTCTCACGACTTCCTGCAAGGTAAGGTGACTTTGGCGCTTGTTCCGTAGCTTCAGCCTTTTAGCTGATTTTATCTGCTCCCGCCTTAGCCCATTATTCAACTCACTAGTCTGCACATGAGGCATCGCGAAAGAAAAAGGATCCTCGACGTGCTTAAATCGATAGACGGGACCGAAAGTCCCGCCGACACCGCTTTCGCAGCGAAGAGGTAGGAAACCTAGAAGAGGATAGCAATTACTCGAACCTTGCTGAGGAGATGCGGAGGAGGGCACTGGTGCTCTGCTGGTGCGAATTAGCATTAATATGGTTCAATCCCAAGTATCGTGCAGGGGGCACCTGCGCGTTGGAAGAGGTCACATAGACCGTGAATATTCACGCCCTGAGTCGAACGCGACATGCTTAGCTGGCGGC
>KV453843.1:2055705-2364366 GCA_001661475.1 Tortispora caseinolytica NRRL Y-17796
CATCTCGCATTTTTTCATGCCTCTTGACTTCGCTTCGTAGGACACAATGGGTGCGGCTAAACAACCTGCTGCACCTTCTGGCAATGGTAAATCACCTGAAGCTGAAAACGTCGGCGACAGTTACCATATAGACACCGAAAAATTCGCGGATTTCGCCGTAGACCCTGTGAAATCCGCGAATTGGTGTCTTGTGCCGCACTGGAATTACTGCAAATTTCATCCAGTGCATTGTGCGCGAGGGGGCATGTCATTTTTTTTCCTTGAGTCACGTGACCTAGGCCATTCTGCAAATGCGCTGCAACACCAGCACTAGCACTCCTATGGCCTTGAAACCTTCGTCAATCGATTTGTAGCCCGCCTGCGATGACGAAGAAGTATTTGGGAACGCGCTAAACGCAAAATTGGCAAAATTAGCGCCAAAACAAGGGGAACCCCGTGACCTTTGTTTTTCTGAGTTGGGCTTTGAAACGGCTACTGCCGCTCCACCAGTGCCGCAATTCTGTAAACAAATACACCTCATACAATATAAGAGCCGTATGTTTCTGCGAAACGTGTTTATTACGCCGAATAATCCGAATTGGCTGCACAGTGGGTCCAGAAAATTTGGCTGCAAATCCCAAATCGACCGCGTCAAATGCAAAAGTCGCTTCCACGCGCGTCAATAACCTATACGACCACTAAAACGCCACTAAACAATCTAATAACCCTCCACTAATCATAGCACAGTCTTAGAGCATGTTTCTACGGCACTTTGCGCGGCTGGTGGCTGCTGACTAGCGGAATCGTGAAAATCGTGTGCAAATGGTCAAATGTTAAAAAACACTAAGGGTATAGCCTTGATAAATCTTCGGATTTCGCGAAAATCTTGACTTTTCAGAAGTAGCTCTTATAGCCTCTAAAACGCCGCCAAATACTCAAATATCGTTCCATAATGCATAAAATATCTTTAAGGAGTGTTTCTGCGGCATTTCAAACTACTTGTGGCAGTTTACCAAGATAAATGTGAAAATCGTGAAATTGTGGAAATCGCAAAAAACACCAAGGCTATAGCCTTGGTGAATATTCAGATTTCGCGAAAATCTTGATATTCTAGAAGTGGTTATTATAGCCTCCAAAATGCCACTAAACACTCAAATAACCTCTCAACATGCATAGAATACCTTCAGAGCCTCTTCTAGCGCATTTCGCGCGGCAAAGGGTAGCTTGACCAGCAGTTGGTGAACTGGAGCAAGGAGACCAGGGAGACATCGATACCGTCGCAACAATAGGCCCATCTGAGTATTTGTTCCTTACTTAACATCAAACATGCAATCTATTCTACGCCATCTGGCCATTTGACGTCATTCGACGCCATTTGACACCATGCTGACGTACATATGGCGACGCAAAACGATCGAACTATTGCAAGGCGAAGGATGTCGCACCTAATAGTAAACTGCGTACACGCACTCTTCATAAATATTGGTCAGGATTTGCTAGTGTCCTCCAGTTGTTTGATACGCGCAATAGTAGTAATTCTCCGTGCAGATTGCGTTTATTCCGATCTAGATACCGGATCCTTAATACATCTCGTTGAATTACTCTGAGGGGGCCAATACAACTCGATACATCTCTCAAGGAGGTTTAAAAAAGGGTTTCAAATAGCAGTGAGATTTATCCTGCCTGCCTTGAATTATACTTGAATATTGCAAGCTCCGATACATATCCTAATAAATGGCAAACGTAAGAGAGACGTGAACGTATATGCATATACTTACGCGCGGACTTGCAGCTCAATATCCTGTATTCGATAACTGGTATTACCTGGAGAAAATGACCTTCTAATAGCGGATGCCCTTTATAATGCTAAATCGCCCGATATTCAATTGTAACTGACTTGACGAACTGAAATTGGATAGCAGTTGTACAGGAGCTTTTTACCCGGATTAAGCGTGCTTCGAAACCTTTCAACCAATCAGCTACAGCACAAACTTAACTTCCTTCTTCACGAATCGGTACAAGAATGTCAAAATACGCATTACCACGTGCTGTCAAAGAGCTTCGATTTATTTTGGGCGAGTCTGGTAGTTTAAGCGATGGCCTTCGTTCCTTTGTATTGCGGTCATACCCGACTTTGCGGAAGCATAATCCGTCAGTGCCTATTCTTGTGCGAGAAGCACAAGGAGTCGAGCCTATAGTTTACGCTAGATTTGGATTAGGCAAAGAGAGCAGTGTTTCTGTTAGTGGCAAAACTGATAAAGAGATTGAGAAACTTATTGCGCAGTTAGTTGCTCAATGAGCAGGTTGTACCGTTTGCTTTAAACTAAATCTTATGTTAACGACTCTAAGTACAAAGGAATAAATAATGTACTAATGTTATAGCTCAATACTTGCGTCTACGACGTAAACTTGTAGATACCCCATCCTAAGGAAGAAATTTGCCTCGTATAAATCAATGTGCCTATATCCTCGTAAGCTGCACCCGCACTGACGTAGATCGGCAACAGATGTTCGGCTGTAGGATGCGCTTTTATTCGATCTGCTCTTTCGAAAAGTTTCTCCATAGCGGTTTCTCTTTCCTTACCTGTGTGGGTGGTCACAGCTAGTTCCAGTGCCTTATCAAAGCTCTTGGCATATGGCAATGGTGGGCCATATAGTCCGGCCAGGTGCATATCTCGAAGATTGTGCACAGTCATGCCAGACCCAATGATTATAATGTTCTCCTCCCTCAGTTTTGCTAATGCCCTCCCCAGCTCTATTGAGTAGGCCGGGCTTTCATTATATGGTAAAGATACCTGTATGAGAGGAGTGTCTTTGAGCTTAGTTTCGGAACCAAACGCTACTCTGAAGGGGACCCAAACACCATGGTCTATACCCCTTTTCTGAACTGTTTCGGCTTTTAGTCCTTTATCCTTGAGCATCTGCACAATATGATTCGCTAATTCTGGACTACCCTTAGTGGGAAACTTCTCATGGTACATGAAGTCCGGAAATCCATAAAAGTCGTAAATCAAGGAATTATTAGCATCCGAAGTAACCGATATTGTCCTTTCCTGCCAATGTGCAGATACAACAACTATTGCCTTTGGTTTTAGGTTGACGATTTCATCGCCTAGTTTCTGTACAGCGTCGTATGCCCCTGGTTCACCTTGATCGCGATACATAAAGGTGGGACCGCCGTGTGAAAAGAAGTAGACAGGAGTCTTAGAAATCATTGAAGTAGTTGTAGTGCTAAAGTATTTTGCTAAAAAGGGAGCGCCGGTTGCTAATCCAACAGAGATCCAGCTCCACATCAATTTATACACAAAAATAAAAGATTGATTACATAAGGAGGGTTTATATGTTGAATGCGCTCAAATCAAATAAGGTTAGTATGTGACCAACGAAAGCTTCCGTTTAAGTTAGTTGACTCAGGCTGACAATGTAGACCGGCGCTATGACATTAAAAACCGCATGTAATTCCGATGCTTTCAAAGGAGGTTCAACCGGTGATAATATGGTTCCGCAATGTAATAGTTCCGCAATATAATGGTTCCGCAATATATTGTACGCTACTGATCAGAACTTATCAGAACGGTCACTAGGCCGGCGTTTTCGGCACCTTGAGCCGGTGTTTAGTGGTCGCGTCACTTTGCCAATTAAGCCCTGGTTAACTTTATTTTTGTCTTAACAGCAAACTGATAGTTATAAAATGGTCTTTAGAAGATTATCAAGATAGAATAGAATAACCCGATCCATCGTCAGTACGTGTAGGCCTATTTCAGATTGAAAACTTTATTACTCATTAGTATTCGGATTGGGAAGCATTGTTCCCAATGAACAGCCAATCATCATGGCATAGGAGAGGCGAGAAGCGAGCGCCGATAGTCGCCAACGCTGAGCACACAGTTGTTTGAGTTGTTAGTTATAATCAAAGATAAACTGTTCTATACTGTCTTGAATTATTTATCAGGCAACGGCATAACTGGGCAGGAATGAAGTGACCTAAGCGCATTCGGTAATTCGGAGACATTCTGTAATTGGTAAATCCCAAAAGCCTAATCAACCCCAGAAATCAGATATCAAGGGAGGGTTAGTTGCCTTTTCAAGCAACGTAATAGACAGTGATCCGTTTGAGAGGCAAACGTAAATATAACTCAGATAGTGCTTATATCAGGCAGAATATAATAATAAAGTAATTTGGAGTCTATACCTAAGGCTTGCAGAGGGTCGACAAGCATCTGATAGGGAGATTAATACGTTATTACTGCGACTAGAAGGTATCAGACATCGATATACTAGCTAGCTGCATATAGCGAGCAGACGTCGGAACAAATACTTTTACTTTATATTTGTGTTATCGAAATCAAAAGGACAATTTAATCTGGCACATCTTATATGACAATTAGCTAATAAGTGGTGATGGGGTTGAGATACATTGTCTACTTGTCATCTGATCGCATTTACACTTGCAAACAATGTCGAACACATTTAACCAATCACAATGACCTGGTTTCTAAGCAATTTCGTGGTCAACATGGCGCAGCCTTTTTATTTGATGCGGTTGTAAATGTTGCACAGGGATCCATAGAGCAAAGAAGAATGACAACTGGCGAGCACAGGGTACGTGATGTTAAGTGCGCTCAATGTGGCTCCTACGTAGGGTGGAAGTACGAATGGGCGGAACCGCCATCTGAGCAATATAAAATAGGCAAATTTATTCTTGAAGCCGAGCTGATAGTTCTCGTCTCCAAATAATGGCGCCTCTTCTCTCATTCTGCTGTCTCTCTGTGGGTTTTGTCCTTCTTTGATCTTATACGACAGACAGCTTCACCGCAAGTGCGCTTTACGCTAAGCACTCATATTTTTAGCAATAGCAGTAGTGATGTAATTAAACGTAGATTATAGCTCATAGATATCAATAAATCAATAGGCAAACATTTGCACCTGACACAACTTAATGCACAGTGACAATGTACAACGAAACCATACTTCTTGACTACTGTTCAGACTTTTTTTGCTGGTTCTTTTTAATCAACCATAACTTATCTTGGTATATACTCCAATGATGTAAATTGTTTGTAAGTTCTCTCTCTGTCCTTGATTCTTGATAGCTTTATGGCCACTAGCAGCAGACAAAATTGAAACTTTAATCATCCATAGTTAACAATCGACATGCTCAAACTGCAGTACGTATGCTCTTGTTATTTGCAGGATACACCATTAACTGACCCCGATTTATCGAATCTGGATTTGAAAGCTGCCAAATGGTCGTGCAATAATCTGACTAACTTGTTCTTCTGTGTTGAATGCCAAGCTCTCAAATGCAAGAATTGTACCGCCGATGAGATCGCGTTTGCCTACTGCCCGACTTGCTTACGTGAATCACCAGTAGACGGAGTCTCACGGTGTAAGCGCAATTGTATTTTATGCCCAGAATGTGGATCGCTTCTTACATTCTTACATTCATCCGAGAACTCGCTGAAAGTGAAGTGCCCGGGCTGTCAATACTCCAATGACGACCTAGAGTTCTTTGTCTCTGGGTCCGGATCATTGGTGCATCAACTTCATGCATACTCCACAGAATCTTTTGGTGAGCTTTTATTTAAGACTGCGAAACACCATGCCCAACAATCAGAAGCCTCTCGAATTTCACTGTCGCCGAGCATTCCTGAATGGCCAAACTTCTCTCGACCACTAGATCATCCTGATCCTTACGAATGCCTCCCGAAGCCTCCTCTATTGCGGTCTCGCCGATCTTGGAGGTGCAGGCAATGCCGATTTATTTTGGTCAAACCTGACAATAGTGCTCTTGTATCTGCTGACAAGCCACAACAACAGAAGCTCACATCTTCGAATATAAATATGGCAAAATTCAAAATCAACTTACAAGCAACTGACTATGTGCCTACAATATATGCTTATCGTCAGTCAAATATCATTATCCATCTACTAGTTGCCAATCCTTTAACTGTGCCAATAAAACTCTCGCTGTCTGTGCAGCCCCTCAAAACCATGATGCAGCCGTTAGTGATAATATCCCCAGACGTATCGCTGGGCCCTTGTCCAGATAGAACGTGGGAACCAGCTTATGTCACTGCAATAGTATCTGCGAAGAAAAAATCAGCGATAGAATCAGATACTGGCGTAATCGATCAGGGCGCTAATTGGTCTCGATTGCAAGTCATTGCAAATGCGCTTCCAGGTACCCAGGTGCCTATTTTCGTATCAGTAACTTATCAACTTCAGCCTGCCCCAGGAGCAGATACAGCCAAACAAACATCTTTTTGGCTGTTACTTACCCTATAACACATGAATGCTTTCTCTTTTGGTGAACCTTCTGCATTATGATCAATTTAGTAACGACTGACATGCGTCTTTCAGTTGTGAGAAATTCTCCTTCGTTTTGTTAAACATGTCTTCGTACATCCGCAACACCTGTGCAGTCACTTCAGTTTTCAGCTTTTTGCCATCGCATATCTCCTTTAAGGATACTTCTAACTCTTTTCTCAACAAAGGCTTTGTCAGTGACTTCTCAAGGTTCATATTATCGTACCCATCAATCAGTGCCTTGCCCAGTGCTGATGGGACTAGTTCTATGGTTCCTTGACGTGACGTGCCTCTGCTGCGTTCAGAATAGCTAATCTGCCTATCGGTTTTTTTGTCTTTCATGAAAATGTACTCTCTTTTAATAATCGTGTCGATGTGCTCCGCCATAGTGGCGTCAGTGCCGATCTGATTGGCATCCATTAA
Source organism: Tortispora caseinolytica NRRL Y-17796 (assembly GCA_001661475.1). Classification (NCBI taxonomy): domain Eukaryota; kingdom Fungi; phylum Ascomycota; class Trigonopsidomycetes; order Trigonopsidales; family Trigonopsidaceae; genus Tortispora; species Tortispora caseinolytica. The sequence goes on from KV453843.1 coordinate 2,062,417, forward strand.
CGCTATGAGCTCAGGTTCAGTGAGATAAGAAGGCGGTGCCGATTTTCCTTCGTTAAGACTTGTTGACGAAATTTCCAAATGCTGTCCTGCTGTAAGTTCAGGTAGGTCTTCTGTAGATTGCCACTGATCATAGATATACACGTCCAAGTAATTCCTATGGATAACTGCCAAACTTGTTTTGCTAAACTGTTCCTCACCCCAATTCACGATAACACGACGGCGGGCTCCTACTGCATTGTGAGAACAACAGGCTAGAAAATGTCGTGTTACGTATTTGTACACCTTATAGTGGTCGTTTGACAAATCGCCTTGCACATTACATGCGCGAATCGGATGAATCGGCGGATGCGCATGATCATTGCGGAGCCCTTTGCGAGGCTTCAAATAGCGATTGGGCCCTTTGTTATTAGGATCAAGCAGCATAGAGGCATACCTGCCATACTCACTATGCTCTTTGTGCATCATAACCAGCTTTTTAAGATCAATCTCGGAATCAAACTGATCGGTTTCTGTGCGCGGATATGAAATAAGCCCTTTATTGTAAAGCTCCTCGGCAAGTTGTAAGATCCGCTTACTATTGAGTCCTAGGTACTTTGAAGCAGTTTTCTGCAGCTCCACAGTAGTTAAAGGAAGAGGCCTGAGTTTTTCAGTCGGCGAATGTGAGAAACTTTTGACAATCGCTTCACTGTTCAATAAGCATCGCTCGTATATTGTTGTGGCGATAAACTTATCGTACAGAACACCCCTAGACCAACGAAACGGCAAAGATTTGGAGTTTGACCCATTCGGTGGCTTGATAGAAAGCCTGATAGACCAATGTGGCTCAGGAACAAAACTTTTAACGCGATTGTATCGATCGACGACAAACCCAAGGGTGGGAAATTGACACGTTCCAAATGAGATAAGACGCTCGTTCAAAACTTGACAAACATTTCTAAGTTGCAAGGTCAAATATCTCGTGAATATAGCACCGACTCTTAAGTCTATCTCTCTTCTTGCAGCAACAGCCTGCGCTGCTCGTGTATCCAGCTGCCCAGCTTTCTGAAATGCATCCCGGATATGTGAAGGTTCTATGTTTGAAAAATGTGCACGAGTTACCAAAATAGACGGATTTGCATTTCGAGCACATTCAGCGATACATGATCCTATATACTCACCTTCTCGATCGCAATCAGTCCAGATCATCAGCATGTCAGCATTTTTGGACTCAGTTCGAATGTTATCTGCTATCTTCTTCATCTTGTCATTCACTTTCTCTACAAGAGCTGTTCTCCATAGACTTTCTAAGGGAACAGATTGCCAGTCTCTTGTATTTTCTGGGAAATCTGTATCATATAAATGACCAAGAACAGAAGTTACCGTCACACTACTAGATCGCCCTTTGTAGAACGACATCGCATCGTAGTTTCGTATATACTTCTCTTTCGTCTCCCTTGACCGAGTCGATCCAAGCGCCTGTGCGATAGCTTTTGCTATGGACGGCTTCTCCGCTACACCGAGAATCCTCATCCTTTTTTGTTATTCGCGCCTAGGCTAAATTCAACGTGTCTAAGCTAGTCGCGCAAACATATATTATATGATTCCCATAGCAACTATGCCGATAGGTTATCATCGATTCTTGTATATCCACCTCGTAGCTCAGCCAGTTGTACTTGCTAGGCATATTTTCAGTGTTTAGACAAAGGTAAGACGCTTGTCAATTGATGATAGATTAGGTGCGATTTATATCTAATGCGAGCATCAAAGTACGTAGCTCGGAGTTCAGAGAATGACCGGCTACTCAGAAAGACGTAATAAACTGAAAATTCCCAATAGCCCCGAGTCACAACTTTCGACACTATCGCAAACAATGTCTACGCCACGCGCGAAACCATGGGAAGTCACGCAAGGCCGTTCTGTTACGAGTAAGTAATGTTATTATACAGCCAAACCATTCTTTTGCTACTCGTTTGTTGCGACTATTTTAAGAGCTAATGTGCATATCCGACTCAAGGATTTCAAGGAATGAGAATCGCAAGGCTGATGTTCCGATTAGGGAATGGTGATTGTTGTCATGACAACGAACGGTATTAACCAATTTTCTTGAAATAGCTGCGGGGCAATCTCTACCGACCTCGGTTCCCACTACACCACCAACCACAATGGCAGAAAATGGTAATAATACTACTGAATCTGGTGTCAGTTCGGTGGCGAACGGACCACCTTTACCCTCACGACCTGCTAGTATCAGCGATGTAAGCGGTAATACCAGGAACACTGGAGCGGACTCCGCCTACTCGACTCAAATGAATCATGGAAATGCCACCGGTGGACTGGGAAACGCCTACACCAATACTTATGGCTCTGGATACGACAATTATGGTTCTGGGTATGGCGGCCTTAATAGTGGGTACGGTACTGGATATGGTAGTTATGGCGGTAGTTATGGTGGATATAACTCTTATGGATCATATGGCGGTCTAGGAGGCTATGGCAGCCTCGGTGGCTATGGCGGCTATAATCGATTTGGAGGGTATGGCGGATATGGCGGATACGGCATGGGCCAGGGAGGTATTGGGCCTGATGGTCAGCCTGTGGGACCTTTAGGACGGATCGAGCAGTCTACACAAGCAACATTTCAGTTACTCGAAAGTGTGGTAGGTGCTGTTGGTGGATTTGCACAAATGCTTGAATCGACTTATATGGCCACACATTCATCTTTCTTTGCTATGATGTCAGTTGCAGAGCAAATGGGTCATCTGCGAAATAGTTTAGGCTCAATATTGGGTATATTTGCCATCATGCGATGGGTCAAGAAACTAATTGCTACGGTTACTGGACGAGCGCCACAGCCGCCAGAACTCTCATCCGCAGAGTTCCAGAAATTCGAGCAAAGCTTAGCGCAAGGTGGCAACCGTGCTAAGAAAGGTCAAGCTAGGCCTTCAATTAAGCCTCTACTAATGTTCTTGGCGGCCGTCGTAGGGTTTCCATATCTGCTTGGAAAAATGGTTAAGGCTATGGCTTCGCGACAAGATATGTCTAGCGACCCTTCACAACTGGAATTCTGCCGTATGTTATACGACTTTGTCCCTGAAAACCCTGGTGTCGAACTCGAATTAAAGAAAGGCGATATTGTCGCGATTCTTTCGAAAGTCGATCCAATGGGCAATCGGTCGCAATGGTGGCGAGCTCGAAGTCGTGATGGACGTAGTGGATACGTTCCCTCTACGTACTTAGAGGCTATCGAACGAAAACCTCAATTGCCTGGATCAATGACACCTGGAAGAACTGTTCCTGCACCTGAAATGTGAAATGAGGATATTTGGGTAGATCCATGTACGCTTCTAAGTGGGAATTTATTAATGATAACCTGTGATGAATTTAAGGAAGCACGATCAACGTAGCGTAATCTCGAGAGAATCGCGCTATTGAGAAAGTGTAAAAGGAACAAGAAAAGTAAAGAATTATCACTCACTACTTATAACTGAGCAGTAATCGCATTCCTCCATTGGTCCGCGTCCCATGATGAAGATACTCCGAGTTCATAGACGCCGTTGAAGGCTGCCGAAGGAGTTACTCTTAATGCGTTCTGACGGTGAAACCGTATGAAATACATCAAATCAGCAGTAACTGCATTCCCGCCATTGGGTTTAGACATATTGACAGTCAACTTTTCCATAACCTTACCCTTGTCGACGCCGACGGTTGTGTGTGCAAGATCGGCGAGACGTTCGTAAGTTTGATGCCGAGATTCGTGGTATGTGGCCTCGTCGAAGAACTCTTTCTGGTGGTCGAAGAGAACGGTACAGAAGTCATAGAACTTGGTTGGGTCAATTAATGCTACGGCAATGGCTGCCTCATGTGTTAAAGGTGATGTAGGGTGGTACGGGTGAGGAACGTGGCGAAAGATAACCGAGATAGGTATCTCATCTTTCGTAATCATCGGGAACACTTGAGTCGATAGAACTTTCCAGGCTTTTGCCGAGAAAGGGCATACAAAGTCCAGGTACAGGTCCATAGATGTGTGGCCTTTGTTTAAAACATGAGATGAAATAAATTTGCTGGGCAAAGACATTGTTGTCGAAAGCTGAGAGTCAATTCGATCCGCGTTTTCGGAGACATAAAGGTGTTGGTCATTAAATACTGTGCAAATCGGGGTTAGGGGTGCCGAGCCAATAAATTATGGTATAACGGTAAATGCGGAGTATCAACGGCCAGCAATGATTGCTCTACAAATTAATATTGTATCGAGTATTGCGGCTAGGGAAGGATCACCAGGCTTGTGGAGTACGGCATCCAGTGGCGATGCCTCAAATATTTCGAATAGGCTTATGCGGTAATAAGGTTGCGATAGTTGCTTGTTTGGGCTGTTATAAAACACATCCAGGCTTCTTCCGTATTTTACGATATTATCTCTCTCCTATAAACTAGTCAGATTTCTGCGCTCTTATTCCTCTGCCGTTTATTGCATATATAAACTATAGCAGCAGATCTCAAACTCTCGATCGTTTAACAAAAATGAAGACATCACTGATGAGCATGTTCTTAGCTGCTATGACAGCGGTAGCGACAGCCGAGCCACAAGCTACCGGCCCTGTCGAATTCTCGAATTATGGCGATTTTTCAATCGACTTAGCTACAGCAGAGGAGACAGCTTTGCCTACAGGTCAGTTATATAGCTACTTTTCAGTGACTGACTTGAATGGATTGGTTAGTGTATATGCCACTATGACCGATCGCAACGCAGCGCTCAGTCCGGGATTAGCCGCATCAGATCTCACAACTGGGCTATCGGATTCATTAGCAATAGCTACGGCAGTGGCTTCGTGTGCGACTGAGTGTGTAGTAGCGGCAATTGCTGATAGCAATTGCGGAGTTCTGAACGCTGAATGCTACTGTGCGAATGTAGAGTTTCTCAAAGCCATGGTCTCCTGCGTGTCATCAGACTGTGGTACAGGGAACGTCGTCGCCATGACAAATATGTTCTCTTCATACTGTTCGGCATCGTCGATAGACTTGAGTGCTTTTAATTCAGTGTTCAGCAGTATGTCTGCGGCGGCGAGCACTAGCGCAGCTGTCGCGACGTTCACTTCCTATTATCTCGATCGCTACGGCTCCATTATTGCATTCACACTCACTGCGCTATTTGTTGCTATCAACTATATCTGAAGGCCAAAGGAAATAGCTACGCCGAGTTATCTAACATGTTGTTTTTCCCTTAATTTTGAACTTGTTCTTCTAAACATCGGTTACTTACCCGGCCCCTTGCCGTAGCCTGACTCACTTACTACACCGAAGAGTTAGTTCATAATCACCGCTCCCATTTTTTTCTTACTCTACTCCGTTGCTTTTTGTACCAAATATGGACTTCCCCAAAGCTGAAGAGAAGATTCTGGAATTCTGGAATGAAATCGATGCTTTTCAGACCTCCTTAAAGCTCTCGGAAGGAAACCCAGAGTTTTCCTTCTACGATGGGCCGCCCTTCGCTACAGGCACTCCTCACTATGGCCATATTCTAGCCTCTACCATCAAGGATATCGTTCCCAGATATGCACACATGAACGGACATCATGTCACTCGTCGCTTTGGCTGGGATACTCACGGTGTCCCTGTTGAACACGAAATTGACAAGAAGCTTGGAATCGAGTCCAAAGAGGATGTGGAGAAAATGGGTATCGCCGAATACAACAAAGAGTGCAGAGCAATCGTCATGCGGTACGCCTCTGAATGGCGCTATACTATATCTCGGGTTGGTAGATGGATCGATTTTGATAATGATTATAAAACGCTTAACGACTCGTTTATGGAATCTGTCTGGTGGGTGTTTGGCCAGATCTTCCAGAAAGGCATGGTCTATCGCTCTTTCAGAGTCATGCCCTACTCCACAGGTTTGACTACTCCTTTGAGTAATTTCGAGGCTCAGCAAAACTATAAAGAGGTGCTCGACCCAGCTGTAGTCATCTCTTTCCCGCTAGTGTCTGACCCTTCTACCAAATTGCTTATCTGGACTACGACTCCTTGGACCTTGCCTTCAAATTTGGCTATTGCGGTCAATCCTGCTTTTGAGTATATCAAAATTCACGATGATGCAACTGATTCAAATTATATCTTGCTTGAATCGGGTTTAACTACTCTGTACAAGAACCCTAAAAAGGCTTCGTTTCAAATTACTGAAAAGGGCATCCTGGGCTCCAAACTCGTCGGTGAAAAGTACACTCCTGTCTTCGATTATTTTTATGAAAAATATAAAGACACCGCGTTCCGTGTTATTGGTGCTGATTATGTCTCTAGCGATTCCGGTACTGGTCTGGTCCATCAGGCTCCCGCTTTTGGTGAAGACGATTTCCAACACTGTCGTTCATCTGGCATCTTTACCGACGACTTGCTGCCTCCTAATCCCGTTGATGACCTTGGCTGCTTCACCGCTGATGTCACTGATTATTGTGGTGAATACGTTAAAACTGCCGATAGAAAGATCATCAAAGACCTAAAAGCCCGTGGAAGATTGATTGTCGATTCTCAGATCCGTCACTCTTACCCTTTCTGCTGGAGATCCGACACCCCTTTGATTTATCGTGCTGTACCAGCGTGGTTTATTCGTGTACCTGAAATCGTTCCTCAGATTTTGGAATCATTAAATAAAACGCGATGGGTACCAAACGTTATCAAAGAAGGCAGATTTGCTAACTGGATTGCCAATGCCCGTGACTGGAATATTTCCCGTAATCGTTATTGGGGTAATCCTATTCCTATTTGGGTTTCTGAAGATTACGAAGAAATTGTGTGTATCTCATCCGTGGAACAGTTGGAAGACTTGGCCGGTCTGCCAAAAGGCTCCGTTACTGATCTTCATCGTGAAAGTATAGATCATATCACCATTCCTTCTAAATCTGGAAAAGGAGTCTTAAGGCGTATTCCGGAAGTTTTTGACTGTTGGTTCGAATCCGGATCCATGCCTTACGCTTCTAGACATTACCCCTTTGAGAACAAAGACACATTCCAGAATGCTTTTCCTGCAGATTTTATCTCTGAAGGTTTGGACCAGACACGCGGGTGGTTTTACACGCTTTGTGTGATCGGTGTTCATTTGTTTGGAGAAGTTCCGTTTAAAAATTGCATAGTGTCTGGAATAGTCCTTGCATCTGATGGAAAGAAGATGTCTAAACGACTGAAAAATTATCCTGATCCTCTCGAAGTTATCAATAGCTATGGATCTGATGCTCTTCGCTTGTACTTGATCAATTCCCCTGTTCTACGTGCCGAAACTCTCAGATTTAAGGAGGAAGGTGTCAAGGAGGTGGTTTCCAAGGTGTTACTTCCTTGGTGGAATTCTTATAAGTTCTTTGAAGGCCAGGAGCTGCTGCGTCAAAAGGTCACGGGCGAAGGGTTTAAGTATGATCCTTCTTGCCGAAGTGACAACGTTATGGATAAATGGATTTTGGCTAAAACACAGAAACTCATTGCCTTCATTCACCAGGAAATGCAAGAGTACAGACTTTTCACTGTCGTTCCCCAACTTTTGGGGCTCATTGACGATCTTACTAACTGGTATATTCGTTTCAACAGACGTCGTCTAAAGGGAGAAGCTGGAGACGATGAAACCGTATACTCTCTGAATACTCTTTTTGATGTTCTTTATACACTTGTTCGAGCCATGGCTCCTTTCACTCCATTCTTAAGCGATGGAATATATCAGAAACTGAAACCGTTTATCTCTGAATCAGTGTTGAACGTTGAAGACAGTAGATCAGTTCATTTTCTTCCGTACCCTGAGGCAAGAGAAGAGCTTTATGAGGATAACATTATGAGAGCTGTGGAGCGAATGCAGAGTGTGATTGAACTCGGTCGAGTTATTCGTGACAAGCGAACTATTGGCTTGAAAACGCCTTTGAAGGAACTTATTGTTCTGCACCCAGATGAAGAGTATTTATCAGATGTGCGATCACTGGAGTCTTATGTTACAGAAGAACTGAACGTGAAGAATATTGTTTTCACTAGCGAAGAAGCTAAGTACGGTGTGAAACACGTGTGCTTAGCTGACTGGCCAATTTTGGGTAAGAAATTGAAGAAAGACGCTGTTCGCGTTAAGAAAGCTCTGCCTGATGTCTCTTCGGAAGCTGCTAAGAATTACCTTGAGACAGGAAGTATTGTTGTTGACGGTATTGAGCTTGTTGCTGGAGATCTGCAAGTTATCCGCACTGCGCCAGTAGTAGAAGATGGAGACTTCAAAGAAAACGCGCCGCGAATGGACAGCAACACCGACCGTGATGTTTTGATTCTGTTGGATACCGGTGTTTACGATGAACTGAAATCGGACGGTCTTGCCAGAGAGATCATTAACCGCGTTCAGCGTTTGCGCAAGAAAGCTGGGTTGCAAAGCACTGACGAGGTACGAATGGAGTACGCAATTTCTGGTGCGGATCCTATCAATCTAGGAAGCGTTTTCGTGAGCCATGAAGAGACGTTAACGAAGGCTCTTAGAAGACCTCTTGAAACCATGTCCGAACGTAACGACGGAGTTATTGCCGAAGAAGACCAAGAGATCCAAGATGTTCGATTCACGCTACGTCTTCTACAATTGTAGTAGAGTTTTTTCGAAATCAGTTTATCTCTATGCTTAAGTAATTACCATTTTTTCCGTAGCTCCTTTTGTACGCAAGTTTTGAAGTCCGCGAACTCTTTCTGGCACATATGCACGGTGACATTCTGATAGTTGCTCACAACACACTTCCCGTATAAAGCCGCTGGCTTAGCGCATTTCACTGCGGCTTTACCGAACCTATCTAATGGTCCAGGGAATCCTTTCCCTTCATTAGCCATAGCGATTCTGAAATAACTTATAGATGAAGGTAAAAAGTGTTAGAGAAAATCCGCAATGTATAATATACAGTGGTGATGATAATAGGGTAAGGTAATAATCCCAATACAAACTTGGCTAAACCATCCCTGAAACTTCATTCCGCCACCACATTCACGGCTCTTACCATTATTATACACTTTCCACTTCCTACATTCCATGAGAATGCTATTATTTAGCTGGCTGGTTTTTGCATGGGTAGCTGTGGCGGCTACGCGTAGCCACACCAACAACTGGGCCGTCATTGTGTGCACATCACGCTTCTGGTTCAACTATAGGCACGTAGCGAACGCTTTAAGCATGTATCGCACCGTGAAAAGGCTCGGAATCCCCGACTCTCAAATTCTTCTGCTTTTAGCAGACGATATCGCGTGTAACCCTCGCAACGCGTTTCCAGGTACAGTCTATAATAACGCTGACAGGGCACTTGATTTGTACGGCGAAAGTGTCGAAGTAGACTACAGAGGTTACGATGTAACAGTAGAAAACTTCATTCGACTTCTAACAGACAGATTCGATCCTGACACGCCCAGGTCGAAGCGACTACTTACGGATGATCGGTCGAACATATTCATCTATATGACGGGTCACGGTGGTAATGAATTTCTTAAGTTTCAGGATGCGGAAGAAATATCCGCTCATGATATTGCCGACGCTTTTGCTCAGATGTACGAGAAGCGCCGCTATAACGAAATATTCTTCATGATAGACACGTGTCAGGCTAATACGATGTACTCGCATTTTTACAGCCCGAACATCTTAGCTGTCGGCTCTTCCGAACTGGATGAATCTTCATATTCTCACCATGCTGATATAGATATCGGAGTCGCAGTTATTGATCGTTTTACTTATTACAACCTTGAATTTCTTGAAAACGTCTCTAGAACTTCTAATCTTACTTTGGCTGATTTATTCAACTCTTACGACTCGGAAGAAATTGCCTCGCATCCCGGAATACGCACCGACCTTTACCAACGTGATCTTTCTGACGTACTGATTACCGATTTTTTCGGTAACGTCCAAGAGGTCGAAATTGATTCTAGCAAACCACGCGGTTTGTTATCCCTGCTAAACCAGCAAATTAAGCAGGCTAAGTGATGCCCGCTAACCGTCTATCTGCTTGTTTGCTTCCCATTTGATGACACAAACATATTTCTCCCTAATACATTAGCTGTTTTAATGATAATTGAATATTATTCATATTACTCGGCAATTTTACCAAAGACACGAATCCGCTTTACTCCTCCATCAGGAATGATGATGAGCTTTACGTGCGTGATTTTATCGGTCGTTTTTAAGTCTTTGAAAACGTGTTCAGCATCTGCCTTGCAGTCTTGAGGATCTAACAAAGTGTTCCATCTAGTATCATCGACAGTTGGATCCTCCGCTTCAGTGCTGTATAATCCTTCGACTTTGACCTGTTTCGGGAAATTTCCTCTGAAATGTGCTGTATCAATCAGCAAATGGTCTGGAATTGTTGGAGCCCCCAATCTGATTATGGCCCAATCAATATGATCCTTTCCGCGAGATCTTTTGGTTTCCCACCCGTCGCCCATGTCCTTTCCGCGACCTGGAAGAAGGAGATTGTCGATGGTTCCAAAATGCTGATCACTGCATGATATTGCCTGCCCGCCGTTTGCCACTGCTGCGAAATCTATGATAGCGTTTTTGTCCTCAGGTAGCACTACTACGGGTCTACCCCACACGCGGAATCTTCCAATGCCACCATCAGGATACATGTTCAGGCGCACGTGGGTATATGCTTCATTGGTCTCACTTGGCAAAATGAAATGGTGTCTTTGAGCTGGGCCGCATTCATGCCTGTCTATAACTTTTATCCATTTGGCATTTTTGATGTCTTCATTGGGTTTCAGGAAGGTTGCTTCGACGTCGATCTCGGGAGCGTGGTTTCCGTCGAAGAATCCAGTATCGACCTCGACGCCTCTTATTGTAGCGCTGTTAACTCCAGTTTTTATAATAACCCAATCATGATCAGGATTATGTCGCCTAGTTTCCCATCCGTCGAATACGGCGCCAGTAAAAGAGAACTGACCCTTATGAGATACAGGAGGATTGGGTTTAAGCAGGTTTGCAGCTTCAGCGAACCACTCGTCGCTGACAGATATCACGCTTCCTCCTACTTTCTGGCCGACTACATCGGTGTATTTGGCCTGTAGCTGAACAGCTGCTTCTTCGGTGCTGATCTGTCTGCTCATACTGACTCGCTATCTCTTGATAGCTTCGGCTTCGCCCGATGGTCAACTGTCGCTCTAATCTATGTGTTTCCTTGACAACGGTACATTCTTGGACGATTAGTGTTGAAATGTACCTTTTAGGGTAATGTAGCTTAGGGTTTTGAGCACAATGAACAGAAACTACGTGTCTGTACGTGAAGTATTAGAAAGAGGGAAACCTTGACTAGTAGTGTAGTCTGGGCTAAAACCCTCTTGTTCGTACGTTATTCTTGATAGCGTAAGATGTGTTGGTGAGGCAGATGTTTATATCTGCTGAGAAGTTCTCTCTTGTCTTAGGAGTAAGACTGTTGTGTCTCCTGATCAGGGACAATTTGACGTCTATTTATATGTTAGTAGGTAGTGACCTACGTCACCGAGATTATTCAAAGACCCATTGCAGGTGTCTTTGAATTCAATGCTGTTTTCTTTGAACAGGATTGATTAGGTAATGAAACATATAATGTTTCTTTGTATTTTGATATGGAAGAGCCCAGAAGTACGCTGATAAGGTTCAGCAGGCTTCAACTTTATTTTTGGAGACTGGGTAAAAGGACTAGTACTAGATTTACGGTGTTGGGAACTTGTGCCCTTGACAACCGTCTTCCAACAATTAGCCGAGCGCAGAGACCGCCGTTTAAACAACATTTATTAGGTACAGCTTGTTGGCTGCTGGCAATTATAAGTGTGGAGTTTCACTGTTGTGCGTGAAGGCAAAAGTTATGACTTGCAGCAAATGGAGCGGCTTGAGAGCTGCGCACGAAAGGGTACAGTGTGTAGGGTAAAAGACCATTAGGCCTAACCACTTCTTCCGTAGCATTGTCTAAGGAGGCTGTCTCAAATATAGGCTTTGGTGTAAGCTGTTATTGAACTTATAAAGCAGTATTTCTATAGAGACATCTTTTATTTCCAGCTGAGATCACAACCGAAATTAAAAACAATATCGCAACTTACGGTGCTGTCAAATAACGTTTAATAGTAATAAGGTTTCATTTACTCTTACAAGCACAAGACGAAAACGCATGTATAGTACAATATACATATGATATCTACTTTCAGAGATTCCTTCATATGCAAATTCAATGTCAAGTCCATTTACAAAATCATTCAGAAAAGCTGTCACTCGTAGGTGTCAAACACTACTGTCACCTGTTCAATCCACGGTACGAACCACTAGAAAATACTGTGTTGCAAGAAGAGATTATATCGTTGCATTTGGAAATCAATACTACTACTAGATACTGCAGAGCTACAGATAAAAAAAGCAGTAACGCTATTTTTGAAATAGTGAGAAGACATCCACTTTCACGCAATTATTACATTTACCATGCTCCAAGTTTCAGGCTTATTGGTAGAATTCACTACGGGTATCTCTCTACATATGTAGACCTGATTCATTATAATACCCATACCAACGACATAAACTCTACCAGAATACATATCAACAAGTCTGGTGAATTTTCTTTCAGTCCTGGCTCAAGACTTAAATGGAACAGCCGGTCTGGGTATCTCGAAAGGAGCGTGGTCATGCAGATGGGTGGTGCGATTAAAAATGCCACCAATGATTCATTACATTGCGTTTCTGAACGTAATTGCTTATGCATAAAAAATCCTAAAACTGAGTCAATAAAATCTGTAATATTTGATCTCTCTTGCACACAAACAGACACCGCAAGTCTGAGCCTGCTGATTGCAACAGTATTCGTACAGATGTTGAGATGTTTGAAAGATTCCAGATCACTCGACAATATTTTTCCGCAATTAGAATACCGCGTCACATATCCAGATCCACCATTAAGACCATTGGTCATAGCTGCGATTGACTCATGTTCATCTTCTAGCAAACTCGATTCGCTTAGCAGTACTTCTATTGCTTCTGATTGGTATACTTGGCTCCTTAATATCATCAACCTAAAGACTCGAAGTACTAACAAAATCCGAGCACCTATAGCAAGAATATGCAGCAGTCACGAGCCTTTACAAAATTCAAGTAACGACATGGAACTGCAGACGCCCTCAAATCATAGTGTGCATAAAGGCAGTCAAGCAGTATTCGACCCTGAGATGTTTAGAATTCTTTAGATGCGTCGATCACACTCTTAATGAATGCAAAAAATAAAGAAAATGTAGGTGCACATTTCATAGCTAGTATAGAATGCAATAATTAAGCAATGAGCCCTAGCCTATCGCCGAAGTACATACAAGTCCAAGGAATTGAATGTCTTAATATAGAAACTAAGCAGTCTCGTTGCATGTCAGTTTCAAATATCTGTGCTGAATAGATCATTTGTATAGGTGATATTTCTGCACTCTGTATTTGCTTTAGATCAACGATAGGCATAAGAGACAGTCCACAACGATGCCATTCAATTTCAGAGCCATTCTGCGTGGCAGAAAAGCAAGAAGGTCCTTGCATCGTAAGTTCTTCTCCAGTTATTGGACAAATCGGTGCATCCTGAAGGACGCTTTTAATGTTTGCTGCCAATTGTCGCACGTTGCTTCTCTGAGCAAAGAGCTGGTAATTGTAGAGGATATATGAGGAGAGTTTATCTTGCAATAATTCAACTGTAGACAGCTCTCTTTCCATAAAGTTGTAAATTAGTAGCAGTCTTTCGTGAAGATGTAGAGCTAGATCATGGACTGATGTAATTTGAAGAATAGCTCTGTATGCAGAGAGTGTGTAGATATATTTTATGGACTTTTGTGTATCGAAGAGTTCGCACATCAGCTTCGCAGGTAAGTCATCATAGCTAGATGTGTAGTAAGATTGAACATCCGCTTTTGAGATTACGTCAGTCAATACGTTTGTGATCTCTGATGGGTGGGTATCTGTTGACGCGAATTTCATAAATGCATGCCAGATAAAATTTCTCGGCGTAGATAAAAGCAGTGAGGGTAGTATATGCGGAGAATCTGGTTCCAGCAGCAAAGACATAACATTGCTGTTAGTTTCTGCGGCAATAGGGTATCGAATAGTTCGTGAAGGAAGGATGCTGTATACAATTGAAAGCGCTTTGCCCAAAGGGGAGAAGGAAGAGGATGCTCCATATATTCTGCAGCTTAGTTCTGTTTCAGGAACTGTTTCAGAAGCCCTCAGCTTCTTCATTCTGAGTAGAGCATGAGATACGGGGGTCAAAAGAGAGATCGCGAGGTTATTTTCTGCATAAGTAAGCTCGGCGACGTATCCCGCTGAAGATAGGATAACAATTTCATAGCCACTAATCTTCTGGTAAGATTGAACACTTATTATAAGATCCATGAGTGCAATTTTCAGTTCCTGAGAAGATTTGTCAGCCAAATTATGTATGATAGCTATCCCTGGGCGTACCTCTAGGAGAAGCGAAAGAGAGATCCAGGATGTATAACAAAGTGCAGTTTTTTGGCTTAATTTGGTGAATTCTGATATAGTACAGGCTTTAGTATTTACATCAAACAGAATCTCAGCTGTGTGAAGAGAATTGCAGATGTCAACAATCGCTAAAAGGCAGGAAAGCGACGAGCCGTTATGATTCCAAGGCGAGCATTTGACTGCGGTGATCGGTAAAATCAGTTCATGCGAAGATGCTAATTCTTGCACGGATAGTTCATATTTATCACAATGAACATCACATACTGATATAACACCGATCTTGCTCCCAGTAATCAGCAAGCTAGATAGCAATTGCGGGCGCGCGGAAGGGACGGGATCAGACCACGTAAAGGACGAGATTTTTTGGGCCGCAAGTTCGCGATAGTCGGTAAGTTCTCCTATTATTTCTCGTAGCATCCCGATAGGTTTCCATTTGTTCCAGCCAGATGGAGAATCAGAAGCGTAAAAGAGTAAAAGTCCATTGCTTGTAGAGGTAGCTATCAAGCATTCACCATTTGTAGTGTTCCCGGGTGCAGACCATGCCGCAGATTTATAAACCGTGGTATCACCAGAATCCGTTATATCTAAAAATTGATGTGGAGACTTGTCGGACCAACTGCACTTCGTAGTCAGTTGATCTAAAACAACCTCATCGATCGCGTATTGGAGGTCCTGGGTATTGCAGGTTGATAGGCAGGTTTCCGTCTTCGGTGTGTATATTAGCAGTCGGTTATACGAGACTATAAGTATTGAGCCGTTTAAAGACCAATCTATATTGTTGTGTGATGCCAATGGTACGAATCTCTCGAGAATGAGGTCTTGCGTCATTGGCCAACTAGTGGTGCGGAAAGGAGTGGTGCAAGCTACTGGGAAATGTGTTGTTAAGATTTGTCATTGGATGTTATGGAAGATGAAGTTAAACCGAGAAAAAAAAGTCCTTATAAGGCGGCCAGAATTTAGCTGTACTTTACAGGTACAGAAGATGGATCTGGCACAGAGTGCGAGCTAGAATGTTGAGGATGAGCTTTGCGCGAAGAGGAATGCGCAGGAGTTGCCGATGATGTAGGCATGGGCAGCTGCTGGATCTTCCTAATAACGAAACTCTTTTCGTCTTCGAACTGAGAGTTTTTTCTGTCAATGGTGAACGATTCAAGAAATTGCAGTATTCTGACGCGATTCTTTTGGAGAATTTCCAAGACAGGTTTTGTCTTCTTCGGGTTAGCAGCAAACACCTTGAACACATGAAAGGCTTCGAACTGGATATTTCTGCTTTTATCGCGCAGCAAATTCATGATAAGTTTGAGACGTTCAGTGTCATCAATGTAAGCCGTCATTATAGTGTAATTGTGACGATCAATAATTATTTCAGATAACAGTTTGACGCTTTGGCGCTTTGTAAGGTAACTGCTTGATGACATCAAGGTGTCAAACTCGCGAAAAACTTTGTCTTGATTATCCACTAGAAATTTCGAGACAACTGGTTTATGCAGAAGTAGTAAGTCTCGCAAAGTCGAAAACGTGTCTGTAGAGATTTCAAAGGTAGGCGAACGTGCGTAAGTGAAAAGTGACCATACCCAATCTGGGTTATCGAGTACAGCTTTATGGAGCTTTTCATGTTTGACACACTCTCTGAGCATTGTTCCACAGTTTAAAGCAATAGACGGCATTGAGGGACCTTTGATCAAGCGCGCCAACATAGAGCGATTATTGAGCACGTAAGAAATTCCAGGACAATAGTCGTCGATAGTTGACGGTTTGTAATGCAATAACTGAGAGAATATAGCGACAACATCTTTACGACAGTCAAAATCAAGGTGGTCAAGTTTGTAAACCAATATGACCATTAGCGATGAATTTAGCAGTTCCTGATAAACCTGTTGCTGCTGCTGAAAGTTTGGTTCGCAATCTTGCTCGCCAAATAGCATAACATCTAGCTGAGCGATGATCTTTGCTACTTCTTCAGCCCCTTTTCGTGGATCACTCTCCAAGTACTGAGATGATTCCAACGCCTGCTTTATTAATTCATGAGGTGTTTTGTTCCTGCCGCTGCGATTAAATAGAAATGCCATACTTGTTTGCGGCTATATATCTAATTTATCAATCCTATACTCGCACACTTCCAAAGTGTCCAGGTTTATGATCAGAAACAAATAAAGAAACAGAAAATAAAACTGTATTGGTGGCCTAAAAAATACGACCGTATAAGTATATATATGAGTCCAATATAGGTTTATATGCTGATATGCTAGTCCGTCCTATGTTGACGTTATTAGCGCGAAATAGGTGGACTATTGAGCAAAACTCGTCGGTTGTCATGACAATCCTTTCACTTTTGAGCTATTACGCTGCTGGTAGTATTTGTTCGTTCGACGCAGTACTGTTGCGTGCTTAGACTCATATAATCGTTTATCAAGTCCTATAATAAATGGCTAGTTTGTTTTCAGTTTTATAGCTTTGTAACTCTTTTCCTTGAGGTCACTTTGGGGCCTGGTATCTTCTAACTAATAAACAGAGTGTAATTATATAAAGATCGATCACAACGATGAAATCATGCTAACTGCGATAGCTGCACCGCTAAAATAAACTAAGATGGCAGTCAACAGAAGCACCTGAGCTTATTGATGCTAAAACAAAACTGGAAAGCCGTTCGTACCTATCTCTTCCTGCTCGTATAAGTCAACGATAGGGGTGTAATAATTAAGGCCTTGAACTATATCTAAAATAACGTTCATTTGGCAGAAGCTTGTTAGGCTGCCCTGA
The DNA here is from genome assembly GCA_001661475.1 of Tortispora caseinolytica NRRL Y-17796. NCBI lineage: Eukaryota > Fungi > Ascomycota > Trigonopsidomycetes > Trigonopsidales > Trigonopsidaceae > Tortispora > Tortispora caseinolytica. The sequence continues at coordinate 2,079,593 of KV453843.1, forward strand.
TACGCATACGTCTCAAAACTATGCTGCTACATAGCAGACTAACCTACAAGGTTTTCTCTAATTTACTACATGAATTATTTAATACTTTTTTAAGCCTGATTATCTCATTATGAAGCGAATAGCAAACACCTAAGTAGTGCTAACCACGAATCCAAGCGAAACTTGGATCCGTTGCTATGGTAATATGCGTCGTCTCCTTTTTCGTGTCAAAATCGCGTAGTTTATATAAACACATTAGTCGATCGGCCCTTTCTTTACATTACTTCTTCTTTTGCTTTAGTAATATAAGCAAAGCTGCTTGTTGCAGCTGCCAATTTTGCTTTGCTATATGTCTTCTCTCTCTATTGACCCTCAATTGTTTGAGGACTTCCTGAACCCCGACGTAGCAAATGATTCTAGTCTGGTTCGATATGATCATAAATCTCACGAAGTGATCGGTGCAGTCCCTATAAAGCTCATAATCGAACTCTGTTCGCCGAACACTGTAAACTACCAGTTAATGACCGACTTCTTTCTCACATATAGGAACTTCATGTCATCTTCAGAAGTGCTAGACTGCCTTATGGCGCATTTACTTTGGGCAATATCGGTGCCTGACAGCGTTCATAGAGCGGCAGTCGTTCGCACCTTTGTTGCTCTCAGACATTGGATACTGAACTACTTTGCCGATGATTTTGTTCCTGATATTGAACTACGAAGGAAAACTGCATTGATCCTATCAGAGATCCAACCACAATCAGAGCTAGCTCAAAAAATAACCACAGAGTTAACAGTTTTGTGGCTTCACCAATTAGCACATTATTGGCAATTATCAGGTGAGATGGTCATGCCAATAGTACAAGGGACAGCTTCAATACCTTATGGTGGTGAAGTTGGATCTAGCAGAAATATTGCGCCAGAATATAATTTATCGAATTCCACTCCAAGATCAGGCTTGGTCGGAAAAATGCGCCAACTTTACCGCCTAGTAGATATTTCTACTGCATCTCCTGCAGTTGTTCCTGCTAGAAACCGCCGCTCTATTATACACCTACTTCATCATTCCTCTTCAATGAACTTCATTCCCGACAATGTTGAAACCGCCATAACGCAAATATCTCCTCCAACCCCTTCCAAATTGAAAAAACACAGCTTCCTCTCAACAAAAACTACAGACCCGTCTCACATCAAGCATATACTAAAAAATATCCAGTTCTGGAAGAAGAAATCAGGCCCATCGCCATCAGATCTTATGTTATCCTCATCAGATATTCTTTTCCCACATACTAGCGCAACAGACACTACTCTACCGTCCTCTCCTCCTCTTTGTGATCTCCTTTCTGTAAGGGCTCGACCAGAAATCTTAGCTGAAGACGATTCTCTATCTGCTGATCTTTCATCTCACTCCTTTTCCTTTAGTCAGTGGGATCAATCATTTGCAGAACCAAACTACATCGCTGAATCGCCCTTGAGCTTCTCTGGAATATCACACGACTTCCCAGGTTCAAGTACCTCTGTTCCTTTAGATCATACTTTACGAAGGCAAGCTCATGTCTCTGACTTGCATTCGATTATAACTCGTGAACAACAAGAACCCTTCTCTCTTGCAAACTCTATATCGTTAGGACAATTCTCAGTTGGCTCGTCTTTAAGGTCATTTTCGCTCTCGCGAGCTTTTAGCAGTAACGGATCTTTTTCCAGCATCAGAGACACTTTAAGATCAGTTAGATCTATGTCTTCATCACATAAAGCTATTGACAGCACACGGCGCGTCTCATCCTCTCACACGGTGGCTAACTTTCGATCGGTAAAAATTCCGTTACGGAGAGAAGCCTCCGCAAGTCGAGATCTTACTGATTTAGAGGATTTGGCTATCCCAGAACCAAACGCATATTTTGAACGATATTCTGACTCATTGCACTCGAGAAAGCGGTCTGACTCTGATAGCATTCTCAGACATCATGTTCATCAACCTTCACTATCACCATTGGCGCAAGGGCCGTCTTCATTGACAGACAGCGCTTGGAAACGTGAATTGGATAAAGCAATGGAAAAACACATTCCATTTGTTCTTCAATATACTTCACAGGAGCTCTTTGAACAGTTCACATTGATTGAACGCGACTTGCTTTCCGAAATAGACTGGCTCGAGCTCACAAATCTATCTTGGTCCTCTGATATAAAATATTATAAAACGTGGGCCAGCTTTGTTAACGATGAAGATAGCTATGGAACACGGATAGTGACTTCCAGGTTTGCAATGATGATTAATTGGATTGTTTCTGAGGTGCTTCTCAGCAACAACCCCTCAATGCAATCTCTGGTCTTGACTAAATACATACATATCGCCGAACACTCTATGAATAATTATAATTTATCAACATTCATGCAGATTATGATCGCTTTGACAGCTGATAGGGTCCAGAGCTTGTCAGCAGCTTGGAAAAATGTTCCGTCGACTGACGTTTCACTTTTGAAAGATATGGAAGCGCTTGCTTCGCCTTTGAGAAACTTCAGGACATTGAGGGAGCTTTTAGGGCAGTCGTCTGCTGAATCTGGATGTATCCCCTTTGTGGGACTCGTGTTATCAGATTTGACATTCAACGCCGAGAGAGATGCATTTATTATCACTTCTACTAGTGAGGGGTACAGTACGTTTGGCCAAACGCCTATGATTAACTTTGATCGCTATCGTACAGCAGCCCGAATAGTCACAGACCTTACACGAATGATTAAATGGGCTGATAAATACCCGTTCGAAAAGAAAGATGGCCTATTCGCTAAATGTTTACATATTGCCACATTGAGTGACGTTGAAGCAAGCTACTGTTTGCAAAAGCATATGCATGCATCTCGAAGCTGAGTTTATAGGGTTAGCTTCATTTTTTTTTCATTTGCATGATTTACTTTATTGCAAGTCATTTCAAGTGATAAGCTTGTGTAGCCTTTTTATCTGTAGAGCTGGCTTCTATGGAAATATCAAGTTCTCGAGGGTTCAAATCATTTTTGCTGAATATGATCGAACCTTGGATTTTATCTCCTTTTTTCAAGGCAGCTTGTCTCAGTGGAGGAGGAAGCACAAATGCACAGCTCTTCCAGTGCGTTGGTTGTCCGAACGGGCCAGTCGTAAAAGCATTGCCTAATTTCCCCATTGGTGTGCCCTTAGGAGGCCAGTTTTGGGCCAAAGCGTCAATAGGAAGATCGTATTCCCTTGAGCGCGTGAAATAGGTATCAAAGTATATAACAAGACCATCGAGTATTCCGTCTTTGATTATATCAAGCTGGAACTGTGACACAAATTGTTGTAAGTCTTTATGAGTGACTTTGTATAAGTTCAGAGACTTGAATATACATTGTGAAGCTATGACAGAGGAAGAAGGGAACGATTCTACCAACGGTTCGTCGTAGCGTTTAGGTTCCATTGCAGACATTTTGAAACCGTACACATCTTTCCAGAAGTTTATTTTGTCACCCAAATATTCTGGGTCTTCAACTGCAGTGATTACCAATCTAGTTTCAGCGGGTGCCAATATACCGTCAGGTTTGAGAAACCTGTCTCTAGCGACCAGCACTGAGTCTAGCATGGCTTCATAAAGAAGGCCATAGCCCATCCATTCCGAGACTATTATGTCTACTTGCTCGCCGATATCAATGTCTTCAATTTTTCCGTGAATACAGTTTATTACTTCTGAGAGGTTGTTTTCATAAACAATTGCCCTTGCCTGATCGATGATCTGAGAATTGTCCACGGCGTATACCTTACGAGCACCTGCCTTAGCACAGAACATTGACAATATTCCGGTACCACATCCAACATCAAGAACTACTTTATTCTTGAAAAGATCTTTGTTCTCGTATATGAAATCGCGGTATCCATCTGTTCTCACAGAATCTTTGATCATAGTCTCATGAATTTCAGTGTGACTATAAGAGTTGAAATAGTAAGAATCATTATCCTTTGCGCTTGATGCATTGGTTTCATTTATTCCTACTTCCTTCAAATCTCCAGCAGGGTCATCTTCTGATTCGTCAACGATCTCGAAAAGCAATGCATCGTCTTCGAGAGCAGGTTTCAAATATTCATCCTTTCCCTTAAATGCGATCACATTGTCCGGGTCATTTGCAGAGTTGCTACGCATGTAGTTTATGAATCTGGTCTTGTCATAGAAATCGAGCTCGTGAATCTTAGTGAATTGAGCGAAGTCAAATGAGTGGACTTCTTTGCAATGATTCCAGATATCCTCAGATGAAGATCCCCGTTGTTCGCAGAATAGGCATATTGGCAATAGCGCATAATCATCGCTGCCTGTGGAATCGAACTCCAGTTCGTTATCCTGAGCAGTCAACTCTTCAAGCTCAGATAATTCGCTGTCACTCATGGCCGAAATAACAGGAAATTGTTAACTAGATGACAGAAAAAGCCTGCAAGCAATTTTCATATTTGAGTGGGAGTTACCAAAAAAGTAACACAGTTGCAACGGCTTTCTGATCGCTCGGTGTCGTTGTTTTAGGCCAATAAAGCCGTAGGATACATCGATTATCGTGATTTTAATACTTATTACACTATTTTACATAGATTATTTCACTTCTAGCAGCATTATGAACTAATTGTGATGAATGTAGCCATACTGCTGCAGTCCGGGTAACTACTTGCACCTGCTTGAGACACATAACCTTGGGGCCTCCCCTTCAAACCTCGCCATAGACAACCTACCCCCTTCTAAATATGTTCGGATTAGGCAAAAAAGAGGCTCCTCCGCCTCCATATATCACCGAGACGAACAGACATCCTAGATTGACGCATGGCCGTACATTTCGCGTTGCTCAGGTTCCCAGTAATGAGATGGCGTTAACTAATTGTCTCATTACCTCTCCGAGCGACCTCGGCGAGGGCGAGTACGTTATTTGTGACGGTAGATACGTGTTCACCACAAAAAACCATCCAGGTATGTCTCCCGGTTGTGTCGGAGCTTCTGGATCTGCTCGTGAGTGGGCTGCTTGGTCTTTATCGCAGGAAGTCCTGGTAGAGCCTTATAACCCTTTCACGCAGGGGCGAGGAACTTACCTGGGCTCAATGGATCTAGAGATAGGCTTCAATTCCAGATCAAGAACCTCTACAGATCAGTACGATCAGGATGCATTGGCGAAATGGTTATCGGGACTTTACCAGAACCAAATGTTTGCGCCAGGACAACGCTTTGTAATGGAATACAAAGGCATTGTTTTAAAACTGATGGTTAAGGCGGTCCAGATTGTCGAATTAGGAGAAAAGAACCTGGAAGATATTTCGGTTTCGCAGTCTCCTACTGCTCGTGGAATTCTGACTCCGCATACGCAGATCACCTTTTTCAAAGCACCTGACAGCGCCATCAAATTGAAGGCCTCTGCTAAGCGCCCTGCTCAGAGCGCCCTGCTTAGGACTAACTTCAATCTCATGGAACTTGGAATTGGCGGCTTGGACGAAGAATTTTCTATTATTTTTAGACGTGCGTTCGTCAGCAGAACTGTGTCGCCTGCTCTTACGGAAAAGCTTGGTATCCAGCATGTCAAAGGACTTCTCCTCTATGGACCTCCAGGTACCGGTAAGACATTAATTGCGCGTAAAATAGGAGAGCTCCTTAATGCTCGACCTCCGAAAATTGTTAACGGTCCTGAAATTCTTAACAAATATGTGGGTCAGTCTGAAGAGAACATTAGAAACTTATTTGCAGATGCCGAGAAGGAATACAAATCCAAAGGAGCTGAATCAGAACTACATCTAATTATTTTTGATGAACTTGACGCTATTCTAAAGCAGCGTGGCAGCAAGAATGACGGCACTGGTGTTGGTGATAATGTAGTTAACCAATTGCTCGCTAAGATGGATGGTGTCGAACAGTTAAATAACATCCTAGTGATTGGTATGACTAACCGAAAGGATCTCATCGACGAAGCTCTTTTGCGCCCTGGCCGATTTGCTGTTCAGGTTCCTATATCTCTTCCTGATGAAAAAGGCCGTTTACAAATTTTGCAAATTCACACTGCGGAAATGAGAAAGAACAAGATTTTGGCAAAGGACATTTCACTCGAGACCCTCGCTAGTTTGACAAAGAACTTCACAGGTGCAGAACTAACGGAAGTGGTTAATAATGCGGCTAGCTTTGCACTTACTAGGAACCAAAAGGGTACTAAGCTGCAAATTAATGAGGACGACGTACATGTGACAATGGACGATTTCATGCATGCGCTAGAGGAGATTAAGCCACAATTTGGTGTTACTGAAGATGAGTTTAAGACACTCTTGGGGCTAGGAATTGTTTCATTCTCTCCTACCATTGATCATATATTGTCTACTGGACAGCTTCTGGTTGATGATGTACGAAATAACGGCACTGCTATCGAGTCGATGCTCCTTTATGGTCCACCGGGTGCTGGCAAGACTGCCTTAGCTGCTGCTATTGCTATGAACTCTCAGTTTCCTTCAATGAAAGTTATTTCTCCTAAGTCGCTTGCAGGAATGTCTGAACCGCAGAAGGTTGCCCATATTCAGAAGGTGTTCTCTGATTCATACAATGCGCCCTTAAATATTATATTGCTGGACTCCATTGAAGATCTTATAGAATGGTCTGCTGTTGGTTTGAGGTACTCCAACATGGTACTTCAGATGATCAAAACCTCTATAAATGCGGCACCTCCGGCCAAACGTCAACTGCTCGTGATTGCGACTACTTCTGAGCGAAAAGTTCTAGAAAGCATGAGCCTCTCACAGAGATTCACAAAAGAAATCCCGGTTCCTAATATTCCTTCATTGACAGAACTTAATAGCCTGCTTATCAAGTCACGATCTTTTGAGCAGGCGGAGGCTATTCGCATAGTGACTGCGATTAAAGATGTTACGAACTCTGACTTGGTTAACGTTGGCGTAAAGGCTGTGCTTGCTAATGTCAGGTTGTCTAAACAATCTGCTGATTCTTCTTCTGAGTTTATAGACTCCATGATAGAAGTCATTCAGCGAAGCAATTTGTAGTAAACTATATACAAATGTTTGATCTCGCTTCTCTTCCGCAAGTCGCGCAGCACACACTGCAAACTTCTAAGATCTTCGCATTCCTACCCCCAATTGCTTACAAGAATTTCTCAGCGTACATTTTCTGGTTAAAGAAAACTTTTTTTGAAGAAAACTTTTTAATTATTTTAAATATATTTCTACCATCGTTACATCCTTTGTTAAAACTGTAAAACCACTATCAAAGATAAATACCGATAAGTAATTATATCACGTGACTTGTGACATCCCCCCGAAAGTTCTGGCTTGCTACACTTTGGAACCATTGCTTTCACCTCGCCGGTCAACTACATCAACGTGATTAATTGAAACGCAGTTATAATTATTAGAAACTGGATTTGTTTGCTCTGATTCGATATTTTGGATATTCTTGATAAAGGTTTTATTTTCGCTTTGCTGCTTTCTCCTGGTACTTTGGCCTGTTCTCTGTTGATTTCCTCCCTCTAGAGATTTCTCAACTCCAGAGCAGCAAAACTATGAAGCTTTCCGTTGCATATTTTCTGTCGCTGATACTTGCACGTGTAGTACTTTGCTCTTTTTGGAATGTGCTTGGATCTTCTTCAGACTCTGACTCGGATATAGCGCAGCCCGGTGGTAGCTTGATCGAAGCAGATAAAACTGCCCCAAATGGAAATCTGCCTATACCTCCGCTGCGTGACTTGAACGACTGGCGGCTAGACCGGACTTTCTTGGTCGCAACTACTGACGGTTCTCTCCATGCTCGTGATCGCGTCTCTGGAAAGCTCCTCTGGACTATTCCTGGCGACCGCCCCTTGGTCTCCACTTACACCAAAGTGGAGCCTAGTATAGACCCTGAAGCTGATCCGATATGGATGGTGGAGCCTTGCAAGGACGGAAGATTATATGCCTTTGATTACAAATCAGGTCTATCGCGTCTTCCTGTGTCTGTTAGCAAACTGGTATCTGGTGCACCATTTTCGCTAGTCAGCTCAAATAGAGTATATACTGGCTCAAAGCATTCCACTATGTACTCTATTGACCTCGACTCTGGTGCTATCATCAGAACGTATGGCTCTCATTTGAGTAATGCGGGTTCTGAATCAAATGTCCATTCAAATGCTGTTATGATCTCTAAGGTCACGTACGACTTGCAAATTCACATACACGATGATCCCTTGAAGTCATGGAACATCACTTTCTCGCACTGGTCGGTCGATAACTCTGACCTGGACTTGGCTATGCAACACACAACTCCTCGCGATGCCATTCAAATTCTAAGTATATCAGATGGATCGCTAATGGCTATCGACCGCAGAAAGGATGAAGTGCGGTGGAGTGAAGCCACAGAATCATTAGCTGTTGCTTTCTTTGATGTTTTTGCTGATACTAATGATCTCAGAACAAAGGGCTATAAAAGTATCGTTTTGCCCCATCCTATTCCTCCTCCTTTTACAGATCTAAATTCTCAAGTCGACTCAGCACTTGTTACTTACGCCGGAAACGAGACTTGGGTTGTATATTCTGACGAACTGTTTCCTGCGCTGGTACAGACGTCCTCTCCTGCCCCCTGGATAAATAATCGAAACTCATATATTTATTCTGGGCTCCCGCATCTTCTGACTGGCGTTCATCCAGTGAAGGCTTACGATAGCCGAACGCAGAGCGTGGTCTTACCTAATCTACCTTCGGCAGATGTGACAAACATTCCAGGTATAGAAGGATCGGTTTACCCTGTGCAGTCACAATCTCTTTTATCGTCTATACTGTCGCTTATAAAGGCTTCTGTTGTTCTACTTGTTTTCGTTGCTAGTTTGCTAGGAACAATGCACTACCTGAAGTATATTGATCTTTCTCCGTGGAAAGCGCCTGCATCTTTGGCACTTGAAAATACTGTTAACTTTCTTCTCAAATTATATTCTAAGTATGTATCACGGTCTAAAACGCGGCTCTCTGTTCAGTTTGCTCCAGACCTTATTCCTCCGCGCGCTACTGATGGTGAAACTAATGCACAAGCCAAAAAACGAAAGCGTGGCAGCAGAGGTGGCAAAAGAAACAAATCTAAAACATCCTCTAATGACCTTGGTGATGACGATGACAATGTACTGACAAAGGTTGATAATTCCCTGCTGAAATCTGGATCTCTGAAAGTAACCGATCAGGTTCTAGGATATGGCAGTCATGGAACTGTTGTTTACAAAGGCTACTTTGAAAGTAGAGAAGTTGCGGTCAAACGGATGCTCGTTGATTTCTACGACATTGCTTCGCAAGAAGTTTCATTATTGCAAGACAGCGACGAGCATCCGAATGTTGTCAGATACTATTGCCGCCAACAGAGTGACAAGTTTCTTTTCATTGCATTGGAACTATGTTCTGGGTCACTTCAAGAGGCTGTTGAAACAGATAAATTGAGCAGTTCAGGGTTTGATACAGCTGATCCGCATTTACTTCTTTATCAACTGGCCAGTGGCCTAGATTATCTTCACAGTTTGAATGTTGCCCACCGAGATTTGAAGCCTCAAAACATTCTTGTAACTAGATCTCGAGTCAAGCAATCTATGGGTTCATCATATCAGATGGACAATACTGATATACGCCTGGTTATTTCCGATTTTGGTCTATGTAAAAGGCTTGAAGATGATCAAACTTCATTCGGTGCAACCACTGCCAATGCGGCTGGAACTGCAGGCTGGAGGGCACCTGAATTGTTGACGCATAATTCTTCCGCTTCGGTTTCAACGGAATCAGAGTTGACTTCTGATAGTACGGATATGCGAAAAATTGATGAGAATGACCAGACTCAGGGAGTTACGCGAAAAGCGACAAAAGCTATTGATATATTTTCTCTTGGATGCATATTTTACTTCGTGCTCTCTCGGGGTGATCATCCTTTTGGTAACAAGTATCTTAGAGAGGGAAATATACTTGCCAACGACTACAACCTTTCGGCACTAGATATACTTGTCGACGAGCGGTATGAGGCTCATGATTTGATTGAACGCATGATATCTTTTGATCCTAAAAGGAGACCTAAATCACATGCAGTTGTTGTGCACCCCTATTTTTGGAGCAATCAAAAGAAGCTTGATTTTCTATTAGAGGTTTCTGACCGACTTGAGTATGAAATCAGGGACCCGCCTAGTCCTTTGTTGGTCAAACTGGAATCAGGAGCACAAGATGTGATAGGATTAGACTGGATCAGCAAGATGGAGAAGAATTTCGTTGAAGATCTGGAGAAGTATCGGAAATATAGTGGCAGTAGAATTCTTGATCTGCTACGAGCATTACGAAATAAGAAGCACCATTTCCAAGATCTGCCTCAGAATGTCCAAGAAACCCTTGGTACCCCACCTGCAGGTTTTCTGAGATATTTTACTCGCAAGTTCCCTAAGCTGTTGATCTACATCTACTACTTCGTGGTGGAAGAACTTGCAGATGAGCAGACCCTAAAACCGTTCGTGTCGACTTGATATAAAAGTGACACGGACAATATGTAACGTACTAATGACTAATAATTTGCGTATATCAAACAATTTGCTGTTCCATTGGCTACGTATCCTAGTGATCAGGTAAAACGTAACGAATACTCAAAATGCATCATAATCCTCTTCCCAGTCCATTTTCGGTATATTACAATTGCTTCCTGACCATTCCCTGGCAGCTTGCAATGGGGAATTTGTATCTATATCGTAAACACTTGCAGGATCATAGACTTCTGCATCTGCCGTAGCACCGCGAACAGAGTCTAGATGTGCGCTACCCATGGCTGCTGAATTTTCAGCACTAGGTGTAGCTTCGAATGCAGAAACGATGTCTTGGTTGTGTACTACCTTTTCTCTGTCTCTCAGTTGCCGCATTAAAAGCAGAAACTTGGAGTCTTTAAACTTTTGGCTTTCGTCGGCATTCAATACGCTGTACAGCTGACCAGCCGTTTCTGCCAGTTCATCCCCGCCTGGCGAAGGATGCGCCTTTGTGACGACTTCATTGCTCTCTTCTGCTTGTGATCTTTCGGCATCTTTTAGGCTGGCAGCCGCTTCGGCCTCAACGAATGCAGCTTCAAACTGACGATCAGAGATTGCGGGGGCAATCGATTGTCCTAAGGTTGCGTTGGGTGCAATTCTGGTATTATAATTGACAAAAGATCTTGCGGTCGGTGTGTTTCTGCTGATTCCATTATTGGTATAACGTAGCGGTTCTTGTGATCGCACCATATCCGGGTTTATCTGAAGACCTCGAAACTCAGATGCCCACTCAGTGTCCTGCCCTTGGAATCGCATATCGATAGCATTCATCTGATTTGACATCACCTGCACCTTCTGATCCATAAAGTCGTGATCATGATATCGCAGTTCATTTGCCGCTGAATCATGCGCATTTCTAGCATTTGCCGTAAACTGATCATACCCTTGGTTCACACTTTGCGAGTTCGTACCAGTGCGGAACTGCTCGCCCACCGGTCTGTCCCTTGCTTGTACATTCCTATGCAGTTCTCTATCCCTATCAAATGATTGAAGAGCTGCTTTAGTGGCTGGAGTAGAACACGACATAGCGTAGGTTGCAATCGCAAGGCAATTCGAATGCCTGTCTGAGGCATCGGCTGAGTAGGCGGTGGGCAGAAATGGGCAGTTGCTGTGGTTACATGACTGTCACGTTACCTCTAATAGAGCAGTAGCGGTTGTACGGCAAATCTTTACGTAAACTATTCCTAAGAGAAAAGAAAATTCTGTGTTTATTAAATTCGAGCATGTTCTCCATGTATGCCGGCATAACACTTATTCTTAATTGTGGCGCTTGTTGCGGCGCGAGGGAACAACAGTGAAGTCACTGCTGAAATCATCCAAACTGAGACCATTAGAGGCACGACTAAGCAATACGTTCCATCCATTGGTACCAAGTTCGGCCAGGACAGTGCTTTCAACCTCTTGGCGACGCTTGCAAAATTCTTCAGCGAACCGTCGTCCATCGATTGAAGCAGAGTTACTGTATATAGAGTCTGCTATGATTTCAAGAGAGTCTGAGTTGCGACCAGCAGGTAGCGTTAAAAACATGCTGAGCAATGAATCGCTGTTAACGGATTTGTTGAGCCCAGACAACTCTTCACGTGCCCAGATGAGAAATAGTTCCGCACCGGACGGTTTTCTCTTAACAGCAGCAGGTACCGCTGAGCTAGAGACGGCATGAGTGTTCACAGAACCTGCTTTAGGAGCGTAAGAAGTGGCCTTAATAGGACGCAGTTGCTGGTTAGAAGGTGCTCCAACAACTCCAGCCTGTTGGGATTTGTTCGCTGTAGGCTTTTTAGACTTCACCACAGTTGTCCACTCATTGCTATTCGTAGAAGATGGTTCTCCAATCATAGCAGCAGTAGCCAGTTCTGCAGCACTCGCAGGTTTGGTGGAGGGCTTGTTGCTTCCTGATACTGCCTTTCTGGCTTTGTTTTCTTCCTTGACTAGTTCTTCGATAGACTTGACTGTGGTCTCGCTCTTTACGGGTTGACCCCAAGGAGATTGTGGGCTTTTGTTATGAGAGTCAGGCTTAGATTGTGGTGCAACAATCTCGATGCTCTTATACGCAGCCTTTGATGAGTTCTTAGACTTCACTGGAGTCGAAGTTCGAGATCGAGATTGCCTGGCTGGCTCGCTCTTTTCCTTGGTTTGAGCATCGATTGGCAATGGCTTAACGGCCATGGCAGAATATGATGCTGCCCAAGGAGCAGGAACAGAAGGAGAAGCTGCAGACACGGGAACTGGTGCCACTGAAGTTGAGGACGAGGGCGCAGGTGCTGCTGCTTTTCCTTGCGTAGCTGGAGTAGAAACTGGAGAATGACTTTCGGTAGAGCCAAGTGCTGGAGTTGAAGAAGTAGCGACAACCGGCTCCGCATGACTATTACTACCTTCAGGGACGGTAATTGAAGCAGATATATTTCGCTTCTCAAGTTCTTTTTTCTGCTTTAGGGGAATCTCTTCGGCAGCTCGAGATTCAACCTCTAAGGGCTGATAAGTTTCAGGCTTGGTTTCGACAATTCTTCTATTCTCGACACCCCACGGAGATTGGGGAACTGGGGCAGGCTCGTAACGCTCTTGGGAATTGTCGTGTAAAACAGCGGCATTATTTGCAAGCGAAGAGAGTTCTTGCTTGGCTGGAGATCCAGGAGATCCATTAATCATATCGTGGAATATACTAGACCTGCTATGCGGCGGTTGCCCTGGAAAAGGGCTTTGCCTTGAAGAGAGTTGTTCATTAGCGTAAGCTGCATATCCTGATTGATCATGTATAAACGAGCCGCTCACATCTCTGTGTCTCTCTTGAGGTGAGTGGCGAGGCTGAGGAACCAGAAATGGGTTAACTGCGTCGCCTAGGCGCATAACCCATTGGCTAAGAGGTATAAACTCACGGTCTTCAAGTCTTCTCAACAGCAGCTGAGGTTCAAGCCATTTACCGCTGTACCATTCCTGCATTTGCGTTCCAAGAAAAGGTCCACGTTCTTGCCCAGTTTGGTCCTTATACACCCAGGATATCTCGTGGGCGTTTAACAACTGAGGCTGCACAGGGGATTGTTTCTGAGGATGACGAGTATCGAACCCAGGAAGAGGGGCATGGACATTGGATAATGGTTGAGAAGTTCCCGTACCAAGAGGGCTATGATAGGAGGAGGGAGCAGGATGAGTTGCCCAGGGGGAGACTGTAGGAGCGGGAGCATGGTGACTAAACAGAGATTGGCGAGCAGGCTGGGCTGCTTGTGCCTGCGAGGAGCCGATGTCGTCGTCGAGAGGCAAGTTAGGTATGAAAGAGGAAGGATCAGTGATATGAGAGTCCGGTAGAGGGCGTTGTTGTATCCCTGACGCAACTCTGGAGGAGGTGGAAGAGTAAGAGTCGATATTTGGTCGGCGGTCGTGAGTATGAGAGGCCCTTCTAGCTGACTGCCCTACATCCCTGTGTCTATGGTGCGACTTGGAATGAGCAGCCTCACTTTCTTCCTTTTCTTTAGACTTAGCAGCTATTGCGAAATCATAAAAGCCAGTAGTAGCAATTTTCTCTCTGGTGGCCTCGGAAATCTGGGACATTGAACCTGACTTGACAAGAGCCTGGTAAAGAGCAACCATCTGAGATTTGGTGTAGACGCGATTGTCGCTATTTACCGGTAGTTCAACTTGGTCCAGATTTAGTGAAGCAAGATCGGGCAAAGAACCGACTCCTGGGAGCTGAGAAGCCGCATTTGCTGGCGGCAAATGAGACTTCCAGGAACCCTCGGCTTCGAGTTCTTGCTGATGATGTTTTCTGGACCGAGCAGGTTGCCAATGCCATTCGCTCGAAGGCTCATGACGATCATAGTTACGATTTTGTTCGTTGGCCGAGCTATCGAAGAATCGTCGAGGTTGTCGTGAAATAGAACTGTCCGAGGCAGACTCAGCAGTCTGTTGGTCAGTTGCAGGTCGCATCCTGTGATGGTGTTAGTATTCATGTATATTTACTTCATTGTGCCGATTGGAATTGCATTTCACTGTAAGCGAAATTATCGCGAGATGGGTAGTGGATACGCAGAAAGTGCAAACGCAAAAGGGGCCACCGATACAAGAGCCTGTATGGAAAAGCCAAGGGAGCCCCATGAGTATGGGCATTAATTACTTACCATTCAGGGCCAAACCCCATAGTAGTATATTTGCCTTGACGCGACATATCGATAAGCTGTTTTAGCGATTATGTATTCAGTTTATTTCGAAAAAAAAAGCAGAAAATAGAAAGCTCGTTTAAAGGTGTTTAAAATTTGAGGGATGGAAGGTTTTTTAAGCTTCCGAATGTGAGAGCCAGGTCCCATTATTGTTACCGTTGCTATGATATTACTCTACAAAACTCGCAAAAATTCTGTATATTACGTTATATATCCGCATTATTATCAATATGAAATGTGAAAAAAAAATTGAATCGTAAGCCTGTTTCCTCCGTGGACATCATTTTCAGTGTCAACATGATTCGTTCTGCTAGTATGGTTATGTAAAAAAAGAAAAGTGAAAAGAGAATAAGAGCAGCAAATCGACGCACATTAATAAGCCAAAAAAAATAACCCAGTACCTGAGCAGAACGCGTATCATGAAGAGTGAATGAAGAATTGATATAACAATCAAGTTATCAGTCGGTCAATCAGCATGGACAAATCATGACATGATATTGTGTTTAACGCGACGATGTCTGGTGACAGCATCTGGTCGCGAAAACTGCTTAGAATGATCACCGCATAATTCACATCGATAGGTTTTCCGGTGCTTAGCGTGTATCGTCTCTTGATGTCTAACGAGGTCGTAAGGTCGTGAAAAGTTCTTATTGCAAGGCCTGTCTGTAGCAGGATTGATCCACTCGCATCGGTGTAAGTTGTTATGAGTGGCTTGACCAACCCTTCGCTTGTGTGCAGCAATAGCTCTCTCTGAATCGTAGTCGGTGTTGATAGTCTTCGGAGGGCCGCCAGAGGCATTAGGTGAACCAATGTCATCGATATCTGATATCGAGAGCGAGGAGTCTCTTCTCGTAAGAGATTCAATGCTATCATCCCCTACCTTTTCGTCATTAATAGCTACAACTGGAGGTCCAAACATCGACATTCCAAGGTTGGAGTCAACTGGTTCGTCAATGATCGGATTATTAAGGAATGCTTCCCTCGGTGATACCGTCGCATTAGGTGGGAACTCGTGCATGTCATTTAAGACACTGAGCGAAGCATGTCCGCCTTCTGGAATAAGCGTGTAAAAGGGAGATGTCTTGCGAAAAGGTGGTATAGCTCTGTTAGCTGGTCTAGCTAAATTGGTCATCGCGATCGCACCTGCGCCTGTGCGAATATCTACAGGAGAAGAGGTAAAGTCAATAGAAGAGTTCTGGGAAGAACTCTCAATCGGCTGCCGTTTAATCCCTGTTTCTGATATTGGCTGAAGTTTTGGTGCATTAGTGCCACATTTTGCGGGAACTTCGTATAGTTCGTCTTCCATGACGTCAGTGAGGGTCCGCGTTAACTTAGGAAATGACGGAGATGCAGCAGGGAGATCGTCATCCATCATTGGGGACATCGTTGACCAGCCTGATATTATAGGTGATGGGGACCTATCTCGAGGGTCTAGCGGACCATTCTCGTTAATGAATGTGTAAAACACGTCATCTGAATCGGGTATATCAGTATCCATCATATCGATTTCCATGGGCTTCAGTAACGGCTGAGGGCGTGACAATTGATCAAATGGGCCAAACAATGAGCCGATTCTCCCATTTGGACTGTTACTTAAGTGTTCATTCTCGTTCTGGTCAAATGTAGAGGGAATTGTATCACCTGCAATAGATGACGAGGTGGAGATAGAGAGTTGAGGAGGTTGATCTTTATTTAAGGGGTATAATAAATCATTATCCTGCTTAATTTGCTTGTCGGCGGCGAACAGAGCGGCAGAGGTGGCAGCATCGTCGATATCCGCGCCAAACATTGATCGCTGCTCACCGGATAGTTCCGGTCCGGTTGAGTCAGTTCTGAAAGGCCATGTTGGGGGTTTATTGTTGTCGTTAAGATGATCCTTGGGTTGCTGAGGCAAACCAATGTGCATTTTAGGGGTATCCAATTGCGCAACTGGCATATTGTCCTTTGAAGGCCTGTATTTGTGTATTCTTTGAGGTTTGTTATGCAATGTGAGTTGTGTCGAAAGATAGCTTCTTGCGTTAGAACAAGGGTGATGAGTAATCGGCAATAAGCTTAAGGTCAAAAGGTAGTCAAAGGGGGGCTTGGGGTTTTGGGCTTTTTGGGACTTAAATTAGAGTTTGATTCGTTCGTTTTCCAGGCTCTTTATAGCCTCCTTCCTAAAGGGTGCTTATATACTGGTTTGGGACTTTCTCCTCAAGGCGGCTACTGAGAAATTCAGCGCCAATATAGAGTCAAGATATGCAATAAATATGTATAGATATCGTCTATACCGGTCTATATAATACTATATAGCTCTTCTGTTCAATACAGTCGTGATGTTCGCAAGTAGAATTATAAGGAATAAAATCAATGTGCTCCTTTATATATAAAACTTGCTACGTAAGCTTTCCGGAGTTAATGTATTCTACATCGATCCTGTGACGAATATTAAGCTCTAGAACACTCTATGCCCTTCCTCCTTGCAGACTTAACCCTATTTCCTTACGTGGAGAGCCTTTATTACCTAATGATTTCACTCCTGTCATACTTGTGTCAGCAACTCTAATCTCCGGTCGGTCCGCGCCCGATCGATCGCTTTTGTTGGATCGCTTCTAGTATCGTCTATAACCTTGACTGTAGATTTCTCAAATATAGTATTTTTAATCTATGTCACCCCAAGTACAACTGGCCAGAAGCTTGTCCCTGACCGTTCAAGGTACCCTGGCGCTTTCTTTTTGAATCAATGACCCCCGGTCAAGACCCTTATACCCTTCCCAATTCCTCCCGCCAGCTGCAATCTTCCTCTTAACGAATCCTGCATAATTCCATGCTGTCATCCGCCTATAGTGGTGTTTCGTTTAAGGAATTAATTTGCTCGTTTTTACCTACTATACGCTACTAGCTGATACGCTGGCTGCCAGCTCGTCTCAAACCACGTTCGGCTAATGCTATCTTCACGTCCAACTCTATACATATAGCCTAGTCTTGCCATAGTTATGCTCGTCTACTGCGTTAGCTTGCAAGTCTACCAGCCTAGCTGGTAAACTTATTTGGTCTTCGCCATTTGCTGAGTGAAGGTTCTATATGCAGATAAATAGCAGCAACTTGCCTGGCGAAGCTGTGATTCTTCTTATTAGCTCGCTTTAATAAGGTTATCGCAACCAGTTTTGATATTGTGATCCTGCGACAAAATTCGCACCAACGACATCGGAACACCGGTTATGTTGCATTAACGCACAGTCTCTAACTTGATATATAATCTCTCTACTATTTGGCGAGATATGGGCTATCTGTCTTAATGCCTACTAGTATATACGACGCATGCTTCTGCTAGATCATTATCCTTGGCCGGTTTAAAGTTCTAAGGGCTAAAAGGCAATGATTACGTATACCGCTATCCGGCCTGGAATTGCTTCATAAACGCGTCGATCTATGCCTGCTATAGGGTTATTCGGTCTCCTATACCATTCAACTATGCTCAGATTCAGATCGATCGGTTGTACGGTCAGCTGCTGAGATTGTTGCCACATCATATTCGAGCTCATGGTATGATTTCATTACATTTGTTTCGGCTATATACCCTGCATCGGGCGGGACAAAATTTCCCAAAATCATAGCATTCTTCTCCCTAACTATCCAATCAAATAAACGCTGCCTATCGCATAACTTCATGGTCAAAGCGACCTTCTTACGGTGACATGAAGCGGAACCATGAAAACCCCTCAAGCCGACCGTACCACACATTGATATTAGCAGGATTTGAGATATACATCATGGCGCTATACTGAGAAAGATACAAGCAATAATACTACAGACGCAATACTACGGGAAGTTTATAAAATAGATCATAGCAACCATCCATACGCAGAAATATGTAAATGTAAAAATACAGGTTTAACCACCGAAACCGTAAAGAGTGCGACCTTGGCGCTTAAGAGCGTAGACAACATCGAGGGATGTGACAGTTTTTCTCTTAGCGTGATCGGTGTAGAAGATAGCATCACGGATGACACCCTCGAGGAATGTACGGAGGACAACACGGGTTTCTTCGTAGATAAGAGCAGAGATACGCTTGACACCGCCACGACGAGCAAGACGACGGATAGCAGGCTTAGTAATACCCTGAATGTTGTCACGCAGAATCTTTCTGTGACGCTTGGCACCTCCCTTTCCTAGACCTTTTCCTCCTTTACCGCGACCAGACATTGTTCAAATATAAGATAGAAAGATAATAATAATCTGTTCAGTTAAAGGAAAGAAAGGGTTGCGATCGGGGGGAAGGTGGGTATTTATAGTACATGACGACGGTTGCCATCAACAAAATAACTGTTATTCCCATCACAACCCTTTGCTATTTTTCCCATACAAATTTAGGATTGGCAAAAAAGTCCGGAATGCAAACGCTTTTTTGAGTTTCCATCAACGCTTGGGATTTTTTCTTATAAGCACCCTGTTTCCCCCTTCCCAACAGATCTTTTTCTCTTCAGACAACTTGTTCTTATTATAATATTTTATAATGGCCCGCACTAAACAAACAGCCCGCAAGTCCACTGGTGGCAAAGCCCCTCGCAAGCAACTCGCCTCTAAGGCCGCTCGCAAATCTGCACCCACAACTGGAGGTGTTAAGAAGCCTCATCGTTATAAACCCGGTACTGTCGCTCTCCGTGAAATCCGTCGCTACCAAAAGTCCACTGAGTTGCTCATCCGCAAGCTTCCTTTCCAAAGACTTGTTCGTGAGATCGCTCAGGACCGCAAAGTAGAACTCCGCTTCCAATCTTCTGCTATCGGTGCCCTTCAGGAATCCGTTGAAGCTTACCTTGTTTCCCTCTTTGAGGATACTAATCTTTGCGCTATTCATGCCAAGCGTGTTACCATTCAGGCCAAAGATATGCAACTCGCCCGTCGTCTCCGTGGTGAACGTGCTTAAGTTTAGCGGTTTGGTTATAGCTTTGTAGTTTTATCTAACGTGTGTCAGGAATTACATTTTTGTACGTTCGTATTCTTTTTAATCCGTATTTTGCATGTCGACATTCTCCGTATGTGGATCGATATCGGCCCATAGCGCTGAACTCGCGAGGCGGGAACTGGCGGCTAAGTACACCGAGTTTTGCGCTGATTTGCCTTCTTTGCCACCTTAACCCCTATTTCATGCGCCTATCACGTGGAATTGTTTTAGCTCGGTTTCCCCTCACGGCATTCCCATCAACAGCTTAATGCGACGCCGCCTGATCGATCGAAAAGCGTTGATGGTTCCCGTGACAACCATCAACAGTCTTTGGTGATTTTAGCATTATTCCTAGCTATTGATGGGACTATTTCTCATATGTTTTTCAGTTTCCCAACTTAATTAGCATTCCGTTACTTTAGTTTGTTTGCCGTTTTCGCTGGGCAATTCCGGCCATCTTTAGTTGGGGTATTCCAACTGATGTCGCTATTCTAAAAGCTTTAGTAAGCGCGGCTGAGTTAAAAAAATTATAAACATAGTTGATTCCTTTTAGTCATATCATATGTACGATATGTATTAGCTCTTCCTGGTTGCAGCAGGCTGCTTGGTTTCTGCGTAGTGTATGACGTAGATGATGGTGGATCGATCGCACCGGTCCCATCGATCGGTTCTTCCAGCAGTTCTTCTATCAGGCAAGATGGATGAGTATGAGCTAGCTAACGTAGATGCTATCCGATAATTCGAACTTCAGCACCCTGTTAAATACTGTTGTAGCTTTTTTGACCATTTGCAAGTGATTTTTTCGCTCTGGTTATACAATTACAACAATACATGTGCTTGGAAGTTCCAATAGGTAAATCGTTAATGTCATTACGTCAATAATCTATACCTGCTGCTTTGGCAGCAGCAGCAATGTCTGCAGGAACGGATTGTTTGCGGCGGCGTTTTCTTTTTTGCTGTTTGTCTTTTTCATTAAGGTCGTCGGAGTCACTGGAATCGTCGTCGCTCAATCCATCGGTGGCTCCAGCGCTGGATCGCATGACTTCGCCTGTGTAAAGGACCTTGGCTCTAGGGATAATGTACCCTGCCTTAGATTTAACTATACCTGCTTCTGAGTCGTCAGCTGAGATTACAGCTTTCACGACATAGGATGGCCTCTTGACAGGGCCGAATACTTCGTAGACTGTTCCGAGCACTTTCCACACATTACTAGGCCCATGGTACATGCCGATTAAGGTGCCCTCGTCTAGCACACTGCTTTCACCGGAATAATCACCCTGGATGATTACTTTTATAATCTTTTTGGTACCGCTTTCGATAATAGCCGAGGATGTGATCGTTCCTAGTGGTTGTACAGGTAATATCTCTGGCAACGTCATTCCAAACTTGAACGTCGGATCTTCGCTTACGTCTTCGAGCAACTCCTCCGGATTCACAAGGGGTTTGTCCTTTTTGTTTGTAGCATCTTCGTTGTCAGAATCGATTACAGCTTCTATCTGCTGCGGTTGTTCGTCTTCTGACTGCCAAGGTGATGATTCAGCCGATGATGATTCTACTTCTTTTTCTGATTCAAACATCAGCTTCTCCCCTGCCAGCGCTTTGTCTAATGTGTCTGGTTCTATGATTGCATCTTCTGTGGATAATGAAGTTTTTTCATCATTATTTTCTAGTTTAGACATAGTTAGATCGAAATATAAAATTTAGTATCTGCGAAATAAATTGATTGTATTATCGACCTTTAGTCCCAAATTACCTCAACCTCTATATCTTCACACCTACTACCATTAGCTGTTCTGTAAATATGGATAAATTATTCATAGCTTTGTTGATTACAATAGCAATCAGATCATACTATGCATTATACATACCAATTCTTGACTGCGACGAAGTATATAATTACTGGGAACCTCTACATTACTTTGTTCATCATTCAGGATTCCAAACATGGGAATATTCCCCTCAATACGGCATAAGAAGCTGGTTCTATATCGCCGTACACTCTCCTATAATCAATATTGGAAAGAAATTAGCAGTATCCAGATTAACTCAGTTCTATAGTCTACGCATATTTCTGTCAATAATCTCTGCTTTGTCAGAATTCAGGCTTTTTCTAGCCCTGAAACGTGTATACTCTCTCAGGATGGCCTCAATATATCTGGCGTTCACAACGTTTGCTTGTGGAATGTCGCATGCTGCTGGAGCCTTTCTGCCATCGTCGTTTGCCATGTACACATCAACAATTGCTCTAGCATACTTCATAGAAGGCAAACTGGAAGCCTGCTATGTCTTCACTGCCATCGGTGCCCTAATAGGCTGGCCTTTTGCAGCAATAAGTGGAGTGCCTTTTCTCCTCTCAAAAAGCGTACTTAACAATGGCTTTAAAGCGTTAGCTAAAATCGCTGTTTTGGTTGCAATAATAGTAGCATATGATACCAGCTTATATGGAACGTTCACATTCGTCCCTTGGAATATCGTGAAATACAACGTATTTTCGCAATCATCATCATCCGGACCAAATATATTTGGCACGGAATCCGCAGACTTCTACTTCAAGAACTTAGTTCTGAACTTCAATATAGTTTTTCCGCTGGCTTTGCTCTCTCCAGTGTTCGCATTTACTAGGTCAGGAGCCGGTCGTAGATGCAAAACGCTAGCTTGCTTCGCGTCTACCACTTTGACCTTACTGGCCTTCACACTCCAAGACCACAAGGAAGAAAGGTTTCTCTATATAATATACCCAGCGCTTTCTTGCAATGCAGCACTGACCGTCATGGCTCTCCTTGATCTAGTTAAGGCGGCCCAAGAGATCCTCATCACTAGCGCGGCAGCCGCTTTCATTTCGGTCATCTTCATGCTTTACATACCGAGCAGTGCTGCATTGATAAGCTACCTGCGTTCATCAACTTTGATTGCCTACTACAATGCTCCATTGTACGTCTACCCGCAGATACCCCCGAACTCTACAGTTTGTATAGGCAAGGAGTGGTATCGTTTCCCATCATCCTTCCTTGTACCTGATAACGTTGAGACATATTTCATAGAGTCTGGTTTTGATGGCCTTCTACCGGGAAAATTTACCGTTCCTGATGGACAAAAGTTAATGACATTCATAACCCCAATAGGAATGAATGACCAGAACATCAAGGAGCCCGCTCACTTGGTACCCGAAACAAATTGTGACTACATAGTCGATCTAGACATGCCTTCCTCACCCTCTATATATATGAACGCTGTATTTTGCAGGGATTTTCTTGATTCTGCTGCCTCATCTGGACCTGGCAGACTCATTAGAATACCTAATCCGGCTCACCGAATAACCCAAACCTTATTAACCTGGGGACGATACTGCGTTTACCAGACTAATAAGGAAGTTGCGGCTTAGATCTTTCAGGATCGCATTACCGAATCGGGAAACCGGATGATATTCGCTTTTATATCGAAGAAATCTTATAACTCTGATGATTAGGTGCAGACCAGAGACAGAGCATATTTAACCCCTGAACATTCTCGTCATGCCACCTGCATATAGGTGAACTCCGCTATCTAGCCTATTTACCATCAAGGCACCAGAGGTCTCATAGGAAAGTGTAATCGATCACCGACCTTCACGCGCATCACCTCTCGCTTATTGTCTTGCGCTCCTGCATTCCTATAATAAGAAGCGACCTCGAATTAACACAAAGAGCCTTAAACTCATCGATAGAAATCATGAGGATATTACTGGAAGTTACAGGTTTGGTGCACGAAAGGCCTGGCTTAATCTTAGCGATCGCTTTACTCGTTATCAGCGTAGGTTGCTTATTCTATTCTCGACTCCATAAAGAAACGCAAGCTCCTAGTACTAGCGAGAAACGTTCATTGACTAAAACAGCCGACCCAAATAAGGCGAGAAAACCCGGTGAATGGTTCCCCGTCGACATGTCGTTCCCCGATCCACCCCCTTTCGCCAATTGGTCCAGAACAGAAACCAAGCCTATACTGTATAGGCCGTTTAGCCACAAGTACAACATCACCATGGGAATAAGGAGCCTCGACTTGAACAATTGGATAGAATTGGATAATGAATGGGATAAGTTCCACAACCGGAAGCTCGAAAGGCTGCAAGAAAAAGATAAGTTCTACCACGGACATCTCAATGACAAGGCATACGAAGGACTTATGGAAGCATTAGAGCTTGTGCGAAATTTTGTATGCGCAAGGTATCCTTCCATGTTTAAGAAGACGAAGGTGGGTCTTGATATACCTCACACTGGTGAATCTTTTGATATATACAAACCGTCAGAACCACCAGAAGTTATCATTGCAAAACTCCTCCAGGATGACTTCGCGATTATGGTAGAACACGACGATGGGGTTTATTATCTAGACGCTGGGTGTATTCTTTTGGCTGGATTCTGGCGACTTTCTGATAAGATAGGGTTGCCTCTCGAGAAAATTCATACCTCCGGAGACGTGCCTAAGTACAAAGAGAAATTGGACTATCCGATGGCCAAATTCTTCACTAGATTGCGCCCTGACAAGCCAGTCGCCCGAAACAACTACTTCATCCAAGTTGATGACGATGTTGCATGGTCTCATGCCATTGGCGATGAGTCTAACCCGGTAGTGGGCTGGTATACTGCCGAGAATGCGACTGACATAAACAAACTACATTTCCGATCAGAAAGACAGACTGTCAGAAGGCTACCCAAGTCTGGCGTCATAATGTTCACTATTAGAACCTATTTCACTCCTGTTACAGAAATATGCAAGGAGCCGTATGTTCCAGGAAGATTGCTGGATGGTATTAAATCATGGACACCTGATGTTGCTGAATACAAAGGGCTCGCGAAATACCAAGACATACTTTTACCATACCTCGAGAAAAAACGCCAAGAGCAACTAGATTCTGGGCTTAAGGAGGAAGAGGAAGATGAAAAATACCCATTCTGATATAGAATGATGTGTATATATTTCTGACATTCAGCTCAGAGCTCGCCACAAGGCAAGTTTACGATTTAATCACAAGATTCAAGAAGTCATTCTAGCTAGAAAATAAATACAACAATGCTTAAAGGCGCCATAGCAAGGTGTATAATCACATTCCAAAATCAAAAGCACTTAAGTCTGGAGTCTCGGCCACTATTGCAGGCGGAGGCTTCAACGTTTCCTTCCTGCTTCGAAGCTCATCGACAGGATCCAGAGAAGAACGAGCTATAGTAGAAGAAGGCATCTCGTCATGACTTACAACAACAGGACCTAACGTGGCTAATTTGGTTTTGGTGAATTTCCAGTTTTTAACAATATCCAGGGCCAATACATCACAGCCCATCCGATCGTACAAGTAAGCAACGCGTAAAAGGAATTGCCACTCAACGTCTGGAGGAATAGCCAAATCGCCCACTCGAGTTCTCAGAGTAACAGCTGAGAGTTCTTTATAAAGAACTATAAGAACAGGGTCCATAACAAGGAAAGATAAGCTATAGGCCTTAAGCGTCTCTAGGCCAGTTCGGGACGATACCAAAGGGCTATCGATACCTCTGTTGGATGCGACACTCACAGGCGTGGCTATTCCACTGAATGCATACAGAGGGTCCTTCTCAGAAATCAAACTATGTTCGTCTGAAGGGGTTGACAAACGCGAGATACGGAGTTCAACTGGTGCGTTCACTAGGATTTGCACAGCGCTATCATGTTCACCAAGAGACCAAAACACCAAGCTCGAAAGCCACCTATCACAGCTCAGCGCCAAATTCTGTAATATCTCCTCTCTGTAAATTCGCACAAGAGAAGGGCTCTTATCACCTTCATATGCACGACATATAGCCACTGCCAGTTGTATATCATGAAGTTGACGTATACACACACGGGCTGCATCCCACAAAGCGTCCCCAAGCAAAAAAAATGCTGCCGCATATTCATAGTTGTGTTTAGATAGAAGTGCAAAAGCATTCTTCAGAGCAGCCGTCTTCCATCTAGGTTCAGTAAAATCATGCTGCAGAAATGCCAAAGTCTTAGCCTGATCCTTGTGAAACCCACATATCTTCCACAAACCCAATAGAACCGTCTTTTTTCTCAAAGCCAAATAAAATAAAGAGCAGTTTACAGGGTCGCGGTGTTCACCCTGCGTAAAATGGTTCTTTGCAAGTATTTCCATCTGCGTTCTGACAGATACTTCGTCTTTAAGCCAGAAGAACATCCCACAATCGCGCGCATTTTTCCATAGTAAAGTGTTGTTAAAAGCCTTGCTGATAATACCGACAAGAACTCCTTGGCTTTCGCTATGCAAAGCCCAATTAAAATCACGAGAATGCATAGAGCTCTGATGAGGATGAATCATATAGAGCTTGAAAGACAACAAAAATCGCAAGGCATTTCGGTCCAGTGATCGCCGATCACGCTCCATATCAGCCAAGCTTTCAAGCACACCAATTAGCGATATCTGCTGGTGGCCAGTAAGGTATGGCAAGGAAACCATAGTTAGCCTTTTTCTAAGATAATCAACAACCGTGTCATCAAAGCGGCTGAATCTTGCGACAGAAGCAAATGAATGTCCATTAGTGACAGAGGTCGCAGAACCTGCATCATTCCCGCTGGCTATTTGCATATCCACTACACCATCTAAATCAAAATCCGGGTCAGGTCCTTGCAGGAAAACCTCTATATCAAGGCCCAGATCTGAAGAGATGTTCGCTACCTTGGATTCATTCCATTCATCAGCAGAAAGCTGTCTGGCCAAATGGATGAATATTTTGTGAACCACGTGCAGTTTTCCCAAAAAAATAGCTTGAATCACCAACTGTGGGTGGTAGTATACCAAAGGCCCATTGAGGAGCGACACTATCTCAAAGATATTATCTATAGAGGCATTATATGCCCCCAACTGCAAAAGCATATTTGCATGGCTAACATCAAGGTGTTTTGAATGTACCATAAGCTGGTTTCCGAATGACATCACAAAGACACCTTTATCAAGCCAAATCGAGTCACCCATAGTGTGAGTAGATATGTTGCGTATATCTATCTCGCGAAACGAAACCCACGCAGGAGTTTCGCGGGCATAATCATAACGCAGTTGACAATATTGTCGGACTTTATGAGGGAAGTCGATAGAAAGCACGTTCTGAGAACTTGGGGTATATGTCCAATCAATTCCCTGTACATACTCACCAGCATTGTCAAATATCTCCTGGTATTCGAGCCTATCAAGACCGAACTCTGTATTCCATATCTGAAGACATCGACCGGACTTGTCGGTGAGGGCCAGAGTTCTTGTAGTGGAGCCCCGAGCAAGGCCAATTCCCTCAAGCCCAGTCTCGAAGGAAGAAATTTGAAGCCATTCTATATGCAAAGGATCATCTTGCACCTTAGAAACACGGGCAGTCCAAGTGCGTACAGTCCCGGTAGGAGAAGTGGTAATGAGCACCTCTGTTTGAAAACGATCGAGGAATTCAGTGGACACAAGGTCTGCCCTACTTGCGGGGTCAACGGGAAACACTGACTCAAGATCATCTGAAAGAGGCAAAACAAACTTTTGAGCCAGTGTAATTCTAGAATTTTCTTGGACATCGTACAGTGCGCCAGATTTGTCAGCATACATGGCAATAATAGCATGAGATACAGAATACCTCACAGTGGGAAGATGCATAAAGCATATGGGGTTACACTGGTCCGGAGGAAGAGAGTAAGATGCCACCAGCTTTGAAGTAGAAGTTGAACACTCGAAAAGCAGAATTTTGCTTTCATGCAACGAGAGAACATGGCCACTCTCATCCAGTACAAGGCATGCATGAGATTTGGTGGGGAATGTTATAACGCATTCTCGATTCAATGTGAGCTGCGATTGAATAGTCTTGGGTCTCCAAAGAGTTGCTTCCCAGAAATCACTCGTAGATAAAAGAATGGACCCGCTCAAATTACGGTCCAAGCGGCGGACTGATTTGTAGTGGCCAGTCCACAAGTTCATGAGTTCAAGACGGCCTGGAGCAATGAGCGAGGGTGCCTGATCCAGTAGGCGATCAAGGCAAGAGGAAAAGTGATATATTATACCAGAAAAGTCATGGAAGATGAAATGGAGGTCAAACTGATCAGAGGAGCCCAAGGCAGGATAAGCCGTGAATGTGAAAGATGAGACGCCTCTTGGGAAACATGGCACTTCGAAGCCGTCTGCGAAAACAGGCAAGACAGAGAGGAGATGAGGATCCGAGGAAGCGGAACCTTCTATTGACCACGCGCACATGCGGCCTGAATCATCCAAGCAGACGACTATTTCTGGAAGCGAGGAAGCAAGCTGAGCCAGGCGAGAGAGAGTAGAGGAGGTCGATGAAGCGGCGGACGCAGACGATCTAGCGACAGCATGCTCACAGGATCTGGAAAATAGGTAATTTGTGAGTATGACGGGGTATACGAATTTAGGCGAGGATGGGAAAGCAGTAGAGAGGTCGACCGAGAGCCACAAGTGAAAGCTGCCCGAGGAGGAGTCGTCGATGGGTGCCCACACGCGGAAGATATTATCTGAAGCAAAAGTATAAAGAGTGTGACGTTGAGAATCCGTAGGAGAGAAAGGAACTCGCCATTGTAGGAGACGCAAAGGGGCTGGATGCGGGAGGTAGACGAAATCGAAGTCTGGGTTATCGTAATCGAAGGAGAGTCTACGCCAGGCTTTGACTAGATGGTCATTGCGGGCGACTGTGGCAAGCCAGACAGAGTCATGCGAAAGAGAAGAAAGAGCGCAGGGATGAGGAATCGGTATAGACCAGATAAGAGAGGAGGAGTTCGATGACAATGACCAGAGGGAGAGTGAGGTCGAAGCGGATACGATTTCAGTTGGAGAGGTCCAATGTAGAGTTGTTGCAGGGGTTGGGGAGGAGTGCGAGAAAGACTGTGACAGAAACCATTTAGAGGAGTGTGAATCGTATAAGAAGACAGATATTGAAGTAGAGACGGAAACTGCGATCGATCCAGATTCCTCGTTTACCGATATAGCTGAAGCGTCAGATTCGAGACGCAGTACCTGCGTTAGGACGGACCAATCGCGCAATATGACGACGTTGTTGCCGGTGGAGTATACAAATATAGGAACACCAGCAAGCACACAGGAGGCATAAGCGGAGTTTACGGGGTTCGGTCTGCCTGGCAGAATGCCTGGAGCCATGTCAGCGGTAGTGGGAGCGTCAGGTGCGGGAGGTCTGCGCGACCGACTTGGGAAAGTACACTAACGAGGGCGGAACAGGTTGATTGATCCGACGGATAGAATAAAAGGGGGTACAGATGAATCTGCGAGACTTACAGATCCATGGATTTAGAAATAGTTATGACGGAGAAGGTGAATTAGATGAAGACAATAGGTCGGTCGACTGGAGCGAGTCCAGCGAATCCGACGCACAAGTAGAATGGGAAGAATCGCTGAAGCAGCTAGAACATCTTATTGGACATGTATGTGCGCCGACGATAGGAAGGTTCCTTGGTAGACGGTTTGCAATATTTGTATGGGGGCGATGGAATACTGTATAAATAAGACAAGCGAATCTGTATGAGCAATTACGGGGCGTATGTGGCGAGAACAGCTCAGTTCCCGAAGCGAAGATGATGCTGGCTGGACATATATCCGATACTAGCGTAAACAAAGTACAATCTCAAAAAGAAGGAGTAATTAATCAATTTACTATTAATATTTTATTAATAAGGTATATTATTGGTAAAAAAAGTGATGTTCATACGCGCGATATGCATATCACGATCCAGTACGTACACAAACTTAACATTACACATAAACCAATATATGTGCCGTACGCCATAAACGGACTCCAATTCTGTATTGCATTCTTGGGTCCTCCATGCATTCCTATAATTAATTCTTCTTCATCTGGCATTCTTTCTTTTGTCAGCTACAAACTATAACTATCTAAGCCGGTATGTCTGATTACAACTCATTCGATGCGTCAAATCCACTCAAATACTCATCTCAAAACAACGACATTGCCGATAACCGTGACATTCTCTCACACAACTACCACAACGACCAAAACAACGCTAAAAAAATCGACGATAGCTACATATACTCTGAAGAGCAATTACTTGTCCTACAATCAATTGCTAAAGCTGCTCACCTGTTCGATCCAAACGGCGACTCTTTCCTCACGCTGTACCGAATATACCAACAGGCGCTGAACAATGATCTGATCTCCGACCACAACGCCTCTTTCAGCTTTATAGCTAAACTCGCTTCCGTTAATCTGCCTACATGGAAGGAAAGATTCGAATATCTTGTCGAGCTCACACCGCACTACGGCATTTTCACTAAAAACGAGTATATATCGTTTCATAAACACGCGCTCGATATCGCATACCAAAGCTTCCAGCTGCAAAAGCTCAACGCCTACTTCAACAAATGGTGTCGCCATACAACACGTCGTCTAAGGAATAGGTACATCGCGCTCGACCATGCCGTGCCGATTATCGATGCTTGGAATTTCAAACATGTTCTTAATAAATGGAGATCGCATCTTACTAGTAATAACCAACAGAGATCTCGCGCTATTGACTTCAATAACCGCATACTTTCTAAAACCGCTTTTCACGCATGGAAAAATCAACTTTCCGCTTCACAGCTTCCCTTGCACGCAGCCGATCTACTTCATGCAAAGAAGTATCTACTAAACTGGCGTGCTTCTCGTGCTTACTACACATTCTTGGCTACTTCATCAAAGTCAACATATAACAAAAAAACTTTGACGCGATCATTTCATATATGGACGAAAATGCTACATCTAAACCAAGCACAGTTGAATTTTTCGACTTCCGTGAAGTCGAAGGTTTTAGCGAAATGGCGCATACGAAATCTGAACAACGCCGAACTCATGAACGACGCCATATTCGCCCACGATTGTATCACAACATCCAAATATCTTCACACAATGTCTATCAAGCTACATGATCTAAAACAAAAACAGTCTCTTGCTGATATATACAACCATAGACGCCTTCTACGTATCACATTCTCACATTGGGCTGCTGCTGTGCCAAGATCAGAGAGGCTGAAACATTTCATTGCAAAAAGAAACGAATTAATAACTAAAAAGGCACTTAGGCGCTGGATCCATTCATATGCGAACTATTCCATTGCCTATGAATTTCTGTCGCAGTCTCTTTCTTCTAAGGCGCTTCAAACATGGAGGCTGAATACCAGACTAAACTTACACATACTGAAGAGTGAGGTAGATTTACTGTCACTCTATATGAAATCTTGGAAACTCAATACCAGACTTTCCCTGTACACTTCAGAACTCAATTACCGGTCAGCGCTCACGACAATCGCATGCTGGAATCAGCAGTACCAGAAGGTCAAGAAACTAGAGCACAGTGCTCAGCTAATGCGCGAGAATGGACTTGAACGGAGACAGAAGCTCTCTGTATTATCTGCATGGTCCTTAAAAACGTATTATTACGAAAATTCCGCCTTGCGTGCTGAAGCTTTATACTATGCGACGAAAGCCCATGGCGCTCTCAAGTCCTGGCAAAAACAGATGAAGCTACATCTAGGCGACAAAGACAAAGCCACATATATATGCAGCACGAGAATAGCGAAAAGATCTTTGTGCACCTGGAAATCTGCGCTGGAAGCGAAACAGACTGCTCATAGGGAAACACTGCTGTCCTCCTTTTTACAGGCGCAAAACTCGAAGAAAAAGAAAGCCATACTTCACAAATGGAGGTATCTTTTTAAGCAAGTTACATCAGACCTAAAAGGTAAAGCCGATGAGTTCTACCGCGATTACAGCAAGCTGCTAGCCAAAAAGGCTATGCGTAACTGGTACAGTTATTATGTTGCTATTCTAGCAAATATAATAAAGGCCGGGCAGTTTTATGACCAGTTGTGCTTGAACATGTTCTATCTGTGGCACAACTACTTTGAAGAAATATTGCTCATGCTAGAGGATGCAGATGGACAATTATACGCATACTCGAGCCGAAAAACCATTTCACTGTTCAGATCGTGGAACTTGAGGCTGTTCCGCGTTAAGTCTATGAACGAAGAAGCCAGCAGACTGAAAACGCGGTCAGAGAGAAGCCTAATGAGGAAGCTGTTCAACAAATGGGCCGAATCTACATCCAAATCCAACAATCAGAACAAGGTGAATATTGCTAGCACAGCAAAATCTCCGCTATCGCTTGCTGGACTAAGCTTGGATAAGAAATCTGCGAAATCTGCGCAATCTGCGCAATTTGCGACACGTGACATGGCTTCCACACCGCGTTCGATTTACGAAACTCCCATAAGGCGGCAGGTTCGACGGAAAGCATTACTTACTCCGCTTAATCTGAAAAACGCGGAATGACAACCTCGTTTATTGTACTATCGAAGGAACATAAATCTGTATAGATATGTTTAAAGCAGGGAGACTAGCCAATGCGAAGTAGGCGAAGAGCCACACTGAAACTATTGTGCCGTCGATCTTCCGGGGTGATGAGGTGGTGAGCCGCACGACCGCATTTACCCCGCGATCGAGGCCTGCCACTTATAAGGCCAGTTCTTGGTGCAACAGGTTTACTCCTTCACCCACAAATAGATATAGAAAGAAAACAAGGAAGAATAGAAGAAATAGAGATGCTTCAAAGACCATTGAGAATGATTATGCTGGGTGCGCCAGGTGCAGGCAAAGGCACGCAAACCGAAAGGTTGTTGAAGAAAATAGGTCCTAGTTTGACAGCGATGTCATCGGGCGATTTGCTTCGGAGTAACATTGCGGCAAAGACCCCTGTAGGCTTGGAGGCGCAGGAAATAATCAAAGCCGGGAAGCTAGTACCTGACAAGACAATGATAAGCCTAATAACAGCTGAATTGGAGAAGAACAATTGGTTGAACTCGAAGGCTTCATGGCTGCTTGACGGGTTTCCACGCACTAAGTCGCAAGCAGAGGCATTGGATTCGACGTTGTCGACTCACGACTGCGCTGTTAATTTTGTCGTCGATCTTGTTGTTCCTGAACGGGTTATACTTGAGCGAATAGAGAATCGCTGGGTCCATGTGCCGTCTGGACGAGTGTACAATCTGACTTACAACCCGCCAAAGGTTCCTGGAAAGGACGACATCACCGGAGAACCACTCTCGAAGCGAGCAGACGATGACGCTGAGACCTTTAAAAAACGTTTAGACGCATTCAGAGAAACAACAGAGCCACTGAAAGAATACTATCGCAGCAGGGATGACGTATTTTGGGAAGTTCATGGCGAGACGTCAGACGAGATATACCCTCAGCTAGAGAAGGAGATTCTTCGCAGATTTGGCTGATGCCCCTTGAGCAGGCAACGAGCACGCGGAACAATATTAAGCAGCGGTAATTATTTGTTTTGATGTAGTTATGACTTAGTGGTTATTAAAAATTATTCATAACATAATCAGACTATTGCCTTACTTCTACTGCTGCAGCTCTTCTGGTTGACTTTCACAATCACCGGAACACCCTTTTCTTTCCTTTTCACCTCACCACTCCCTGCCTTTCGTATCTACAAACCCCCTGCCGCGCTGCATGGGCCTGGAATGTAATATACAAATATCATAGTATTTAGCCAACTAAGTTAAATCGCTCTAAGACAATCAATAAGGTGCTACCTCACATCTCTTTGAATGCCTGCTTCGAAGCCAAAGAAGTCGGGGCCTTCAAAACCTCTGACAGACGGCAAAGACTCCCCAGACCAAAAGCGACGGTCTAGCCGTAGAACAGCTCCTAGAGTTAATTATAGCGAGGACCAGCCTGTCACGGAGCAAGATCCGGGGTCCACTACAAAACGGTCTTCACCGCCCACTGCTTCCAATGGACGATCCAAAAGACTGAAAAGGGACCATGACGCTTTATCCGACAACGAATCCTCTGCAACGCCCCCCTATATCAGTACTGTTAACCATGAAATTGAGACTATTATAGATCTGACTGACGCGACTATCAGAGACGACTCGCTCTTCCTAGCCGATGGTTCCGTCTACTCACCCGGTGATCACATTTACCTGGTATGTGAGCCCCCGGGCGAGCCTTACTATATATCTCGGCTAATGGAATTTGTGCTCAAGGATGACATAAGATCTGCAAGTCCTACCGCTAAGCAGAAGGCCGACCCAAAGAACTACAAAGTGCGCGTGAACTGGTTCTACAGGCCTAGAGATATATCAAAACCCGCGTCAGATTCCCGTATGCTCATAGTCACTATGCATTCAGACGTTTGCCCTATTCAAAGCATCAGAGGCCACTGCACTGTCAAGCACAAAACATTTATTGAAGATATGCACGAGTATCGTCAGAAATCAAATCATTTTTGGTTTGACCAGCTCTACGATAGGTACATCCAGCGTTTTTACGAAATGGTGCCCGTGTCTAGCCTATTAAATCTGCCAGAGTTTGTCCGAACCAAATTACAACAACGAGTAACATATGTCGCACTTGAAAATACCCGGGCAAAAGAGCTGTGCTCGGCCCCTAATTCATGCACCCGCTGCCACCAATGGTGTTCAGTAGACGAGTCCGTCGAATGTGCTACCTGCGGGAGGTACTACCACATGCAATGTCTCAGACCTCCGCTACTGAAGAAGCCGACTAGAGGGTTTGGATGGGCTTGTGCATCCTGTAGCCGTCAGCAAGAGAGAAAAGCGAGAGAATACAACGGCGCGGCCACCGACGACCTAGACGAGCTGGATCTTCTCGAAGCCAAAAACGACGCAGAGAACCCTCCAGCCCCTTTCAAGTCATCTCTAGAACTTGCATTTGAGAACATTGACGACTTACCTGAAACACCAGAGCAAAAGCGTCAAAGAAAGCTATGGCCATATCGTTACTTGGGTATCAATTGCAGGATCGAAGATGTGCTTGATCGAGACGACCACATATACCCGAGAGCGGTATCGAGAATAGGAGCTCGTTTTCAGTGCGATACACCGGAATGGCACGGTGCCCCTGTTAAATACATTGGCCCCTCCCCTTCACAGAAGTCCGCTGGTAATAACAAGAAGAATGCTGGCGCCGCATCTCAAGCCAAATTTGAACCGCATCTGGCGAAGCTAGAAGAGGGTGAGTTCTGGATCGAACGTCCTCCTAGTGGATACGTGGAACGAGGTGGCGATCAGACATCTACCTTACTGTGGAAAAATCCCGAAAACCTACCTGCGACTATTGCTGACGACTTCCTGCAAAACATGGCAGTATACGCTAAGAAGTTGAAAATGAGCCCTAGAACTCCTAATTTCATTGACGCATGCTTATCAGCCCTACTAAACTCTGACTATGACCCTACAGAGGCTGAAAAGAAAGTTAAGAAGTTCACCAGAAGATATCTCAAAGAACCTACGCTCTCAGCTGCAGAAGTCCAACAGTTTGAAGACGCAGTTAGAGAGTTTGGTTCTGAGCTATACAACGTATCTCAAAAAGTTCCAACCAAAAAGACTTGGGAGATTGTGCGCTTCTATTATATATGGAAGAAAACGAAGAATGGCGAAGAAATCTGGGGCAAGTATCCTGGAAGGAAAGGCGGAAACAATCCTAAGTTCAAATCTACTGTGAAAACCATCGAGGAAGAACTGGTGGATTCCGGAGACGATTCGGCATACGACAACGAGAAGGTTAAGCTGAACAAAAAACCTATACGTTGCCTTTTCTGCAACACCCAAAGCTCTGGAATATGGAGAAGAGCCCCAGGGTCAAACAATCGTAATGATTCTAGCGTGTCTGCGTTATGTCTGCGCTGTGCGAGACTCTGGAGAAGATACGCTGTCAAATGGGAGCCTCCTGAGGAGATTGAACGAAAATTTCTGCTGAAGAATGGCCAGCCACAAAAGAGATTGATAGAACAGGAGCTGCTTGATGATTACAGGATCAATCTCGGCAAGACATCCAGTCAAGACGTATCAGTTGAGCCAAGGGAGCCATCTGATGCTAAGGCAAAGCCGAAAGCGAAATCCAAGGAGCCTAAAGAGGCCGATGTCGTGAAAGAAGAGTCACCAGCTGTTAAGATACCTACTGTTTTCTGCGATATATGTGACGGTAGCGTTACAGCTTCCTCGCGATCTGTCTGCGATACTTGTGGCATTATAGTCCACAACGACTGCTATGGAATAATGGAAAATGACATCAGCGAAGTTTGGCGATGCCAGCCGTGCACAGACAGCGTGAAAAATGAGAGATCCATGTTCCACGACTGTGTACTATGTCCTACCCACATGAAACGAGTCAAGGGCCCGCTCAAAGGGACGCTTGGATCGAACTGGGTTCACGCTAGATGCGCTATTTTTGTGCCTGAAGTGACGTTTACTCATTCAGACAGTACGGAAATTGCGGCTGGGATTATTCAAGTACCTTCATCGAGATTCAAAAAGACATGTCAGATATGTTCGACTAGCGGTGGAGCATGTGTTGCATGCACTGACTGCAGCGTCCATGTACACGTGCAATGTGCAGCAAAGTCTAACAGTTACAAGCTGGCACTGGAGTTCCAGCCTGTGAAGGCATCTAGACGAGCTACGACGCCGACCATTGAGATGGGAGGCAAGATCGGCATGATCACTGCGAGTGTGTGGTGTCCTGCGCATAAGCCAAAGAAAGGGCAGTTTATTCCTCTGCATTCAGAGGTAGGAAAGAACAAGAACATTTTCAGGAAGTTCTGCGAGACATATAAGCGGACTGATGACAACCTGAAGGGTACAGCACGACTAGCACACGAGTTGAATGTGGCATTGCGTAGGACCAAACCGGCGAGGAACCCTACGCATTCCCGGTACTCTGGCGTTACCGACAACCAGCGCTGCAGTGTTTGCGGCCGTGGATCTACCCCTATATGGTGGCCATCTGTAGATAGCGGCGTCTTATGTCACAATTGCTACCGACAGACTGCCGAAAGAAGTGATATTTAATGACGATTTTTGATCATGAGCAGTAATGAGGGTGGGCGGAGGAGCTAGTAGTAGGTGGGAGGAACAAGAGTGGGGGCCACCCATTCATCTTCTTGACACTTATGTCGCAAGGAATCTCGTATTACATTCAGGACGCCATTTCTGCTATATGCGCGTGTATATCGTGCTTTCCTAAACCTATTGTTAAGATAAATGGTCAACAGTTTGCTATAGAGAGGCTTCTGGGCGAAGGTGGGTTTTCGTTCGTGTACCTTGTGCGATCGGCTGCAGGCGAGTTATACGCCTTAAAGAAGATCCGCTGTTCATTCGGCGCCGAAAGCATACAAACTGCCATGAAGGAGATCGAAGCATACAAGCAGTTTAACAGCAGAGAGGTAATAAAGGCGATTGACTCTGCTGTGCTACAGGAGAGAGACGGATCTAAGACGGTGTACATTCTGCTCCCGTTCTATGCTAAGGGTAACCTCCAGGATCTAATCACCAACCACATAATAAACGGCACACACTTTGAGGAGCGCGAGATACTAGAAATGACTTATGGAATATGCAAGGGCTTGCGAGCGATGCACGAACACAGCCTTGGGAACGCTCGGCAGCCAGGTGCGCCGAGCGGGATGATCTTCACTGAGGACGATCCGTTAATGGAGGAAGGCGACGAGGATTCCGAGTATCCACGCGAAAGCAACACTACAAACTACGCACACTTTGACTTGAAACCGGGCAATGTCATGCTATCTCCAGACGGTGAAATGGTTATAGCAGACTTAGGCTCGTGCAGAAAAGTGGGGATCAGAATCTCAACGCGCAAACAGGCATTGGAAATGCAAGACTTCTTTGCGGAACATGCAACTATGCCTTACAGGGCACCAGAACTTTTCGATATAAAAACCAACACTGTAATCACAGAGAAGGCCGATATTTGGAGTCTCGGATGCACCATATTCACGCTAATGTACTTGAACTCCCCTTTCGAAATGCTGGTAGCAGCCAGTGGCGCCAGTCTGAGCCTCGCAATAACAACAGGAAAGTACACTTTCCCCGATTCTCCATTGTACAGCGACGACCTGAAGCTGCTGGTGAAGGATTGCCTAAGCGTGGACCCTGATAATAGGCCTTCCGCGAAAGACATCATCGAGCGGTTAGACGTGCTTCAGTCTTGAACTAACTTGAAGAAATGAGTACGTGCAAGACAGAGAAACATTTAAAGCGTGATAGCTACGTAAACAGCTGTCTATTCTTTTTTATCGCTGCACAGAAAAATACTTACACATCCTTTTTGGACCCTAGTCGGCGACGTCCTTCGAATATCAGACGGTCAGCGGTAGCCGCTACTGCCAAAACGCCGCCAATAGAAGCGCATGCAGAGGATAAGAAACCCAGGAACGTCTTTTTACGCTGCTCTGCATGAACGACGCGCATTGCAGAGATATCGTAGACAAAGAAGACACCTGGAGAGCCTCCACGCATGTGGTAAGTATTTGGATGGTCGTGATCACGGCCACCTTCGAGGCCTCTCTCATGAGCGGTAACAGCATATTGATTTGTAGAAATCGGATTTCCTTTCAGCGGTGTGAATTCGGTCGAAATGACTTTGATGAAGTAGGAGTAGGCGGTGAAAGGGTCGTCAGCTTGAGCGATTGCGCCATCAAGAGGATTCAAGATCATCTGAGAGCCAACTATATCAGGGTTGACTTCAGGGCCAAAATGCAAGGCATGAATAATGTGAGATACGGTGTACTCGCCTTTATGTTTTGCGTACTGAGAGAGGTCATGAGCGTGTTGGCCGGAGTAGACGCTTGTTTCGCCAGGTACGAAATGAAAGTTCCCTTTTACCTTTTTGACAAGGATATTTCCAGCCATATTACAGCCACCGGTGTTAGCAAAGCGGGTTTTCTCCGGATACTTTTCACGGACACATTGTTCGAACTCTGAACCGTCCTCGAATTGCCATTTGCGCTGATTGTATCTGTCTATAACCTCTTGACAAGTGTTACAACAGTCACCTTCACCAGATTCAGTGCCGTAGCAGGGGCCGCAATAATTTTCTGGGAGCGGTTCGACGTCCTTTTCTAGCTGTGCAATTCTTGCGGCCTCTTCGGCGACTGTTTCGACCGAGGTCGGGTTACCTTGAGCGTCGAGTCGTGTTTTCAAGAGATTGTCGGTTAGGCCAGTGCGCACATCGCCGGTGACGTCGATAATATCAAGCGAAATCATGCCACAAGGAATAGTAGGAAATGATATATTGATATATATTGACATATCTTCGCCTCTGAGGGTGTCGACGACCAGTTGGGGTTTGTACTCTGTAGAGGTATATTCCTTCCATTCGGAGAAAGTGAGTACAATCATGACCAATATGGAAACCAATGTGATCATTCCGCCGGACGTAGTGCGTACCCTAGCATCTTCGGCGGTTTTTACGAAAAGATCATAAGCTCTGAGGGGACTGGCCATGTTATATGAGGTAGACGGTAAGTGTAGCAAGTGCTTGGGATAAGGAATATACGTGATCAATGAATGATCAATGAATGATCAATGAATGATCAATTAAATTCAAGTTTTCATATAAAATCATATATTCATACATATTCGTAATAGACCGTATTCATATTAAACCATCTTTAATCGCAATTTCCATTCATTATACAAATCAGTCGAAATATCCGCAGAATAAGCAATCGATAATGCCCACATAATATCCTGAGTTGACAAATCGCCAATTCGTGTCTGTCGTGTAAAAATAGCGTCCATAAATGGTTCGCCAAACACTTTTTGATTTAAACTATAGAAGGAACTGACCGCCGCAACTGTGTCCTTAAAAGCGCTAGGGCTCACTTTCACGTCTTCAATCATCGCACAAATAGCTTCAAGTACCAGCTCGTACCGCACTGATTTCTTCTCTTTCCGTGTGTGCTTCTTATTGTAGTGAATGCACTGTTCTAGCGCTTTACATGACAAGTCTCTTTCTATCATTTCGCGCATCAGTCGTTCAATACACTTATCTGCACCAAAATTGTGCACCATGTTCCACGCCATACCAAATTCGGCCTTATCTATAAACCGATCACAATACTGTTGACTCATCCATAGGGGTAGGTTCTGAGACTGCTCAAACACAACACCCAAACTTTTCAGCCCTATACCATAGTACGCGCTGTGCTCAAAAAGAGCCCCAATACCGTTGCTCGTATACACACTGCGTTTCCCGATCTTGCTGGAACACAGACAGTATATAACGTAACATAAGAACCCAAACTCTTCGGCAAGCTGTAGTTCAGCATCGCCCTTCAAAACAGCAAAGTTTAACTGATCATAGTAGTTCCGTAGAACCTCGTAAGGAATGTGTGATTCATTCATACGAGCCAGTTCCACGACGGCGACGCTTCGTTCCTGCCGTGGAAGGGTATCTCGGAGCGCAGAAACTAAATGCTGAAAAGTGCTACGACTCTCAGTCGTAATCAGACTAGTTTCTTTAGCATGAATAACACACTTCACAAGGTTCTTATACTCTTCACTAGAAACAGGAGAAGCCAGTTTTAGAGCAGAGTGCAGAAACAACGGCCGAGAGGTAGCTTCTAGGCTGCGCAGTGCAGAGTCCACAAAATGACTAGAATTTTCAGAGGAGAGCAGCGGTGCGCAGGTCTCTGCAAGCACAGCAAACAAGTTAAGCTCCGGAAAAGCAGTCTGAAATTTCTGACATACTATAAATGCCTGAACGTGATCAGTAGAAGAATAGTATTCCAAAATGCTCGCAAGTGTCGAGGGACTAATTCGTATAGAAGAGCTGAAAGCCAGCAGCAGCTCTGTGAACCGTGGGATCTGGTCCTGCACAAAGTACAAATCAAGCATAGATGATACTACAGCCTTCGACAAATAGATGCGGCTTTTGAGTAGACGGAAAGCAAAATTTCCAATGGCCTCGTTTGTGTATTCGTGCTGGTACTGTTTAAGCAGATCAAGTAATGCGGTATAGTAGCGAGAGTCGAGCGGCGACGGGGTATATGAGCTCAAAACAGAGGAGAAAGTAGAATATTCGCCATGAGCCCAGTATTTCTGCAACAGAATTGTGAGTAGATCAGCAGTGTATGTGGAGGGATCTAAGTAGAGGATATCGTCGAGTTGGTGAAGGGAAGTTGCGTTTTGTACATCGAGTTTGAGCTTGTAGTAGGCGACAAGGTCGCTCGGACTGGATGTTATACTGAGTTCGCCGACGAGTTGCACGGCGAGCGAGCGCCAGTTATTCTGAATACAGGTAGAGACGAGTTCTTCTATAGTCTCTAAGGTGGGCTGAATGCTTGCGGGTATGATGCTGAGTATGTCTTGCAGGGATAAGCTGTTCACAGAGACAGAGAGGGCCATGGGTATATTTTCGGATTTAACCAGTCTAGTTACAAATGTTTGAAGAGTGGTATAGGGCAGAGAGACGGGTGGTAGTCTGTTATAGATATCGCAGAGCGATTCTAGTCCCATAGTGTCGACAGACTTTATGAATGCGTCTCTGGAGTCGTAGTCTTCAAAAAATTTAGAAAAGTAACCCCATGTTGAGTTTTGCCGAAAATAAAGAGGCCGTAACAGCCGCATTTGCTGCCATAGCCGTATTCTCGGCCTCATCGGCTATACTACGAGAAACGAAAAATGGTGAACTTTGCAGGTGGGAACTTGAACCCAGCCAGAACCTAGACAATGACAAAAGAAAGCAAGAAAAGGCGGCTAGAAGAACCAGATGATGCCGACAAAACACCAACAGGATCTCCGGCAGCTGCCCTTTTAACGCCTCAAGAAGAATCAAATGGCAATGATGGCTATTTCATCCCGTTTGATCAGATCGATAAACCGTTACCTGAAGAAAGAGAGCTTGTGCCTAGCGATCGTCCTGAACTAGGCGATCTGCAGTACATAAGACCCGAAGATAAAAAACATTTTTCGATATTGTTTGATAGTAATAAAACAAATAGTCAATTGTCTAACAGTGAAGCCAGAGAGTTGCGTTTGGCCAAACTCATCATTAAGGTGAAGAACGGCTCTCCATCTGCTCGCAAGACCGCCATGAGACAACTAACAGACAACGCGAGAACGTTCGGACCAGATTCGCTCTTTTCACTGCTGTTGCCTCTTTTAACGGAGCCCACAGTCTCTGAACAGGAGCGTCACCTGCTGGTCAAACTCATAGGCCGCATACTATACAAGCTCGACGACCTAGTCAGACCATACACCCACAAGATCCTTGCTGTCCTACAGCCGCTGCTGCTCGATAACGACCAGATAACTAGGATAGAAGCTCGCGAGATAGTATCCACGCTATCCAAGGCTGCCGGCCTACCTCACATGATATCGACGCTCAGACCAGACATAGACAATGACGACCCACAAGTGAGAGATGCTACAGCAAAGACTCTGGCTATAGTCGCCACATCTCTTGGCCTCGACAACGTTCTACCATTTATAGACGCTGTTTGCCATTCAAAAAGAAAATGGGAAGCGAGGTTTACGGGTCTTAAAACAGTACGCGAGATAACTGTTCTTGTTGGCGTAGGCATCCTTCCCTACCTCTCCGCGCTGGTAGAGTGTGCCGCTTTTAGCATGCAAGACGAACGCACACGTCTCAAGGTGCTTGCAGTTGATGTTCTATCGAGCCTTGCAGAAACTGCGTCGCCATACGGCATAGAATCCTTTGAGCCCGTACTAAAACCGCTCTGGCTAGGAATACGCAAACACAGCGGTCGGCCACTCACGTCGTTTATCAGATGCGTCGGTAATATAGTTCCTTTAATGGACCCAGAAGATGCTGATTACTACACTAAAAGGGTCATGAACATAGTAGTCCGCGAATTCAGCTCACCAGACGAGCAAATGAAGCTAGTAGTGCTCAAAGTACTCAGACAATGTGTTGCCGCGCAAGGCATTGAAAACCAATACATCTTATCTGAAATACTGCCACCTTTTTTCAGAGAATTCTGGACAAGAAGAATGGCTCTCGACGCTAGAAACCGCTATGCTGTCATTGAAACCACAGAAGCACTCGCTCAGCGTGTAGGCGTATCCGCCGTTATAGAGCACTTAGTGGCCGCGCTGAAGAATGAGTCCGAGCCCTTCAGAAGAATGGCAGTCCAAGCTATGGACAAAATCATTACCAATCAAGGTGGTGCAGAGATACCCGTACGCATCGATAGCCTCTTGATAGATGGTCTGTTGTACGCTTTCCAGCAGCAGACGATAGACGATAACGTTATACTAAATGGCTTCGGTACTGTCGCCACTACTTTGGGTACCCGGATGTCTCCATTTGTTGACGAAATATCATCAATAATTCTATGGAGACTGGATAATGCATCTCTTACTGTTCGAATACAGGCTGCTGACTTGATAGCAAGATTGGCGGCGGTAATTCGTGAATGCGAACGCTTTGATATTCTCAGCAAAATGGGTACCGTGCTATATGAACAGCTAGGAGAAGAATATCCAGAAATACTCGGCTCCGTTATCAATTCTCTGAATTCGATACTGTTAGCCGTAGGTATAGAAGAAATGGCCCCGCCAGTGTCTGACCTTGTGCCACGAATCACTCCGATCTTGCGAAATAGACATGAAAAGGTGCAAGAGAACTCAATAAAGCTGATTGGGAATGTTGCAAATGATGGGCCAGAAAGTATTTCTGCTAGAGAATGGATGCGCATCTGCTTTGAGCTACTGGAAATGCTCAAGGCACCACAAAGGGCTATTAGAAGAGCAGCCAATGACACATTTGGCTACATAGCTCAAGCTATAGGCCCGCAGGATGTGCTTGTTGCACTAATGAATAATTTAAGAGTACAAGAGCGC
Organism: Tortispora caseinolytica NRRL Y-17796; assembly: GCA_001661475.1. Taxonomy (NCBI): domain Eukaryota; kingdom Fungi; phylum Ascomycota; class Trigonopsidomycetes; order Trigonopsidales; family Trigonopsidaceae; genus Tortispora; species Tortispora caseinolytica. The sequence continues at coordinate 2,122,857 of KV453843.1, forward strand.
CAATTGCGTATATGTTCTGCTGTTGCCATTGGTATTGTTGCAGAGACATGTGCGCCATTCACAGTTCTTCCTGCACTAATGAATGAATACCGCGTTCCTGAAATACACGTTCAGAATGGTGTTTTAAAGGCTCTCTCGTTTATGTTCGAGTATATTGGTGATCTCTCCAAAGATTATGTTTACGCAATTGCACCACTTCTAGAAGATGCATTGCTCAATCGCGACAAAGTCCATCGACAAACGGCTGCTACAGCAACGAAACATTTAGCGCTTGGATGTATTGGCCTTGGATGTGAAGATGTGATGCTTCATTTACTGAATTTACTTATTCCTAATGTGTTCGAATCCTCTCCTCATGTCATTGAGCGTATTTTAGAAGGAATTGATGGAGTTCGTGCATGCCTCGGGCCAGGCATTATCATGGATTACACCCTTGCAGGTCTGTTTCATCCTGCTCGAAAGGTTAGAACGCCTTACTGGAGTATCTACAATTCAATGTACGTACAAAGCGCTGACGCAATGGTTCCTTATTATCCCGAGATTGAAGAAATCTCCAGGCCAGAACTACTGGCATTCATTTGACTGGTACAAATTCTGAAACTCTACCTCTTCAGAAGATTTAACGAATTAAAAAGAAAGCGATTAATGACCATTTATACTATTCCGAAAAGCATATGTTGACATTAGTAGTATTTTTCGTTATTTTCATACGGACAATCTAAAGCATTATGTCCTTCGCGTTCACATAGACCGCACCATAGTGGACGTCCAGATGCCGCGTCTTGCAGAGAAAAAGTGTCTAAGCTATTAACCTCCAAGTTGTCGACTGCGCTGAATTCCATATCAGCAGTGTTAGGAGGAGACTTCCAAGCAACGTTGTCTCTGTGAGCGTTCTGAAATTGTGACTCTTCAGAAATGCCATTCATTGCAACCTGTGAGACACCGTTTGACAGGTCCTGCTTTGACAAAACATCTCTTTCCACCATTCTTTCAAGCGAAATGATGTTCTCCTTCAATTCCAAGATAGTAGTATCTTTCGTTTTTAGTTCATTGTTAAGACTAGATATCTGCATATTCAGATTTGCACACATTAGGTCTGTTTGCTCGACCTTAGCAGATAAAGAATGCAGGTTGCTTTCAAGCACCGAATTTTCGTGCTTAGCCGTATCTAGCTCAGCTCTTAAAGCGGTTAAATCTTGCTTTAATGATCGGATTTCGTCCTGGGCAGTAGAGTTTGCAAATTGAGAGTCTTGAAGCGATTTTTCAGTTTGCAGAAGCTGGGTTTGAAGCTGGTGTAACGTGTCGTTGAAAGCATCTGCGTCTGACGTATCGTGACTATTAGACGAGTTGACTGTGAGATCTTGAATTTGGACCTCGAGCTGAGCTATACGAGAAAGATAACCCATATCTGCAGTTTCAGCGTTATTTTTGAGCTCATTTATAGTTTCTAAAAAGCCAGCGCGGTGTGTTTCAAATTCCTCTTGTTGGTGTTGTATAAGTCTGTCTTTCTCTTCAAGAAGCCTGTTGAGTTCGAGGACGGTCTCCTCTAAAGATTGTGTTTCCGGGTTTTCTGAAGACTCTAAAGAAGCGAGCTGAGCACTGATATCACGGATTTGAGCCTGGAGATCAGCATTGAGATCAGTCTGTTGCTGGCAACTGCTGAGAGATAATTCTAGCGCTTTTTGAGCATCGTCGAGTGCAGAGGACTGAGACTTCAGATCACGAGTGAGTTCCGCAATCGTGCTCTCTTGGTCCGATATAGTTGCATGCAGTGATACCTCTATAGCCTTGTGGTCTTCAAGTGATTTTTTGAGCATGTCAAGTTCTTTGAGCAGCTGGGTTTGATCTGACGAGGGCGGCCGCGACTGTTTGAGAGGCGATGAGTGCAGAGCAGAGGATCTGCGTGCTGCATTAGCGGAAGGAGCCGATCTAGGTGCGGCCGGCGACCCTGTGGAAGATTTTGCCGAAGCGATAGATCTGACAGCAGTTGCAGAAGATGTGGAGGAGGAGAGTTTGCGGGGAGTGCGCGAGACTGGATCGTTCACAGGCCGCAACGGCCGCGATCTCAATGGAGAAGGCGAAGGAGACTGACTGGTGGCATGCTTAGTAGAGTTTAGCACTTTTAGTTTAGTTATAGCGACGAAAATACCAGAGTTTGCAGGACAATCAAAGTAGATCTTAGATTTGACGTTCCCGGAGTTCCTGCCCTTGCCTGTGTACTTGCTGTCAAGACATATCCCGGCATAGATGCCAGAATGGGGCGGCACCTCGCCTATGTATTTGATAATACCGTGCATACCGTCAGGAACCGCTACTGTATCACCGACCTTGAAATTCTCCGACATCCTCACAGCTAAACGGCAAAGTCTAATATTAAGCGCTCCGTGGAGATGGTGAGTCAAACATAGCGCGCGCGTATGTTTATGACAGGTCGAAATCAGAATTACCCGGCTTATTTGGGAATAATCTTAAAAAATGAGGAAAAAACCTTAAAAAGCCTACAGTAAAAAAAGACTTTTTTTTCCATTATCTTTTCCTCCTTTATTCAAGTGCCAATTCACTGCAAGGAATCTCGTTGCTTCTTCTTTTCTGCTTGCAATCTGCTTCTACGAGGTGCGGAAGTGCTATCTAGTTATACAAGCCTACTGCCTACTCCCCATTGGTGCCGCAGTTACTGACAAACACACGCATCGATCTCGATAAGGAGTTCCAACTGGACCTTCCTATATTTGTCTTCTATCAATTCTATTTTTGGCCATACACTTCAATTATTCTTGCAGTTTAATCCGCAGCTAGCAACTAGATCGCTTTTGGTAATCTCCTACATATACTTCTCACGATGTTCGTATCCAAGCTGCTGCATGTTTCCACATGCTTGCGTTTAACGAAATCATCCTGTCGCTCGTTCTGTGTATCAAGATCATTCAATGCTATAGAAAAACCCCCAGCGCACAACAAGGAAGCATATATTGGCTCTAAATATCTTCAACAAGCTCGTGCACATCAGGAAGCCAACCTTGTAGACGTCTCAAACGTCCTTATCATTGGCTCTGGTGGTCTCAGCATAGGCCAGGCTGGCGAGTTCGACTATTCCGGCTCACAGGCTATAAAGGCGCTGAAAGAAGCTAACAAGAAGTCCATCCTTATAAATCCTAATATCGCTACAAATCAAACTTCTCATGCTCTTGCCGACGAAGTCTACTATCTCCCGGTTACCGCAGAATACATCTCGTATGTCATAGAACGTGAACGTCCCGACGGTATCCTGCTCACATTCGGTGGTCAAACTGGTCTCAATGTTGGTATACAGCTCGATAAAATGGGTGTTCTAGAAAGATACAACGTAAAGGTTTTAGGAACTCCTATCAGCACCCTGGAAACTTCTGAAGATCGCGATTTGTTTGCTAAAGCTTTGAAGGAAATAAACATCCCAATAGCTGAATCCGTTGCTGTTGATACTGTCGAAGATGCTCTTAATGCTGCGAACGAAGTAGGTTACCCTATCATTGTTCGTTCCGCTTTCGCGCTCGGCGGTCTCGGCTCGGGCTTCGCCTCAAACCCTGAAGAACTCCGCAATCTGGCCTCGCAATCCCTCAGTCTTTCTCCCCAAATCTTAGTAGAGAAGTCATTGAAGGGATGGAAGGAAGTCGAGTATGAGGTCGTTCGTGATCGTGTTGACAACTGTATCACTGTTTGCAACATGGAGAACTTTGATCCTCTTGGAATCCACACCGGTGACTCTATTGTAGTTGCTCCTTCTCAAACACTGTCTGATGAAGAATATCACATGCTCAGAACAGCTGCGATCAAAATTATCCGACATCTTGGTGTTGTTGGTGAATGCAATGTCCAGTACGCTCTACAGCCAGATGGACTGGACTATCGTGTCATAGAAGTTAACGCGCGTCTCTCTCGTTCATCAGCATTGGCCTCTAAAGCTACCGGTTATCCTCTTGCTTACACTGCTGCTAAGATTGCTTTGGGCCACACCCTTCCTGAACTCCCTAATGCTGTTACAAAGACTACTACTGCCAATTTCGAACCTTCTTTGGATTACATTGTCACCAAGATCCCTCGCTGGGATTTAGCTAAGTTCCAGCACGTCAAAAGGGATATTGGCTCGTCTATGAAATCGGTAGGTGAGGTTATGGCCATTGGAAGAACATTTGAAGAGTCTTTCCAAAAGGCCATACGCCAAGTTGACCCGTCTTACATTGGCTTTCAGGGTTTGAAGTTCGATGATTTGGATAATGCGCTTTCTGAGCCGACTGATAGAAGATGGCTTGCAGTGGGTCAGGCTCTTTTCCACGAGGGCTATTCTGTCGACAAGGTACACGATCTTTCCAAGATTGATAAGTGGTTTTTGTACAAACTGATGAACATCGTCTCTATGCAAAAGGAACTAGAGGGCCTTGGATCTTTGGAAAAAATCAACCAGGAGATTATGCGGCGTGCTAAACGTCTAGGCTTTTCTGATAAGCAAATTGCTCTTGCTGTGAAATCTACTGAATTGGAAGTACGTGGCAAGCGCAAATCATACGGAATTATACCTTTTGTCAAGAAGATTGACACTCTTGCTGCTGAATTCCCTGCTGATACTAATTACCTTTACACGACTTACAATGGCTCTTCTCACGATGTTACTTTTGACGACCATGGAACCATGGTGTTAGGGTCAGGCGTTTATAGAATTGGATCGTCAGTTGAGTTTGATTGGTGTGCTGTTGCAGCAGCTAGAGCGTTGAGAGATAGCGGTAAGCCTACTGTTATGGTTAATTACAACCCTGAAACTGTATCTACTGATTTTGATGAAGTCGATCGCTTATACTTTGAAGAACTCAGCTTCGAGCGTGTAATGGACATTTATGAGCTTGAAGCTTGTCAGGGAGTGGTGATTTCTGTCGGAGGCCAGCTTCCGCAGAACATTGCGCTTGGACTAAAGAATTCCGGAGCTAATGTCCTTGGAACGGATCCTGTTGATATTGACAAAGCTGAAGACCGTCACAAGTTCTCGTCTATTTTGGACTCTATTGGCGTTGACCAACCTGCATGGCGAGAACTGAAAACCATCAAAGCTGCTAAACAATTTGCCAACGATGTAGGTTATCCTGTTTTGGTGCGCCCGTCGTACGTTCTTTCTGGAGCAGCTATGAGCGTCATTCACAGCGAAGGAGAGCTTGAGTCTAAGCTTACCAATGCTGCTTCAGTTTCTCCTGATCATCCAGTCGTTATTACTAAATTTATTGAGGGCGCGGAAGAAATTGATGTTGATGCTGTTGGATACAAAGGAAAGGTTCTCGTTCACGCCATTTCCGAGCATGTCGAGAATGCTGGTGTCCATTCAGGTGATGCTACATTGGTTCTCCCGCCTCAGAACTTGTCAGAAGATATTCTCGGTAGACTTAAGGAAATTGCCGATAAGGTTGCTGAAGCCTGGAAAATCACAGGTCCGTTTAACATGCAGATTATCCGTGCTGATAACCCCGATGGAACCACTTCCTTGAAGGTCATTGAGTGTAACTTGAGAGCCTCAAGGTCTTTCCCTTTCGTATCAAAAGTCCTTGGTGTCAACTTTATCGACGTTGCTGCCCGTGCATTGATTGGAACCAATGTTCCTGAACCTGTTAACTTGATGTCATCCGAAGAACGTGCCAAAAGACCATATGTTGCGACAAAATTGCCGCAATTCTCTTTTACTCGTCTTGCCGGTGCTGATCCATTCTTAGGCGTGGAAATGTCTTCTACTGGAGAGATTGCTTGCTTTGGTAAAGACCTTACCGAAGCATACTGGACGTCTTCACAGGCATTAATGAACTTCAAGTTGCCCATACCTCCATCTGGTGTACTATTTGGCGGTAACTTAGAGAACTCTACGCTTGGAAATATTGCCAAACTTACGAGTGGACTTGGATTCAAGACTTATGCCGCCACTAGCGACGTTGCCCAGTACCTTAAGGAATACGTGAATGGCCAGGAAGTTGAAGTTATTGAGTTCCCTAAGACAGACAAGCGAGCGTTGAGAGAGATTTTCCAAAAATACGAAATTTCTGCAGTTTTTAACCTCGCCAAGAAGCGTGCGGAGAGCCTGTTGGATGAAGACTACGTTATGCGTCGAAACGCTATCGATTTCGGTATTCCTTTGTTTAACGAGCCTCGCACTGCGACCTTGTTTGCCGAGTGTCTTAATGAAAAGCTTCCAGAAAAGATGAGGAATGCTGGAAAGGAAGTGCCTGCAGAGGTACGCAGATGGTCTGAGTGGATCGGTGGAAAGCCCGTGTAGATAATATGAAAGAGAAATTTGAGAAAGGAGAAGAAAACGAAACCAAAAAAGGAAAAAAATTCTTATTTCTGTTATAGTATGCTATACTAATTCATGATTACATATAGCCTGTTGATCTAAAAGCAGCGAACGATCGCATAGCAGCGGACGATCGCATAGCAGCGGACGATCGCACAGCAGCGGTTCGTCTTATTGGACGTTCTCTATTAGGCGTCTTAGAGGCTGACACCAGGAAGAGGCGACTGAGTCGTGCAGCATTAAATCGACTACTGTTCTCACGCTGGCCTGTCTGTCGGAGTCTAGAGAATCGAGGGCTGAGGACACCTGTTCGAGTTGATGCTGCGACATGGTGCCAATGGCGCTCTTTATGCGCTGCGCATGATGAGTATGTTGGTTTTGCGGTAGTTTGGAAGGCAGGTTCAGGAGGTGATCCAAAGAGGAGTTCACTTTGGCCAGGAGATCAGGGGATACGCTGTTCGTAGCAGAATCAGAGGTGGCTGGTGTAGCGGAAGGAGTGTCTAGGTTTCTTGCATGTGAGACGCCCGGAATGAACCCATGAGGAAGATCGTTCCAGCCATGTTCCTGCGACATTGGGACAAAAGGGTTTTATTGTTTTGCAGGCGGGTCGCCGTCGTGAATAGTCGCTGGAGAATACAATGAAGGAAGTGGTGAACAAGGGGGTTTTGGTGGAACAGGTGTTGGTGGGAGGATTCATTCTCGGGCTTAGGCATATGGAACAAAACCGCCGAAATAAATATAATAGATAGATAATACATAGGCAGGACCACTAAAGATCAACTACGCACAATTCAATAAATATCCGGAAGACGGTCGCATCGTTTCACGCAATGAGAGTTACAGCTTTAAGGGTGAGTGTCACCACTAAGCTGTTTTACCGTTGTAATAGGAAGCGTCTTTAGGAAGAAGTGTCAGCGGGTTCAGGATCAGTTTGTGTAGGAGTTTCAGATGGGCCGACAGGTTCAGCAGATTCACTAGACACAGGTGGCGCAGTAGTGGAAGGTATAGATGGCGGTTCTGTTTGTTCGGTGCTAGTACCGTTAGATTGGTTATCGAACTGGGCAGACCAGGCTTCGAGCAAATTGCGAGCACGTTCCTTGAATTTAAATGAATCGTCCATAGGTATTGATTCAAGTTTAAGAATACCCTTTAGCACTCTGTTGACTTTAGTCTGTTTTATGATGGGTAGTTCCAGACCTTGGAAGTGTTCAAGTTTGCTAAGGAAGTCAGATATTGCCGGCATTTCGGCGGCATCAGGGGTTTTATCTTTTGTCAAAAATGCTTTCTGAAGTTTATGTCTCAAAAATAGAACATGCGTGTACCGTTCCTCGTACGGACGCAAGGCGGCGGCCATTTTCTGCTTCTTCACTGGGGTGGATTCCCGGGTACTCGATGCTGATTTTTTATTAGCACGCTTCCCCGGGGGGCGTCCGACTTTTCTTTTCGGTTCTGGCTGCTTAGACTCATCATCAGAGTCTTTAACATTCGCGTCAGCATTATAGTTGCCGTCATCTTCTTCGTCCTCCTCGTCGTCATCTTCATCGGCAGGTGCTGCCACTTCAACGGACCCGAAGGAGAGGGGGTCAGGTGGGTTCATTGCCTGCTTATAAGCCGCGATAAGTCCCTTGTCTTTTCTTCTCGTGGAGAGAAACTTTTTACACTGCTCTGGCGTCAGAAGTTGAAGTTCTGATTCGGTTCCCCACATATACGAGAGCTCGACGAAGAAACGGACGGGCCAAACCTCGGGAAACTCTGGTCTCCTCTTCAAAGGCTTCTGGCCCATCACATCGGGCGGGACTTGTTCTTCTGCCACTACCATTGCAGGCCACGCAGGGTACCCCTTTACTTTGCCGAGAACAACATCGCCGGGTTTGAACTTGCTCGCTGTGGTATCTTCGAGCTTAGCGGTCACTTCAGGAGAGGCTGCGGGTGATCGCTCTGGTGACATCGCGGGTGGTGACGGTGCAGGCGAAGCGGTCATAGTCGGATTTCACAGATAAAAGCAGACAGTGCAATGAAAGAAAAGGCGCAAAAAAGGCACTCAAAATAAAGAAACAGAAAGAGTAAAGAAAAGGTGGGTCGGGGCAATGTAGACGCTAAAGGAAAGTCTAAAAGTAGCCTTAGCGTGCGGCTCAACTCCTAATACTTACAACAACCTACTCCACCGTCAAGCATCTTTAAACGACTCAAATGGCGGAGAAAGATTTCTCAGAGTACCGCTATGAGGCGATGTCTAACAAGGTGATCAAGGCCGACAAGCGGTTAATGGATGATCCGGCAGCAAGCGCTGACCAGACGTCTACTGAGCCCGAAACGCTTGTAGGCCGGATCGGTCTTGCTGATATGGGCGCTCGAGTTGCCAGAGACAAACCGCCTACTGACAAGCAATCATTAATCGTCCCTAAGATTGGCACTCATCATCTAGACAAATCTTTAGATGCACTCTTGAAAGAGTACGCTCAATATAGACCACTCTCTGCGAAATCGCGAGACCTTTTTGCATCCCTCATGGTCTGGGTGAGAAACTTTCTCGGCGACGTCTCTGAACCAACTCTCGTTTCCGCAGCAGACGCAATACTGGCTATTGCAAAGAATATAAACTATAATGACTCTAAAAGGAAATCAGAGATCTGTGCTGTAATTGGTTCAGACCCTTCCGATGACGATTTCAGTTCCCTGTACGCGCTCACTGATCTCATACGCGATTACGACCATTCGGTGCCCGTACAGCATAGTGTCGACACGGAACCTGATCTCGGCGTCGCTTTGGTATTTGAAGATGATAATCAGAATGATGAAGATACTGCAGCTGGCGAAAGGTCCGACTCCGACTCCGACTCCACGGAAGTTCTTGCGGCAATAGAACCCGATATAGTTCGAGAGCAAGACGAAAAGTTTTCAAAACCAGAGAATGTACTCCCCGAACAGGAAGAAAACATGCTACTGGATTCTTCTGCTGATCAACTATACATACCCCCTCAGTCGATAGATGCGTTCTGGATCCACAAACAATTACGTCTACATTTCACAGACGCACACCTTGTACAAGACAAAGCCGAAGCTATTCTAAACCTCTTATCGAGAAAAATGTCTCCAAACAGATTGCAAGTTGAACTTCTAAAAATATTCGACCGCAAAGACTCCGCGGCCACCATCGTCAAACAGATTCTCACTAATAGATGGTCTATCTTATATCGTATCAAGCTAGCAAGAGCAGCAACTGAAGAAGAAGTTAAAGCCATTAAGCACGAGGTTATTGACGCTGGCCACGGGAATATATTGCAAGATGTGACTGGCTCTAAGGAAGATATTGAAATGACTGATGTTTCTAACCAAGGTCCTGATGCTAATTCGACGAAACTCAACCCACAGTATATTGACCTAAGCAGCCTTGTATTTGAGCAAGGAGGCCACCTTATAACAAACAAGGACGTCAGATTACCAAAAGGCTCCTTCAGAGTCCAAAAGAAGAAGTATGAAGAGGTTCATGTCCCCGCTCCTCAGCCGCGCGAAGTATCAGATTCTCTTGTACCAATATCAGATCTACCTCAATGGTCTCAAGCATCATTTTCTTCTGCATCGATAACACATCTCAATTATATCCAGTCACAAGTACTTCCTGTTGCTCTTGGAACCGACGAAAATCTGCTCATGTGCGCCCCTACAGGCGCAGGCAAAACTAATGTGGCCCTTTTAGCCATGCTCCGGACTATCCAACATTACAGAAATAGCAGTACCGGCGAGATTGACCGCGATGCTTTTAAGATTGTATATATTGCACCCCTTAAAGCTCTTGTACAAGAGCAAGTGCGCACGTTTTCCGCTCGTCTGGCTCCCTTTGGGCTGACATGCGCAGAGCTCACCGGAGATCAGCAGCTTACGCGCGACCAGATTGCACTAACTAATGTTATATTTACTACTCCAGAGAAATGGGATATTGTTACAAGGAAAGCTAATGAAACTAGCTATGTCAAGCTTGTACGCCTCCTCATTATTGATGAGATCCATCTTCTGCACGACGAACGTGGACCTGTTTTAGAAAGCATTGTTGCTCGCGCGTTAATGATATCTGATTTAACGGGAACGGAAATGCGAATGGCTGGCCTCTCTGCAACACTTCCGAACTATTCTGATGTATCTACTTTTCTGCGCGTGGATCCCGCTGTGGGTTTGTTCTACTTCGACGCTTCTTTCCGTCCATGCCCTTTGTCGCAGCAAGTTATAGGTATTACAGAAAAGAAGCCGGTCAAAGTATACCAGGCAATGAATGACGCCACATTTGCCAAAGTCACAGAGAACGCCGGCAAGCACCAGATGATCATATTCACACATTCTAGGAAAGACACCGTGAAAACCGCGAAATTTATCCGCGACAAAGCGATTGAAGAAGAACTAATCTCAAAGATTCTGCGATCAGATAACACTTCACAGAGGATGCTGAAAGAGAAGTCTGAAGATATCACTAATACAGCACTGAAGGAACTTGTCAGATACGGGTTCGGAACCCATCACGCTGGAATGAATGCTCAGGATAGGGCTATAGTTGAAGAGCTGTTTGCTGCAGGGTATGTGCAAGTTCTGGTTAGCACTGCTACGCTAGCCTGGGGTGTTAACTTACCGGCACATACTGTAATTATTAAAGGAACGCAAATATATTCACCTGGAAGAGGGCAATGGGTTGAATTAAGCCCACAAGATGTGATTCAGATGATGGGACGAGCTGGAAGACCTGGGTTTGATACTTCTGGAGAAGGCATAATCATTACTACACACAACGAACTGCAATATTATCTCTCGCTGTTGAATCAGCAGCTTCCTATTGAGAGTCAGTTCATATCCAAACTGGTGGACGCACTAAATGCAGAAGTCAGCCTTGGATACGTAAGAAGCCTTACTGATGCGGTTGAGTGGCTGGGTTACACTTACTTGTTTGTCAGAATGGTCCGATCTAGGAGAGTGTACCATGTAGGTCCGTCCTATGATGACGATACGCTTTTGGAACGCTATAGGCTAGACCTAGCTCATTCAGCTGCTACTATTCTGCATAAAGATGGTTTACTGCGTTATAACTCGCAGTCTGGAAACATGCAACCTACTGAACTGGGAAGGATAGCTGCAAACTATTATGTGACTTGCGATACAATGAGAGAGTTCAACAGGGAATTATCACCGGTACAGTCGCATATTGAACTGATTAAGGTGTTCTCTAAGGCCGAAGAGTTCAAATTCATTCCAGTGAGGCCCGAAGAGCAGGTGGAAATACGAAAGCTTATGGACAGAGTCCCGTTTCCAGTAAGTGGTGAAACTTCTGACCGCTCTACAAAGATCAGCATTTTGTTACAAGCCTATATTTCTCGCCTGTCGATTGAAGGGTTTGCATTATTATCTGACATGATATATGTCACACAGTCTGCTGCACGACTCTTCCGAGCTATGTTCGAAATGTGTGTCCGTAAGGCTTGGGGTTCACTCTCGCGCAGCTGCTTAGATATCTGCAAAATGATTGAAAAACGACTCTGGCATGTTTATTCCCCAATCAGACAGTACCCAGGCGTGCCAATGGATGTAATTAGGCGAATGGAAGCATTGCCGATTCCATGGTACAGATATTTTGAACTTGAGAGTTCTGTTGAAGTCGGAGAGGCTCTAAATCTTGATAAGTACGCCACAAAAGTTTTTGAGTTGCTCAAATGCTTTCCTAGAGCTGAGCTACAAGTGCAAGTGCAGCCAATTACACCTACAACTCTCAAGTTTGAAGTGCTAATTACTCCAAACTTTACTTGGAACGAAGAATTTCATGGTAAAGAGGAAGCATTTCACTTATTTGTGGAAGACTCGTCGGGCGACGAGCTCTTATACTCTGATATGTTGTTTGTATACGAGAGATTTGTGGGGCAAGAACATGTGATGGAATTTACTGTTCCTATTGCATCGCTTGTTCCCCCTAACTATTTTGTCTCACTGATTTCTGACAGATGGATCGGTAGTCAGACTCGCGTACCCGTGTCTTTCAAGAACCTGTTATTGCCGCGGAAATTTCTCGCACCAACTCCGCTTATTGGAACGAGTCTAGTAAGCATTGAAGAACTTGAAGATGAGTCTGCCATTGCGTACTGCAATGCGCGGAATATTAATCAGCTAAACAGCATTCAAAGCGAGGTATTCAATACTGTCTACAGAACAAATAGGAGCTGTTTTATTGGCATGCCTTCTGGCAGCGATGACGGATTAATTGCGGAGCTGGCTATTATGAAGCACCTGAAAGACGCACAGGGATCAAAAATTGTCTATATGAACCCAGTGGCGGATGTTTTAAAGCGGTTGTTACTTGTATGGAAAGTCAGATTGCCTGTTATTGATGTTGATGTCAAAATAGGCATGTTAACCGGCGACCTGACTATTGATCAAGGTATAATTGCTAGCTCGTCTCTTGTTTTGACTACTCCTCAGCACTGGGCAGCCGTTTCATGCAGATGGCAGCGAAACAAGAACATTCATAATATCAGGCTGTTTATTGCTGACCGATTACAAAGCTTGAATGAACAGGGAGGCAGTGTATATGAGTGTATGGTATCTCGGATGAAACTTGTTGCTCAATCTATGAACAATTCCATGCGCATAGTTGGACTGGGATATTCTATTGCGACAGGAGGAAGTATAAAGAGCTGGATGGAACTAGGCGATGATGAATTCTACAACTTCGCCCCGTCTGATAGAGTACAACCTCTAGCGATAAACCTGAAGTCGTTTACTGCTCAGCACCATGACTCGTTAATGCTGAATATGGCATTACCCGTGTACCTAACTTTGGCTGCAAAAGGTAATGAAAAGGTTGACACACAGAGCATTCTATTTGTGGATTCTCGCCTGCAAGCATTCGATACTGCTCATGATTTACAAAGATACGACAGTGGAAATGACCAAACCGGGTCTATATTTAGCCCTCTATTAGCGGATGCCGATATTCAACTCGCAGAGAAAATTGATTCTATTGCTGTGAAGAATCTAGCACTCAAAGGCATTGGCATAGTATATGGATCTATGTCAGCTTCAGATCGCGGAATTGTCGAAAAACTGTATAACTCAGGTATGCTACAGATTTTACTCTGTTCCAGAGATGCCAGAAATGTCTTGAAAGTGAAAGCAGGTTTTGTCATAATAATGGGCATTGATTATTATGAAGGTTCTGAACATAGGTACAAGTCTTATTCTATTTCGGAGTTAATGGACTACCTTGCGGCAGCATATAGATTTGATGGAACAACTGCTAAAGCACTTGTGATGTGTCGCAATGTACAACTTCCATTTCTGAAAAAGTTTTTATCTGAAGCTATACCCGTCGAAAGCTCACTAAACCTGGTTTTGAGTGATTATATATTGCCAGAGATTTGCAATCGTATAGTGAAGTCAAAACAGGACGCTATCGATTGGATTACCCATACGTTCTTCTACCGCAGACTGTTAGAAAACCCTAGCTATTACGGACTACTGGATGCTACTCCAGATGGTCTTTCTGCTTACCTTTCAGAACTTGTCGAAGGGGCTCTCGATGAACTCAAAGAAATGAATATAGTTGAGATCGACGAGTCCGAAGACGTTGTTAGCCCTCTCGAAGGTGCTCTGATTTCTGGCCATTACGGAATATCTCCCTACACTATTAATACGCTTCAGAATAGTCTTGGAGGTAAATTGAAGCTTCGAAAATTGCTTGAAACAATCTGTCTTGCTGTCGAGTTCGACGCTTTACCGCTTCGTCAAAACGAGGATGCCATTCTAAAGAGGCTTCAGACAATTACTCCTATGAAGAGCTCTAATATAGAGTGGGGTACGGTTAATTTCAAAGCATTCATGTTGATCCAAGCGCACATTTCTCGAATTGGACTGCCACAAGACTTGGCTGCTGATCAGCGACTTTGTATCAGCGAAAGCTTGAAACTACTCTATGCTGCGGTTGACGTATTGTCAAGCGCTGGATATCTAACAGCCCTCAGAGCTATTGATCTGGTGCAGATGATTGTCCAAGCTGTTTGGTCTACAGAAAGTGCTCTAGAACAGATCCCTCACTTTACGAACGATATTATTGCAAGATGTCATGACAAATCCGTAAACACTGTTTACGATATCATGTACTTGGAAGACGAAGAAAGGGATAACATATTACAGATTGACGATGAAAAGAAAATGAGTGATATTGCAATGTTTGTGAACAAATATCCAAACATTGATATATCTGCCAAAATAGAGGAACCTAATTCTATCGTTTCTGATACACCTTGCTCTTTAGAAGTGACCGTTGAGCGAGATACTGATGAAGAGGAAGATGATGTACCACAGTCATATGAGGTTTATGCTCCATTTTTTACGCAACAAAAGATAGAAAACTGGTGGATAGTTGCTGGAAATGATATTACTGGACAACTATATGGAATCAAGAGGGTAAGAATAACAAAACCCAAAGAGACTATCACAATGCAGATTGTTTTTCCGACAGAAGGCCAGCAGAATGTAAATATTTACTGTATGAGTGACTCATACATTGGTGCAGATAAGCAGACAGAGTTAATGGTTAACGTCCTGAGCGATTAGCAATCTGAGTATATCATCAATATCAAGGATTAGTGAATGCGAGGAAAAGACGTTGAGACTGTTTCAACTACTACAGTAATAACTGTTATACGATCAAAGCTGTTGCACGATATGTACGTTTATTTATCTTAATTATCTGAATGATTATTTGTATCTATTAACGTGATTCTTAGATCAATACGAAAATCAACTAATAAGTGCTCAGTATCGGCTTAACTAAAATCGTAAAGTCTAGAGTTGATCTTGATATAGGCACGCCGAAGGAATGATCATGAACTAGACCAGAAACCGGTCCATTGCAGTAGCTACGCACAATTCGAGGAAGATTTTATAGCGATATACTAATGTGAAAACCTCTTCATACTGTTCGGAGATGGAAAAGAGCAGTGCGAGAATGAAGCATGTTCTACGATGAGTTGAGAGGCGTACATGCTACAACGATCTCACGACTTATGTACGGTATATACGTATTCGATACTATTGGCATAACAGTTGCATGACTATGGCGGCAAATTGAGTCGAAGTATTGTAGTCAAACACTAAACCTGCTGATCAATGTTGACAGAGACTTGGTGATCAAAGTGATCTAAGGAATTCAGTGTACAGAGGTTATAGCGTGTAGCCCGGTTATGACAATTGAACGGATTAAGAATGGCCTAAATTCTGCGTAATATCCACAGAGAAGTCCAGTCTCACGCTATTTATGAAGCCAACGAACGGACCGACTAGTAGAGCAAATAAATCGCCGAGGTCCGGGATAACAAATTGAACCTGATGCACAATTCTCACTGGCACAGAATAGGCTGGACCAACTGAAACTAGCACAGGCAACTGGCCATCACTCACACTGCTGCCAGACATCCCTAGTTTATAAGTATAATCGTTATCCGACAAAGATGTAATAACATGCACGTCCTCGCAGCTCATAGCACTGCCTAGGACAGCCATGAACGTATTTATATGCATGGATGGCAGAATAGCGTCTCGAAGAGTATCCTCAAGGATATCAATGAGAGGGATTAACGCCGAGGCATCAAACTGGACGCTAAGATCAACTGCAATGTCGAAATTAAGCTCTATTTCAGATCCTTCTGTTTCTGCTTGATAATAACTTAGAAACTCTTCTCCGAGTTCATATATAATTATATCGTCAAAATAGGACTGGGCGATATCTATTCGCAATGCGAATTGTTCATCCATAGAATCTGTTGGATATGTATAATATTGTGGAGTGTACCTATAAGTACCTTGAGCAAGGGACTCAGGATCATAGTATACGTTCGATATATATGAACCGGCATAGATACCCGGGACGGATTGAGTGCATGCACCACTCTCAATGTTTGTTGAACTAGAAGGATATTCAGAGCTGGAAGGAGACTCAGAAATTGAAGGTATTGCTGAGCTAGGAGAAGTTTCAGAACTAGCAGGTACTTCAGAGCTGGAAGGAATTTCAGAGCTAGAAGGTACTTCAGAGCTTGAAAAGGTTTCAGAGCTAGAAAAGGTTTCAGAGCTAGAAGGATATTCAGAGCTGGAAGGAACTTCAGAGCTAGAAGATACTTCAGAGCTAGAAAAGACTTCAGAGCTAGAAGGTACTTCAGAGCTTGAAAAGACTTGAGAGCTAGAAAAGGCTTCAGAGCTAGAAGGATATTCAGAGCTAGAAGGTATTTCAGAGCTAGAAAAGGCTTCAGAGCTAGAAGGTACTTCAGAGCTAGAAGGTACTTCAGAGCTAGAAGGTACTTCAGAGCTAGAAGGTACTTCAGAGCTAGAAAAAACTTTAGAACTAGCAGGAGTCTCTGAGACAGAGGAAGACTCCGAGATTGAAGGTATTTCTGAGCTTGAGGGGATCTCTGAGCTAGAAGGTATATCATAGTTAGAATAATTAGAATAACTTTCAAAGCTGGAAGGAATCTCCGAACTGGCCGATCTAATAGATGAAGGGACAGATGATGGCAGTAGCTCAGAACTGGATGCTAATAATGTGCCATAAGATATACTAGAAACTTCTGAGGTATATGTACTGGTGGTCGCTGTTGATGAGGCTAGGCCACTTATCAGAGCTGAGTATGAGATTTTTTGTCCACGAACATTGAGTTGCAGGAGTTCATTAGTATTTTGAAGGCTCATAAATACTGAACCTAGAGAATCTCGTTTAGCTTTATTCGCAGATGCGTCTGGAGTATCAAGTACAAGTCTTACTGGGTACCATGTGTCTTGAAGATTCAAACTAAAGAGTGCAGAGAACTGATTGGCTGAAAATAAATTCTTATCTTCATGGAATCCACCAGTTCCGATCTGTTCGATATTTTGGCATTCCATGGCGTTTGATCCTATAAACAAGTAAACTTTCAGTTCATCACCGAGGAAAGAGTCAGCAGAGACGCTGATACTGTCGACATTGGCCATATAAATGTATGACAGAACTTCAGTGATACCCTCTTGAGCACTCACAGACAAAAACGTATCTGTGATTGACACATCTGCATATGAAGGAACTCCGCTGCGGTATGCGCCAGAAGAAATCTCGTCATGAGACCAACTGCCTGAGTATACTGCCGCGTTAGCAATGCCAGATGCATATGGAGGAATAGCAGAACAACCAATAGCATCTAGTGGAAGATCAGTAGTGCTTATTACTGATGACGATGCTGTTTCTGAACCGGTTGTGCGAGTGACAACTACGGGGACTTCTACCGTGACGTCTTTAGATACAGATAAGGATATATCGATTCGCTCGTAGAAGCCCCATACATATGTATGCGAATCGCTAACTATAGGAGGTTGTGGAACATACGTTACCACTGCTGGAGTGCAAGCATAGCAGTATATTCCAGATATATCCGATATCTTTAAAGAGCCATATTCATCACATACAGTTACATGTCCCGTCCCAGTTGTGTAAGACCGTTCGAATACAGTTGTAGTGGTCTTAGGTGGTTCGCAAAGGAACGTATCGATAGCAGTATCGGTCAAAATAACTGTATGCATAACTTGTATGATTTAAGGCAAATTTTCAACATCAGGAACTCATCTGAGGGGGTATAAATATTCCTTGATAACCAACAATGGCCATGCAGCTTGAATGTTAAATAACGTTTTAGCACTAAAACTCTTGGCATGTTACCTACATATATGGCCAACTTTATAAAACCCCGATGGATATTAGGTTCGGTTATACTATCGCATGTGTCCCGTAGTATAATCGGGTACAGATCTTTCTGTTCTTTGAACTTGTCATAGGTCTTTTTGTGCTACCTTATGTAATTTGAGAGCGTAGAAGTCAATCAAGAATGACAGGGCAGTTGCACTGGTGAAACTTTGATGAAAGAATATACTGCAATAATTTAGAAAGTCTAATTCATTGCTACTGAAACGGCCAGCTTTCGACGTTGAACGGCCAACTGACAAGGCGGATCGGACATTGCCTGCAGTTTATTTCCGTTCGGTTAAATTGTTTCTCCTCTAGCAGCTGAACGATCAAAAATTACAAAATTGTGAATAACCCAATCTCAGTAAATGAATACGTTGAATGACATACAAAGTGGAAACTGTTGATTAGCAGTTTACCGCGATCGCTACTGAACTGTGGCTCGATATTTTGCTCGATTCTACTGACTTTTTTATTTAGTATTAGCTTAACGAGATATCGAAAAAAGAGTTTAGAATGACGACAATTTAAATAACTTAAAGTGAAATGTTATCTTTAAAAAAGAATAAATGTAACGTTTTAAACTATTTCTGTACGTCAACTAATAGTAGGGACGTATAAGATCTGCATACTAAATTGAAGTTATACAATTCTATACAGATCTAATATTTGATCGATTTTATTTAGTGATTTTAATTTGATTGTTGTGATCTGTGATTGTCTGTTATAATCATGTGCTTCTGTTTAACCATTGTTAGCTGATTATTTCCCACGCGTACTTTGACACAACCAAACAGACCCCCTTGATGAGCGTAAACAAGCCATTTAAACCGTTGATTGTCAAATCGGACGCCTCTACAGGTTATAAATTACTGAAAAGACCTAGATTAAGTACTGCTAGACCTTCATCGGCTTCTAGTGACACATCAAGCCCATTGGCTACTATTCCCGATGACTCAAACGCGAAGGTACTCAAGTTCAATGTGTTATATCGTAAACAAACCGCTAAAAAACACAGAACATGGGAAGAAGATGGATTTTTGGTGATTCATGGGAAATCAATGCTACTTAAAAACTCTTCAGATACAATAATAAGTCGTGGAAAACATGAATTAGCGCTGCAGGTTGGCGATGAAATTAAAGTGGGTCAATTCGATGTTTTGATCGATTCTCTTCTTCATATTGGATCTCCTGCACCCAAACCACCTCAACCGAAAATCGCGTCTCCTAAAATTGCAAAAACCCCTTTAAAGCATCCAATTAATCTAGTTCCTGTTAAAGCTACTTGCAGCACCCCAGTATCAAAGAAACGCATCCAGGAACCTGAATCACCCGCTATTTTCCCTAAAGTTTTCGATCAATTCAAAATGCATACCGTCACGGACCATATTAATCCCGATGCAGAAAACGCTATACTTATGAACCCTCCTCCTGATGTATTGCAAAAGAATGGTCCTTGCCGCACTGTTGTGATTGACAGCCTTTTAGCGCAGCATCTGAGAGACTATCAAATAGAGGGTATCAGATTCATGTATGATGGAGTTATGGGATTTAGACCAGATGGCGGCCAAGGTGTCTTAGTTGCTTATGAAATGGGTCTCGGAAAAACATTAATGGCTGTTACTCTTATATGGACTCTGCTTCGTCAAAGTCCTTACGTGAATGAGTCTAGTGTGATCAGTAAATGTGTCATAGTTTGTCCTAAGACTCTAACCGAAAACTGGCGCGATGAGTTTCGAAAATGGCTGGGCCGCAATAAAGTTGCTGTACTGGTAGGCGATTCCTCTGCCGCAGTCCGCCGGTTTTTCGCAAATAACGTGTACAGTGTGATGATAATTGGATACGATCGGTTCAGACTTGACGATGAAACTATCCTTAATGCTGATTTTGACTTGCTTATTTGCGATGAAGGTCATCGCTTAAAAAATGCTAGCACTAAAAGCTCTCAAGCGCTTAATATGGTCAAAACGCCTCGCCGTATCATCTTAACTGGCACTCCTATCCAGAACGATTTGGCCGAATTCTATTGCATGGTGGACTTTGTCAACCCAGGATTCCTTGGTACATATCAGGCATTCAAGAAACGTTATGAAACTCCTATATTTCGATCTCGACAGACCAATGCTAGCTCTTTCCAGATAATGGAAGGTAAAGAAGCCTTACAGGATTTGGCCAACGAAACAAGTGCTTATATAATACGGAAGAGATCCTCTGTGCTACTAAAGCATCTTCCTCCTAGATCCGAGTATGTTGTTTTCTGCGCCCCGTCTAATGAGCAGAAACTGCTATTCCGACGAATCATTCAGGACTTAGTAGGATCGACTAGTTACGATTCGCTACTTGAATCTGGCGATTTTTTGAAGTGGATCTTGTACTTCAGGAAATTGTCCACAGCACCTTGTTTACTTACAAGGGGTTCAGGTGTTACAGAAGACTTTGTCAATGACCCTTCGTTACGCCATGCGCTTGCTTCGACTAGTGGCGGTAAGTTGGTGTTCCTCAAACATTTCCTTACCAAACTACTTCAGAAGACTGAAGAGAAAGTGGTACTGGTATCCAATTTTACCAAAACTTTAGATGTTCTAGAAGGGTTAATCACTAGTATTGGTGCGACATTCTTACGTTTAGATGGCTCAACTAGTGCTAAAGACAGAATCAAACTGATCAACGATTTTAACAGGACCGATTCTAAAACGAGTTTTGCATTCCTTCTATCAGCTAAAAGCGGAGGAGCTGGAATCAACCTTGTAGGTGCATCGAGACTGTTTTTAGTTGATTCAGACTGGAACCCTGCCGGTGACTTGCAGGCCATGGCGCGAATTCATCGCGATGGACAAAAACGGCCTGTATATATTTACAGGCTGTTGTGCACAGGTACCATAGATGAAAAAATATATCAGCGACAGCTGAGTAAGCTTGGGCTGTCTGATAGCTTGGTGGATGAAAAGGAGAGTTCTCTTGTTAGCATGTTCAGCAGCGAAGATCTTAAGGATTTATTTTCATTTGACGATTCTACGAAATCGTTGACGCATGAGTCTCTTGGTTGCCCGTGTGAGAATGGCGTGCTTTCTTGGACTAAAGATTTAGAGAACGAGCTCGTGGCACAAGGAAGGAACGGATACCTAGATGATTCTAGTTCTCAGCCTAGCATCATAAAAGCGTCGCAAGTGGGTACTTCTCGAACTTCATACCAGGAGTTAGCCAAGCTAAAAACTCTGGCTTCATATAAGCATATTGACTGGCCATTGAGTACATTTGACTCGGATGACATGCTGCTTGAAGCTCTGAAAGAAAATATTAGTGATGTAACTTACATTTTTGAGGCTTTGCCTGATTGGGTTCGCGATGAATCTAGCATTGTGATACTTGAATCTGATGCAGAACTGGACCAGCTCAGTGAGTCAGACAGCGATAGCTGTTCGAGTATACTAAATCAGTCAGTCATGCATTCTATGCAACTGGAAGAGTTGCATTGCATGGAGACTGTTCCGTCATTAGACGTAATAGGAGAGTCATTGGAAGTAGTTCGAGATTCGGACCTATCTAGTCCGTGACGGCTCGGGAACAAGGGATACTAATTGGCTGCATATAATAATAATGGAATAAACATTTTATACGTAAATATGTAAAACAAATGGGGAAGGAAGAGAGAAAAGGAAGGGAATGAGAAGAGGGGGATAAGAAGAGGGAAGGGAAAAGAGGAGAGTGCGTTCGCTACGCGTCGTCATCGTCATCATCGTTTACTTCAGCATCAGAATCGTCATCGCCGGAAACTTCTTGGTTTTCGAGTTCCTTTTGCTCCATAAGAGCAGCGAGCTCGGCGTCGTCAGTAGCAGTGACTGCTCTTGGAGCCATTTTGACGACCATGTTGCCGCCCGCCTTGGATATTGAATCTTCTATAGCATCTAGTGCCTTTTGGAGGGTTTCAAGGCCCTGCTGTTTGTCTAGACATTGAGATGTAAGGACATAGAGAGGTGGGGACACGAGTCTTACCTTGACCGGGTTCTTTTCAGAGTTAAGATCTTCGGCAGCTTTCAAAGCGGTTTTAACAGCATCGATTCCTTCATACGAAAAGCAGGTAACTTCTATGTCTGAGCGCACTTTAGTCGGTTGAGGAGTAAGCCTTCTAGATATGTATTCAAGAAGATCATCGAGGACTTCTTGAGATGGAGGGTTGAGGCCTTCGAACACTTGCGATGGGTTAGTGATAGCGAGCTTGAAGGCGTCGTAGGCATGGCCGTATTTTCGGTATAGAGGCCAGCCTATTGTTTCGTAAAGAGTTTCAAGGGGCACTCTGTGTTTTTCAGCGACATGGCGCAAGATTGAGTGGACATTTTTTGATTTGTTGTACTTTTCTTCGCATCTAGCAACGTCTTCTGGTGACACACGACGTTTCGAGAGATCGATGTAGCCCTTTTCGGCGTCTACACGCATAACAAGCACGACTTCGTTTCTACCCACTCGAATAATTTTCTGAATACTTCTGATACGGCGACGAGACAGCTCGGAAAGTAATATCATGCCGTCGATATTGTCATACTCGAGTAACTTCACGTACGCACCCATCTCTGCGATTTCTCGCACGTTCACCATAATGAGGTCGTCGACCTCAGGGAATTTGTTTTCGTAAAACCTGCAATTCGTCAAACTCATGATTTTCCGTATATTTCAGGGGCAAAAATTCAGTGCAAAACCGTGAATGAACGCAAGTGTAGAAGAGAAAAAGACAAAAGACGAAAAACACCCTGTAAAATCCCTTGGGTGGAAAAAATCATAGTAATTTAATCTTCCTAAATGGGATAAACCCCTAACCCGAATTTCCGCGTCACATTGGTGCAACAGCAAATAGCGCTGCTGCAACTAGACAGATCGCTGTCTTTTCAACAGGAATTCTTTAGCTTTGCAGTCTTAAATGCCGCGTCCGAAATGGATGGATTCATACTTGACCGACGCGCATTTGATGGATTACTGTGGAGTCACTGCAGAGGTGCTCCCTAGTCCTCGAACGCGTCACATACTCTCCGGCAACTTCTTGCCTCGATCTGCCTATTCTATGGCACAGATTCTAATTGTTAAAGAATCTTCAATTGAACTATACGGTATTCAAACAGACAGCAAGTGTCCATCTGGTCCGCTCACATTGCTTCACATAGAATCGCACACAATGCATTGCGAACAAGCACAAGTCTGTCCCTTTAGGGGCCTCATCGATCCTGGGATGCCTTTCCAGCCGGAAGCATCACCGACTGCTACTACCAATCTATCTAACCTCAAAAACGAGACCCAAAGATCTTTTCCACAAACAATAAATCAACAGCGACCTCACTCATTTCGAACCGAGCCCCCGGAAAAAGCAGATTCCTTCTTTCTTGCGCCTCCATGTTTGCAGCCCTCTATCGAAAAGATCGACCACGGTGATATTGTCCAGGACACCGAATTGAATTCTTACGAGACTTTAAAAAAAGGGCTTTCAAATGCAGTACCGAACGTTGAGATTTCTGCAAATGAATCAGACCTCTTACTTCTCATTGCTGACTCGCTACTCATATTATTGCAGTTTGTGATACTGCAGGACAACACGATACGCGCGATCGTCAGATACATGGATAGTTTGGCTATTGAAAATATAAATAACCCAGGTAAAGTTGGTGTATCGGCTCCTTGCAGAAGCTTGGTTGCCGACCCCGCCGGTCGCGCCTTTGCTTTCTCAACAATCGACGGCTTTGTTCACATATACTCAGGACCTTTCATAACTAAATCACCGCGCGACTTTTGGCTCACAAACCAATACCATATACCAGAAGTTCAGCATAGTTTCAACATTGATGGCTCAGTTATAGCAATGTGTTTTGCATGGCCTGAACTCGACTCTGAACAATCACCAGCTGCAACCGACACTCATCAGCAGCGGCTCTCCAGTGAATGCACTCTTGTTATTCTTCTCAGTGACAATATCCTAGAGCAAATATGCAAACTATCTACTATCTCTCTATCAGTGACAAGTTCTGAAACTCGCTTGCTTTCGAAACCCTCTCCTCCACTTCTTCTCCCACACATGGAGACAAGACCAGTAAACCTGCACAGCGTTCCTAACTCTAACTCAGTTGCAGTTGTATGTGCTCATGGTATTGTTGTCGTTCCGTTAGCGTCTGTTGGAAACCTTAGTACAGATTCAATAAATCAGGTAATTACTTACCCTGATTCTATATCAACAGTGAGTGCTTCTTACATTTCGTCAAGCGGGCTGTATTTGCTCTCTGACAACGGAAAACTGATACTAGTTGCTTTAGAGCCATTGCTAGATGAAGTACCTTACCTGGAAGTGTTAAGTTTTCTAGACTTAACGGGGTTGGAAGGCAATAAACTAAACAGGTTCTCAGGTAACTCTCTTGCTATCTGCGATTTCCCTTGCATGGCAGGCCCACCGGCTTTCAGTTCAACACAGACGCTGGCTGTCTGTACAAGATTCAATATTCCAACACAGCAGAATGTACTGCTGGTAGGAATAGGATCGCTTTTTGAAGATTCTTATATCATTAGGACAGACAGAGAAGTGTCCAAATTCCGCATCGACCAAGAACTTGTCAATTGGTCTTCAGTAACTGCATCTTATTTTCCGGGTATTGAGTTTGTCACTGACAAACTTGACAAGACTGTATATCCCAAGTTGAAAATTGGCGATTATGATGCTCAAGCTGGTCATTGGTTTGATGAAGGGAAAGCAATTGTCGGCTACGGTATCAACGGGTCTAGCTTTGTCTGCAGCATATCACAAGAGCTAGGGACGAAAGTACTGTTTTCTGGCGACGCAGAAATGACTGGAGTTATCGAAATGAAACATTTAGCAAGTACCAATGCAATGGCACTTAACACTACTTTGGAGTTGGATTTCATGGTCTTCATAAAGGTATCGGAAATTAGAATAGTCATGTTTGTCACAAAACCTGATGATCTTATGGAGCCAATAACTAGCTTCTATGATATAACCGAACTATTCTCTTTCCCGAAGAATGAAATACCCTTGAATACTCATGCTCTATGGGAGAATGGAAATGTGTTACTTAATATTGCATTTCCTACCAGAATCCAGTCTTATAAGTTTAATATTACCTTTTCACAGAACGAGTTTGTACCTCGATGCTCTATGATATTGGATAGAGCTGCAGATTTGAGTAATATCATTGAATTGCAATTCAATGACAGCTTGTTACTGTGCCTTATACCGCAATCAGAAAGGTCTGTTGTTTTTCAAATGACCAAAATGGCAACGGAACCATATGACTATGATAACATTACACTTCATCTTCCCGACACACATTCTACTCATTCCCTGGCGAAATGTACCATATTTTGCGCTGAGAAATCTTTCTTTTTTGGGGCTTTGACCTTCATACAAGCAGACTGCATTTTTTTCTGTTTCAAAAAGTGCGCAAAAGGTACCTGGACTCGTTTGGGGGTCGACGAAAATGGCAAAGATGCACTAACGATGAGATTTTCTTCGATTTTGCCAGGAAGTATGACTGTGAGAGGCGGAGTGCTGATAGCTTGGCCCCTTGGACCAAATGAAAGCGCTGATACATTTGTGCTGGAGACCGGCACAAAATGCCTTGCCGTTATTAAGACAAATCTACTTTATTTTCTTCGACAAGGTATAGTTCCTGCGCAAGACATGTTTCTTGCTGATTTTGCGATCTCCTCATTCGGATCTTCTCCGATCCGAGTGAAACTGCTTGCCATAAGGCACTATGACGCTATTGTTTGCATAAGTGGCATGCATCAATGGTTATTGACCATTCCAAATGTTAACAAATTACCTGAAATTTCTGATCTTGTGAATGTTTTGAGATATGCATCTCAGGTCTCTAAAGTGGTTTCATTAGAGCCAATGCTTACTAGCAGCAAGAGACTTACGTTCACTCCAGAGATATTCACTAGAATGGGAAACTGCGCTAGTTTGCGGATTGCTTATTGTGCTAATTCTATGACCTGTTTTGGAATTTTGAGTCATATAGAAAGCGCACAAACCATGCGCAAAAGTCTGCCTTGCAATGCACTGAAACTGTTCCATCTGAAGAACTTGAGTGCTATAGTTGTCTTATTGCAAGACAAATCTTTGAAGTTTTTGGATGCGAATTCATTAACAGAAAAATGTTGTAACGTCTCTATGACTAGATTTGCAGCCATAGAATTGCAGTTGCACTCAATAATCACTGCAAACTGGCGCGTTCCTGAGTCTTCTCATCTCTTTTCAAAAATGCATATGTCTGAAGTATACTCTGAAGATTTCTTTGACAACAATTCGATTTCCTCGCTAACTGAATCTACTACTTTCCTTTCTTTCGATGATATAGTCAGGGAAGTTGAATCAGCAGACTACAGCCCTGTGGACTGCCTTTTTGGATCAGAGAAAGGCGTCCTTGCCTTATGTTGCAATTTGAATGACAAGGAGTTGTTGAAGTGTGAGAATGATTATGATTCATTCAAGAAAATCATATTCTTCACTATCTCGTCTGATGAAACTCAGGGTCTAATACTAGAACCACAGTTAATTATCCGGAAGATCTATCTCAGTGACCAGGAAGAGTTACGTGTTCCAAACATTTATATAAATGAATGCTTTTTCGACTTACCTGGCCGCTCTGTGTGCTTAAATATGTCAGATGGAAGGCTGGTGCAAATAAATATTCTGGACGAGGGAAAGAAGTATACCTACAATCAGACTAAAACTGATATATCATATAATGATACACAGCGAGTGGAAGGTGTGTACTCTTGGCCGGTTTATTACGAAACGTATAGTGAGACGGCAGACAAGCTCATGTCTGCTTTTGAACTAATCGAATCAGATGAAGTTGAGGGAGAAGGTATAACAAATAATAGCGCGACAGCTATTCAACTCTGCGACGATGCATATATAGACTACCCGCTATGCAAGACTGTTGCACTGAGGAGCTGGAGAAACCAACTGAGTCCACCGTTCACTCCTCGTTTACAAGAGATTGATAGAGGCTGCCTCCTTTCTGCTAGGAAGGGGCATATAATCGAACTAGTTGCTCGATGCTATACACATAATGTCGATGATTCTGAATATGATGTCATCAAAGCAAATGATATCTCTGGGAGCGTCGCACGATTAAGCGGCGAGATGCGCGACGTCGCAGAAACATTAGGTTCTGATACTGGCTTGTGGCATAAAGGGCTGAACATTGGCGGGAGGATGCCTGTATTTATGATAACATGTATAAATGGGGCTATGTACAGGCTTGCATTGCTGCGCCCGACTGATATAGATAACCTCAAAGGTATTCAATTATGGGTTAACGCTAAGCATCACGACAAGTACAAAGGCACAGCAATCATTCACAATGGTTTGTTGAAGTCTGTTGTTTGCGACGACGGCGGCTATGTATGTGGATTGCTTAAGCTTGGACATCATGGATCAGATCGTGGTTTGAGTCTGAATTCAGTGTTTGCCAATTACGATGTAACTCGTACAGGGAACATGATGAGACTATGATGACTATAAGTCTAGTTAGGATTAAATGACTCAACTGAAGATAAAGGTGCAGAAGATTCAGTTGGAGTACTGTCGTCATCGCCTCCAAGTTCTTGAACGAGTCTGTCCACAATATTAGCCCATTCGGCCATTCCGCCCATACCAATATCTCCACAGACCAGGACTTTTTCAATGGGGTTTATAATTTGGATCCAAGGCATTTGATCTCTGATAACATCGAGATGCCTTTTGGTAACCGGGTTACTGTACATGTATGTGTTCATTGCTGGCGCGACGAGGATCTTGAATTGAGGGTTCCAGGCTCGAATGACAGAGGTTAAAAGGTTATCGCAGAGACCGTTTGCGACTTTCGCCAGCGTGTTAGCAGATAGAGGAGCAATCAGCAATATATCTGCCCATTTGCGCAGCTCAATATGAAGCACTGGCGAGTTTCTATTTCTGAACAGTCGCCATTCGTCGTTGTCTCTCCATATGTTGATTTTCATATCAGGTAAAGAGAAGTCTTCGCCCGATGGACATGAATGGATAGCTGGATGGTGCGCAGGACCGGCTGCACCTGGTGTAGCGTACTGTCCTCCCACTGACTGAAGCAATTTTCCAGGATTGACGAAATGTTCGGAGTTTTTTGTAAATACAACTTGAATATCTACTCGGTCACCATATATCTCAAAGAGCTTGTTGATAATGAATGGTATCTTTATAGACGCCACAGACCCTGTAGCACCAATGAGCACGTGTAGTTTGCCATCGTGCATATTAAACGGCAACTGATACGATTCCTCTACATTCAGATCAGGTGGAATATCGAATCTAGGATGAGGAGAGGTCATGGCTTATTATCGGAATGCAGCCGCGGAAGTGTGGAATCCGATGAGAAGTGTGATTTGGTGGTATAACCCAATTGGGACTTTTCTTCCATTCTAGGTAACGTGCAAATATACTCTACAGCCGTTGTCTGTTTACCATATCAACCAGGCAAACAACGCACGAAGGAATACGTTTATTTCAAGGAGATTAGCATTCAAGACCAATGATATGATAATCTAGATCTTGTGGTCCTTTAGTTAAATAGCTTTTGGCCCTCTCTGGCCTATAAATGCTTACCCAGAAACACCATTGTGCAATCGGCCATGATTTGCGAAATTCATCAGAAAGCCGATCGATAAGACTATCTGCGATCGAATTGTACAGAAACACTACAGCAGCTACAAGCAGGTGTCTCACTTGCTTTCAATAAACGACAGGCTCAGTGTCTTTGCGCTTGATCCCGCAAATGCCTAGTCCTCTTACATTTCGGCGATCCACTGAAGACATGAAAACCAAGTGAGGACGTCTGATTTCAAGGAAAGGTTATGAAAAACCGACTGCAGAGGTAAGATAGCTAGTTCTATGATCTGCGACACTGCGCTATTGTAGTCAATAACGGCCTGTATGTGTATGGCGCGTTCCAAAAAGTCAATGCAGATACATTACTGGATGCAACAGATTTCAAAGGCACCGACCTTACTCATTTATCTTCATACTGAGACGAATAAAGACACCAAGGTAGGTAACACTTTTGGTAAGTAATAAATGCATTTAAGTGCACACCCTTAATCTTATTATTGCTAATCGCTCTGCACATAAGATTACTCAATACTACATCCGACAAAGGATGCTATGGACGCCACTTATGGCGCACAGAAAGATCTCAAAAGAATAACACTAAACGCTACACATGTTTGCATGAGGAACATCCATTTTACTATCGAATAGTGCATCTCGATGGAGATATAGACCATGAAATATGTGTACATGTTTTCAAGTTTCGCTTAAATGACTTTGACCAATAAAAGCGTTTCGCCTACCCAATACGGACGCCGTTGAAAAATAGCCAAAACAAGGCGTCAAAATAAGAATTAAGGTTTACAACTGGCTAATAAGAAGGGATCGATCCTGTCGAAGGTTAAGCTTTTAGAACGAAGGTTAAACGTTTGGATCGACCAATTACAGAGGTGATAGTACAAATAAGGTTAAGGTTATAGAATGACCAATCACAGCACTTACTTAGCTAATAGAGTTAAGGTTTAGAAAGTAGCCAATCATAGAGCCGAAGTTCATAATAAGGTTTGAACAAAAATTGACCAATAAGAAGCGCTTATTTTAAATAAGGTTTACACCGCAAATTGACGAATAAGAGGCCTTAGAAATCAGGTTAGGGTTGCACGTATTTTTGGCCAGGGTCCAGGGGTATTTCGTGATTAACCAATCATAAGCATCTGATTTTGGAATAAGGGTAGTGCACGTGACATTTTCAGCCAATAGAAGGCGCTAGTGCCTCCCAAACCAGACCATATTCACCCTACACTTGCCAGACAACTCAGGCGAAATCATCAAATCAACGTTCACATATGGACGAGAAGCTGCTTTCGAGGAGTGAATCGTTGGATATTTGGACGAGCGGGAAACAGATTGAGGGATCTTACATTGATATCTCTAAGGAATTGAGCGAATCTCGCGACATACCGCATCGCGACGAGTCCCAGGTGAAACTAGACACAGACAGATCTTATAGGTATCCTGGGTTCGATGATTCAGATTGCGATGCTTTGTATAACATAATAGTCTCAGAACTGCGCAACAGACCAGTATTGAGGTACTACCAGGGGTATCATGATATTGTGCAAGTGCTTTACCTGCGGTGCGGGTACAATTGCTTAAAGCTGCTTGACTACATAACGGTGTGCTATCTCAGGGACTTCATGATGTCTTCGTTCGACCCTGCTACTGTCCATTTGACTGTTTTTATGAACTTAATGCGATACGCTGATCAAGCTGTCTACAGAGCACTGCAAACAGTTCCTATAGCTGCCTTCGCATTATCTCCAATCATTACTTGGTTCTCCCATGACATACAAGACCTCGATTTGCTGCACTTACTCTTCGACGATATTCTGCAGCACGAATCGAGTATCTATGTCATTTACCTCTATGCCTCTTTTATATTGAGCGACAATCTCGTGCGAGGCAGGATCCTCGCCGAGTACTACAATATGGAGTCGCAAGAACAAGAAAGATCAGACAATGTCCTCATGATAATGACAAACCTATTTAGAAAACCGCACAATTTACCCAAACAGACAAAAATTGCAATGAGTTACGCTGAAGACCTATTCAAGAGTGTACCTCCAAACCGACTGAGAGTGCTTTCACAAGTAGATCCTACGTCTACATTGCGAGGATCGTCATCTGACCCTGAGTCACTTCTATTGACGCAAGTGTCCAGGGTTAACGAAAAGGTGTATTTCATCCCTGAAAATACCACAGATCCCAGATCATTTTGGTCTGGTGCGTTCATGATGGCTGCAATCGCTGTAGGCTGTGCAATGTACATGACTTATGCTAAGCGGTGAAGCCGTTACCCGAGTATGAATATTCTTAATCAAGAGATCCGTCATGAGTTAATGTGTTAATGAAAAATACAGACATGAATTATGAAGTTCGCATAGCAATATCGTAACCTTCATGAGTTTTAGCTTGCCCCAAAGTTTGTTATATGCTGGATAAATCCATTATTGGCCTATACTCGTAGGCTTCGTTATCGACCGTGACGGGATAATTGTAGTCACCGAATTTCATAGATCTTGCCTTAGCGAACAGTTCCTCGTCCCATGAATCGAGGGTTACCTCAGAGTCTGCAGAAGCTGAATCATCTGGTGGAGCGGAAACTGAACCAAATGTCCGCGGATCGCTGCTCTTCAGGAGTGGCGTATTACTGGCAGAATCGGGGAGCCAATACTTGTATTTACCACCCTGCGAGTACCGCATACCTTCACGAATTCTGGCTAGTCGAGCGCGACTTTCAGGGTGGTCGATAATGAATTCACTATCATCGAGGGCACGGTATTCGTACTCACGCCCGGCAAAAGTTTGCTTGAAATCGTAAATCAGGTCCTTGATCCCGATAGTGTCTTTTAAAGCATAGGGGAGCAAAACACGGGCACCTCCTGGATGTGTTTCCGTGTAATCTGTG
Organism: Tortispora caseinolytica NRRL Y-17796; assembly: GCA_001661475.1. Classification (NCBI taxonomy): domain Eukaryota; kingdom Fungi; phylum Ascomycota; class Trigonopsidomycetes; order Trigonopsidales; family Trigonopsidaceae; genus Tortispora; species Tortispora caseinolytica. The sequence continues at coordinate 2,154,418 of KV453843.1, forward strand.
TAGTTGAAGGCGTACCAATGGCTGATAGCAAAGCCCAGGAGTTCGTGGCACATTAGGACGTTCATTATGAAAGAGGACATAGCTTTAGCCGAGAGCCCATCAGTGTCTTTTATGACGCCTGCCCACCCGAGGAATGTGAGAAAAAATTGCTGCCAGTATGAGGCGAATATGATGAGTTTGATACAGAGGAACTTAGGCATTGGGCGGAACGGGGCCAGCTCGTCACGCAAACAAAGCCAATAGAGAGTAAGACAGTATAGGGAGATTGTAACGCTCAAATTGTAGCAAACACCAATCCACATATACGGAGAGAAAATAGATACAGTGCCATCCTGGTATATTCCGAGGAACTGGGTGGTGAGAGTGGCTATGACCATCATAGGCTTGAACGCAACGTACTGGAGGATACCGCGTTTGATTGCCACAAAGGTATAGGGATCTGAGATATCAATGCTTGATGTGCAGAGCGACATGGGGAAATGCATGCGAAGAGGCGGGAGACCGCGCTTCATGAGCATCAGATTTCGCTCGCCGCCGAGGAAATTTGTCAGGAGGCAGAAGAAAGTGAAGAGTACAAATGCCTCGTAGACCTCACGGAATATGTCGACTGTGTTGACCCATCGTGGTGCCAGAAGACCTGTGAAACATGATATCGCGTACACAGGCACCATTAAAAGTATCCTAACTACGTATCGTTGAAGCATGGGGTTCCTATAGTTCTTGAAGTGTAGGTATATGCTGACAGTGGAGACGATGATCGATAGGCCGACGAAGCAGGCAGACGACCGTACTAACGCACTAAAAAAGAAATATTAGCAATCTAGCTTTGTATTACAAATGATATTACGTACCGATCAATTGCCCCGAAGGCCATTGTGGAATATTTGGTGATGAAGAATCGCTGGTTGGGATTGGTGTAGTAAAGAGCCGCCTTATAACATCAAAGTTTCCTGTTTTCAGTCAAATATTTATCATATCAAGTATAACACCTTAGTCATCTATAATCCCATAAAAAAAAATTAAACCAAATCATTAAGCAGAAAGACTGTAGGATACGCCCATCAGCCCGACGCCAATAATTGCGCATGTGACACAGAGCGATTGGCGGCCGCCTAACCCGACAGAAGTTGCAAACATTTGTAGACCGATCAGCGCCATGAACCCAGCGGTGACACCGAATATTAATGCGTAAGTGAACCCACCTAGTTCCTCTTGTGAGCTGTCTGGCTTAATGAGCAACCACGCCAGTAGCGCTCCAAATGGTTGCGACAGGCCGCCCAAAACGAAGGTCACTAGAAGTGCGATTTTGCGGCTACCTGAGGCAACGTATATTGGTATCGCGATCGCAAACCCTTCGGAGATATTGTGAATAGCTAGCGCCAGAAATACCGAGAATCCAAGCTTCTTATCTACAACTGATGTGGCATAGGTGATAAAACCTTCCGGTATCTTGTGCAGCGATATCGCAAAAGCTGTCTGTACAGCTATCGACGCCATAGTCGATCGCACTGTGTTGATGTGATGGTGGTGGTCTTCCTCATGACCGGGACCTTCATGGTGCACACATTCAGTGTCCGAGTATCCTAAGACAACCGTTCCATGGTGTCCACGTTCAAAGCCGGGCACTTCGACATCAAACACCTCGTGGCCAATAGAGTCGGCGTGAATGTGCCGAATCTTCTGGCAAGAGTCCAATCCTGAGAACCCGTAGCAATGACCGACCTCCGAGCAGTTTGCTACCGGCATTCGGCTCGAATCGGAGTAGTGCGAACTGCTGTTAACAGTCAACGGAGTATGTTCATTTACCACACTGGTCGCAAGGTGCGTGGCTGTCGGCGACTGGTTGACGGGCGTTGCAGGGTTAGATCCGTCCGAGCTCGCAGTACTGCCGCTGTCGCTCACAGCCTGTTCCAGGTCGTCAGGGGAATGCCCATGTGCGCAATGCACAACGCTTTTGGATGTAACCCGATGTAATACTGCGTTCAAAATAGAGCACATTGCCACACCAAACAGGAATATACCTATCTGTGTGAGTCCCATCGCTACATGGTGGTCATCGAACCGTGTATCCTTCCGCAGCTCTTCTAGCGTCTCAGGCATAAGCGAATAGAATGAAGTGTATATTAGCACACCAGAAGACAAGCATAGAGTGCATATGAGAAAATTCCTGTCTTTGCGTAGGTCAAGCTTCTGGAATCCTGGAAGAGGGATTAGATTGATGCAGATGATAAAGCTACCTAAGACACAGGCCAATCCCGTGCAGATAGCAAGGATCATGCCCTGAGAGCTCCCCGTGCGATATATATCCATCGCGTATATATGATATAGGTAGTAGTTTTGTTACTTATTTCAATGAAATAATGTATTAAGACGTCAAGATTAAATGCAAGTGTAGGATGGTATCCAACCTTGGCGGTCTCTTCTATAGATATTTAACTAGTGGCTAAATTGGGACCTTCTTGTCCTTTGATTGGCTGAAATAGTTGCATCACCGCTGTATACGTTTTCCCCTTTAAGAATATATAGCCTAGAGAGGTGGCTATTATTTAGTGTGATAATTACTTAAGAAATTAGTAGTATTAGTAATAATGCGCTTTTTGATCGTAAATCATTATAAAATGGCCACTAATGACCAGCCAACTCTGAACATGTGTTAATTGTTCTTCAACACGCGGTAGTACGACTTCTCGACTTCGTTGGACATCTTTTGCAACGCCAGTATCACTCCTTGATGCGTAATGGCAGGTAACAGCTTGCGATTAACTCCAATCCATTCAATAGGTGGCGTAGCTTCGCCCATATCCCTGAGAGAAGGATTCGCTAAAACAGGCGGCTCTAATGCAACATAGACATAAGACCCAAAGCGGATACTGCCATCCTTAGATACAAACGCGCCTTCGTTGTCCGATCCCTTAGACTGTTCCAGTGCTTCTTTACTGAATTTAGCGTCATCGCTAGCATCTGTAACGCCTTCAACTCTGATTCCTGATTCGTCCACAATTAATATAGATGACCCTGGCATCGAATCTGGCAACGATCGCAACATATTCGACCACATAGCCCTGATGAAATTAATCGACCCTAAATTCCAACCCATGTCAACGCGTCCACCAAATTCACTAGTGAATATGTACTCAATAACCTTGCTGCTCAATCCTTGAACTGTCTTCATCTTAACTTCTATAGACGGGCATTTCATAATCACTCCGCCTTTGACGTCCATGTTTTCCTGCACATACTCATCAAACGACATGTCACTAATAGGCTTCTGCGTCTGGTGCCTTTTCAGCTTACCAAGAGATACAGAAACATCGCTGTTGCGCATACGCAAGGAATTCTCAACATCTTCTGTAACGTCAGACGAAGAAAATTGAAATATGGGGTCAATGAGCTCTATGCGAAGAACTGTGTCATCCATTAAAGAAACAGGATACACATGCAACAAAATATTCCCCACTGAAACATCAAGGTTGGTCTTCAGTTTCTCCAAGAAAGTGCTCGAGCTGTTTAACGACGAAATACTACCACTTTTGCTTCGAGGCGTACCGGGCTCATTATTGAGAACCTGAAGTGACATCCTAGATATGCTGGGTTCAGCTGCCTCATCGCTCAATGACTCCTGAGAAATCTGCATGCCTCGTGGTTCCCACTCGCGAGAAGGTTTTGAGAATGAGATCCTGTGATTGTCAGATAGGCGCTTAAAGGCTGTAACTAAATTCACCAATGCGGAAGGCGCGAGAACAGTCATAAAGACAAGCAACTTATCCATTCTCGCGAAAACTTCAAGCGTCTCCGGGGAATCCGTTTCATGCGCAAGGTCTGCATGTCTATTGTAGAAACCGAAGCAGAAGTCTTCTGCTAAGACCATCAACACACCATAATAGTCGAATGCCATTCTCAGTTTTAGAGAATCAAAGTTAACGCTAGCACGGACAAGAGGAGTCTCCAAATTCCGTTCTTTGATATCCCAAACTATTCCAGTGCTAACAACAGGTCGACAAAGTTCAAATGATCCATCGTACCGTCCCTTAAAATTGCATTTCACAAAATCAAAGCCGGCATACATCGTTTGCTCAACGTCTGGGTTGTTCACCGTATAGATAAAGAAACGGTCTGATCGTGCATTGCATATTCCTATAGCTTGTCCAAAGTCAGCATGTACTTGGATATCGCATAGACCAAGATAAACCGACCATACACTTCCACCAAAGTAAGAATAGCCGCTTCGATCAACCATAACAGAGGCTCTTTTTCCACCCATCTTTGACGCGCTCGGTAACGAAGAAAATGGCGAATTAATGGCAGGTGAAGATATGGATACAACCCGATGCGAAGAATCCGTTGCACCAATGTTAAATTCCCATACCCTTCTGAATAGCTGAACGTCATTGAGTTGCTTGATATTCAAATATACAGATATCTCTGACATAAGGCCAGCAAGTGCAATACTGGCTTCGCGAGAGCACGTGTGCATACTGTTATCACTTGAGATGCAAATGTTTCCAATAGACACTTTACAGCTGCTTTCACGGGAATATATGTGCTGTAAGGACGCAGTAATATCTTTAGATTTGCAGGTGAATGCCAGGAATGGAGGCTGATTCTCATTCTGTATAGAGTTCATTATGCATAAAAAGTCAAAAGAGAGAGAAGCTGCTACTTGAGCTTTAGGCTCACAGCTTAATGATACAACCTGCCTTCCAATGGTCACGCCAAAATTAAGGTGCCAATTGCTGAAAAAATCGGGTTTCGATTTCTTAGGCGATTCAACACTGCCTCTTGCCGTGCTTGGCTTCTTCAGAGAGGCCGCACCATCTCCACTAAATGTTTCTCGTCCTGCCAGCAAAATCTTCTCCAAGGCCGATATTACTTTCGGGTATAAAGTGTTGGAAGATGAATCAATATGAGCCTCACCGGATAGTATGGGCCGGCTTCTGATTCCTTGAAGATAACCTAATGTGATTTTTAGTCCAGGGACTTTGATATTTGCCACTGGGGCAGCGGTTTCCGGAGATAATTGTAGTTGGGCTGCATATTGCAGAGGAGAAGTCGTACCATCACATATATCCACATTGGAACCACTAAACTCAATTTTCAGCAAGATATGAAGTATTCTGTTACTGACAGAGATTTTGGTATTCACGAATGAAGGTTGGAAATCTCGTGCATAGGTAGTTTTGGTACTAGCGCTAACATTCAATGCATCTAATGTAGAAGCGATTGAATCCACTATTGACGCATAAGACAGAATCGATAGAGGACAGAGTACAAAATCAATTCTGTCTCCAAGAATAGTAGCGGCAACTTTCATTTTATCTGCTGTCCGATCATTGTGAGAAGCAAGAAATATACTCATTCTAGGCATAAACGCATAGGAATGAGCATGAAGATCAGGTTGAAAGCAAGTATCCCAATCTCCATCTCCTACTTTGAGAAACGCATTGCTCATTCTGAAACGCACTAATTGCTTTCTTCTTAGAGTCAAAGCAGTTTCCTCGAACCCAACACGAGCACATTTGAATACACTGTTCAACGGAAAACTTTCTGATATCCAGGCAACGCAGAAAGATTTCAACTTAGTAGACAGAGTCATCAGCTTGCAACCAAACAACTGGAATATGAAATCATCGGCAAAGTCGGAGGAATCCGCATGATTGGACGCTGGTACAGTGCTAATGCGACGATGAAGACCACTTTCAATCTTGAGTGACTCCTCTTCAATGCGCATCAAGTTAGTTACAGCGTCTATAGTTGTTTCGGGGGACAAGCACAAATGGAAACAATCACTTTCAATCTCGACATCAAAGTTGCAAGATGAAGAATCCTCATCTGGAACTTGGTTGTGACCTGAAATTTGCAAGTCAGCGTCCAGAATGTTTCGCTGGGGTGCACGTCCATCAAATCTCCTGAGGAATGCTTGTACCTTTAAAATTTGTAAGTTAAACATAAAAGAACGGTACAAAGACGATTCAGCTGCTTTCTCCGCACTGTACAAAGACAAGTTGAGTGCCTTAAGTTCAAGCCCAAGAATATTGATGTTCGTAGGGAATCGAATCAAGAAGCTGCGGATCTCGAACTTCATGTTAAGCAGTCCAGATGTGTCAGGCTCAGAATCATCTTGCGAAGCCAATTCTTTTGAGTCATTCTTTTCGAAAAGGCTGATTGCAGTTGTTTTCGCTGCTTCAAAAGATTTCATAGCAGAGGCCAGTGTATCTGAAACTTGCGCATCAGCTTTTAGCTTCCAAAACAATGGTAATAGCATGAAATCAAACGAAATAGAATCAGAATAGCCATTAACGAGAAGTTGTCTCTGTTCTCCGCTCAAGTAACGCCCAGACACTGATATTTCCGGAATGAAAACCGAGATTAGTCTCTCATCTTTACCCTTGAGAGAGCGAGTTAGGGTATGGTTAGTTTTATCCAGCTTTATCGACAAAGCAATATCGGAAGGGGTATCAGAAATACAGGAAAATGAAAGATCTGAACCCTCTACATTGTAAGACAATGTAGGCACTATCTCGAAATCAAACCTGACCCTTTTCAAAATAAGGGTAAAGTGGGCGCTTGAATTCTGCTTTTCCTGTTGGTCAGGTGAAGATAGTGATTCGACTTCTGACCGTGGAAAACACAACATAACTTTTTGTGAAAACTTCCAGCCTAGACTAATTTCATCATCCACAATAAGAGCCAATGCTTCTGCTAACCGAGCAACAGTCTGGTGAAATTTAATAATAGCATTTCCCACATTTAGCATTACAGCCGGATAGTGATCCTTTGACCCAGCAATACTTGCACATGTGAATACAACATTCTGCAGATCGATGTCAAATAGTTTATCATATCCTAAAGCGTCTGAACCCATCACCTCAAGTTCAAAAGAATTGAAGACATGCACAAGGGAGAAGCCAGGAGATAAGGCACTTTGATTCTGTAGGGTATCATCAATTTTAATGTTGCTGAGGCCTCGACAGAAAGTAGTTTGTATTCTAATACTGCGAAAACACATTAGAGTAGTCACGGTATTCAAGATGACCACGATATTCCAAGATTCTGGCGTAATAGTAGTTTCTGGCACTTCAGGCGGTTTGGCTCTTTGTCGTTTTCTGTATTCCAATAGAGCTGTGTCTATGAATTTAAGCAAGAAATCATCCTTTTCTGTGAAAACGTTCTCTAAGTCCAGACGCACGGCGATGTTAGAGCAATAGGTCAACATACTCCTCAAAACATAGCCGGTTGAAGGCTCAAATTTCTCTGATAGAGAAATCGTCAAAGACTCAAAAGACAGCGTATTCTCGTTAGCCGATGCAAGAAGTTTGAATTCAAGCATGTCGAGTCCAATCTGCGTAATTTTCGAGAAATTTTGTTCGAGATGATTGGTTTCTTCTGCGTCAAAAAAATCGTCGAATAGAAACGTGCTTCGCATTTTTGGATCAACAGTAAGCCATAGTTGACGTGTAGATTCAATTGAGTCCGGATCTATGCGTGGAAGAACGTCGTCTTTGGAAAGTGACAAAGCTCTAACGTTATCAAGAGAATAACACAGATCCGCTTTTGCTGAATCACTCAGTGCACCGAGGATATGCCTGAGTTGTGTCAAAACCAGCCAGCTCTCAAGGAATCGCATGTGCTGTTTCGAGGTTCGAAGGAATAGAACAGGCTTATTTAGAAATGAAGGGATCTTTGGATGTATACCATGTTTTCGTGCAGCAACCAATTCAATGATGAATGTTTGCCACAAGAGTCTGTTCACTTGGCGCCGTCTTTTTAAAGCGGCATTACAATCCAATACAGTCTTTTCCCACTCAACAGCCATCGGAAGTAAATCAATTAGCTCGTCTCCAACAACTATTGATCTGACGCTAGCCACATTAAACCTGTTAACCGCATTTGGTTTCTTATCCCAGAACGTCATATATACGCCCTCAACCACTATTTGGCACAAACTCACATTGTTGGTGATTTCATGGTAATCAGATTTCACGTCAGAATGTGCGAGGCGCCTATGAATGGCTAAAGATGTCCTATTTGCAGAAAGCACTGTGGCAGCTTTAGCTGCTAAGGCAACTGGAGATTCTGGCTCTTTATTAGAAGTGGACCCATGTGCAATGTCTAGTCCGTGCACGTCTAAAGCAATGACACTCTTTGTATTCATTAGGCTCACATAAACACTTTCACATACAACCCGGAGAGAGGAAGAGAGCGGCCAAATCCCAGATGTAGAGTCCTTGTAACTGCCTAACATTTTCATGTAGAGTTGGTCCAGCATTTCATCCGGACTAACTGTGCAAATGCCACAGTTAAGAACCGCAGTCAAAAATGCAGTTTCCAGAGTAACATTAAGATCATCACTCAGATGAATAACAAAATCGTCCAGCTTTATTCCTTTTTGTACTTCTCTAGCATAGTATCTGCGAGACTGGCTAGCAGCCAGAGCGGACTTTTGTCGCTGAGATCTGCGTTCATTTTTGCTTTTATGCTTATTCGAGTGTGAAGATAAAAAGGCTCCCTGATAACCTTCTTCATCGTTTAGAGGAGGAACCTCATCCAAGTACGTTGCAGAAGATGGAACATCGGACCCGCCAGCTGGTGCATTCTGTAAGGGTTGTATTAAACAAGGAATTGAGTGATAATCAGGGTACACATATGTAAATGCTTCACCATTAGAAAAATCTTGCAGGTTTTTTGGGATCAGAAAATTTATTCGAGAAAAAGCTTCATCATTCTCAGCAAGAAAATGCTGCTGTAAGCGACGAGTCATAGCGGAGTCTTTATCTCTCTCAAAGTTGGTAGCTGAAACGCTGAAAGAAGAACAAAGGCACGGTTCATTTGTAACCGTGTTATATCCAAATATATTTATAGAATCCGCGTTAATCTCTAACCTTTTATCATACTGCGGGTTAGATAAGTCAAAACGCATCAATGAAATAGAAGAAGTCGAGAATTCAACTGTGTAGTCATCTAAGGTGATTGAAATCTCAATGGATGCAATCGAGATGTTGAGAATGTTTAGGTCATGCAGTTCGATAGGGTCACTGAAAATTGAATTTTCTGTATCGTCTTGGCGATATAATAAACTGTCTTTAACTTGACCAAGTTGACTGAAAAATTGAGGTGTAGTGCTTCCTGATATAGTTCCAAGCTCTATGCTCCAGTCACAGACATATGCAGGCTCTAATGGAGGAAGTCCAAACATTCTATGTGAATGAACCGTTATACCGTCGATAAACATATCTTCTGCGTGATTCTCCTTGGCGTAATTTTTGCAGAATGAATCGACATTCAGGATATTAGGAAAAAATTTTAGCGAGGCCGGGCCTATGTCGCACATCATATCCATATAGAAGTTATAGAAGCGTAGGTCAAGAAGAAAATAAGGAAAAGAGGCAATAATAGCATCCTTGAGAGAGTAAAGTCTAGTAGGAAGTATTGCGCGAGCATTGTCAAAACTCAAGGTCAATAAAACATCAGTACCCGGCTTAGTAACTGGAGCAGGTTTAACATCAGCATTCGGGCGCGTTTTTTCCATATATTCATCGAGGGTTTGAAAGTGAATGTATTCCCCAAAGTAATTGTCTTTCAATTGCGCAAAAAGTCGCAGTAAAGTGCCGCCAACAACACATGAAACCTGGGAAGAGTCCACATCAAGGCACAAAGTATCAGTTTCTTGCGGTAAAGATATAGTACTATAGGTATATTTTCCGTTGATTGAGAAGTTCTGCATCCGGCCGATGTATGAACTATCTTGAAAACTAGACAAAGATGACCAGTCAGGTGTATGTGAAGTAACTTCAACGTCAGGACTAGTTAACTCAAACGAGAAAGAGTTATGCAACGCACGTATCCTTTTCTGAGGTAAATATCCATTAAATGCCAGCTCGTTTCCTCTAAAAACCGCAAAATGATTGTCTGATAAGGATGCCGGCACATCAACAACATTATACTCGTTGACTGAAAAGAATAACTCGTACTTAGAGCAGTTAAAATTAAAAAAATATTCAAACGGCGTAAATGTGGCATACTGAACAATTTTGTCACTGCCAAAGTCTGTTACCAGATCAGTGAACAAGTTGACATGTTCGCGCAACAAAAAGAGCTGAACGTTATCTAAGGAAAAGTCAAAAATCCAACTATGCAAACCATTCCACTTCAAAGGCGATGAGATGTCACCGTTGATATCAAATTTATCGGTTTTTAGCAATAGTCCGTGGTTGACACTCGATCTGATTTCGACATCAAGTAAAGATAAGTCAAAGTTAGCGGCAGTGCCTTTAGAGGTAATCACATTAGACTGTTTATATCTCAATGACGAAGAAGTTTCAAATTTAGCCTCAATCCATCCATAGGGCCTTTTGATTCTATGTTCGTTCTTTTCTTTCAGTTCACTTGCCACTTTGAGATCTTTACTCGCTTCTCGTAAGGGAATTCTGAGAATGTTTGTGCCTTCGAAGGCCACGTCCACACTAAATTGGGTATAGACACGAGTATCGCCAGTCACTAGAATCCTGTGAGGTTTCGGATCTGAGTAAGATGATGGGAAGAAAAAAGATTGGAACACTTCTCTTTGCCTGTCAGCCCAAGGACCATAATGTAAAGTGCTGTTGTGGAAGGTCACAGATAAATCAAAGGCAGGAGGAGTACCACTATTTCCGACGTCAGGGCCGTACCCCGGAGGAGTAGGTTTTGTGTATTTCGGGACCTGTCCTGGTACGTCATATCGAGTCGCAATCTTTACAAGTGGTGAATCAATAACCGTTGAACTTTGAGCATACTCTTTATTTTGGCTAAGCAAGAAATCGTTGTCTAGTTCTTCCTCATCATAGAGGTAACGTGACAAACCCTTCCATGCATTCGATAAAGCCACTTCACTAGGTTGTGAGCGTCTCCCTGTAATCGCAGACCATAATCGTACCCATATTGTTCTTGATTTAGCGAACAGCTGAGCCTGAGATTGGAGTACATGCAGGCGCGTTTGTATATGATCCACATTTGGTTTGAGACTGAAAAGGAATGAATTGAGTTCAATGCTTCTAAATAAACTGTATGCATCTAGACTGTTTGCAGGATTTCCAATATCGAGCAGTCCTTCAGAAGTAGATGACTGCGCTATAGCCAAAGTTGGTGTTGTTGTGTTTCCGACCATCACAGCAGACTTTTTCACTTTTATTTCTACTGGCAGAAATTTCATGAAGAACGAACGCTGCACAGTTTTATCTGAAAGAGTTTCGTACATAGCGGCGAGGTTTGTGGAAGTGTACCTGCGAGAGACTGTTCGGTTCTTTAGTTTGCGTGATGCTGGAGAAATGGGATGGGTATTAGAGTCAGTTTCGATGCGTATTTCAGGTGTAGAAAACGCCTTCTTTTCTGAAAAGCTGTTATGGTCTTCTTCCAGAGATGACAAAATATCTGAATCAGAAGCGAGAGATTCAGAGTCGGTAGAGAGCTTAGTGTCATCAGAGGCGGAGTTGTGTTGTTTGAGAATTTGAGCGATTTCTGCGAAGGCAGCAGATCTATTGAATATGAAAACTTCAAAGCCTAATAAATGGATCACAAATCTTGCCGACTGAGAATTTGCAGCAGCAGAGGCGTCCTCATTATGCGAGTCTTCGAGTTCCTGACGTGATTTGCGAGGGTTCTTGATCCAATACCGCCACGTGAGATGGCCCTGGGCAATGCTTATGGCTTCGTCTTTCGATATGAATTGGACATTCTTGAAAAATATACGCCCAGCCAAAAAGGAGATGTGCACAGACTGTACGGAAAAGTAAGCATCATAGTATTGCCACATAAACAGCCGTAGAGCTGCTGAAACCAGTGCACCCAAGATCCTATTCCAATAGAACAAGAAAAGGATCGCAATAAGACCTTGCGCTACGAGTTCTACCAAATACAGCCAGGAAAACCCTGCACCATTATTTGTTACTAGCGCTTTAGATATAAATGCTGATCTAAAGCTCATTTGTAGGTCGTAAGTCAAGCGTGAATTGCACGTGTGCAAGGGGGGTGGAGATGCGTATTGCAGAGGCGTAATGGGGGGACCCAGTTTTGACTTCCGACTACACCAATGACCGAAGAGCTATCGCCATCACGCTTTGAGGTCGAATTGGAGTTCGTTCAATCACTAGCGCATCCATTTTATGTGAATTTTCTTGCTCAAAACCAGTATTTTGAAAAACCTGAATTCTTGCAGTACCTGCAGTACCTAGAATACTGGAGACAACAACCTTATAGAGACTATCTGGTATACCCAAACTGTCTACATGTGTTGACACTACTACAACAGAAATCTTTCAGAGATCAAATTGCGCGTGGCGATATCGCTAAAATGGTCATGGACGATATGTATGCTCAATGGCTCGAAAAAGGCCGTACAGCCGAGGTAAACAGTGACAATGATGCAGATGTGAAAAATGAGGGTGTCGAAATGTGAAAGTCAAACAAAAATTTATGAGTTCTTGCTCGGCCGCGTCCTAGTCGCGCGGCTCTAAGTCTCTAGCGTCTAGAATCAGCGCAGATGCCATAGTAAATTCATCTGCTGTAGGCTCGTCTAGGATCTCAATATGCTCCTTTGAGAATATACGTGGCAGGACAAACGCAGCAAGTGCCGCAAAACCTACCAGCAAGATAGGAAACCCGACTGCTGCAATAGTACTAGTCATGGCGAACGTCGCTCCAAATGAAAACAGCTCCCATGCCACGAATGCTGCTAGAACTTTTCGAGGTAACTGTGTCAGTTCGTCTTCGAACTCCACCATATGCGGGTCAGTCAACAAGACGTACATTTTATGCACCACTCCATTCACCGTGAACGTCCGCAGACCCATAACCCAGAAAAGCCCTGCAATAACCGGCTGCGGAACTAGTCCTATAACTGTCAGCAATGGTCCAGCCATGCATCCTAGTGTGAGCAGTCCTTGACCGAGATTCGATACTCGCTGCTCCACAACCCCCGATATGTATGCTTCATGTGGTGTCATTTTATCAACTTCTGGTTCTAATGGATGGGTACGCTGCGTGCCTGCAGACGCAACGCTTTTGAGTCCTGTGGCTTGACTGCCACGTGTGTTTGTTCTTCTGACTCGGAGCCCTGTTGAGGATTCCGATACATCTGGCAGCTGGTTCTTTTCGAGTTCCGTGTTGCTGGTGGGCAGACAGTTTGGAGTCGCTGCTCCTGAACCCTTAGGCCGCAGTTTAATAATAGCTAAACGTTCTGTGTGCAATGGTGCCTGAGGAATAAGACCGTTCGGTGCCGGAAGTCCTAGGATTCCGCAGATTCCAGTAACAACACCTAATAAGAAGAAATCCCAATGAAACCCTCCTGGTTTTTTGAGCCTAAACACAGAATCCTGTGCCATTAGCGATGAAACATTGTGGTCGAAATAGAAAAGGATAGTGAGAAGTATGGCGAACGGAATGGCAAGGAATACGTAACCGACTTTGATCTCCCAGAACTTCACGAACCACACGATGCGGTGGTACTCTGTACCCCAAACGTCCTCGTTCTCTGGATAGAGGGTGGGATAGAATGCTCTTGTTTTTGGCAGAGTAGGAATCTTGAATTGTCTAAATAATCCTATATGTGCGAATCCCGTGAAGAATATCACGACCATCGGCGTGGAGTAGTCAGCTAGGAACTGTCTGACAGGGTTGTTGAACAGCGGAGATTTTTCGCCAATGAGGAAGCCCAAGTAGCCGAACCCGCCGGTCATGAGAGCGAGAACAACGCCCGAAAAGCCAAGAACATGTTGGTTTTGCTGATACGAAAAGACGTGAGATATAACTTCTGCACCCTTCTGAATGTATAAGATAGCATTATAGATGCCGAAGACGTCACAGGAAAACCTTGTAATGTACTTGAGCGCGTATACACAATTGAACATAGCTATAAGAAAATGCATAAGCATGGACCAAAGGTACACCCATGCTGTGAAAGGGTAATAAGGAACACCCATAGGTTCGACAATTCGATAGATAGTATAGTTGAAGACACTGATCGGCCCGGTTACGCCTATAATTGTGAGTGGCTGACCACTGAAAAGACTGAAAATTACAGCAGAAAGTGCAGTACTGAGAAGGATCTCGTTTACGCCAAAAGAATGTTGTGTCCTTTCATAGAGATCAAACGAAAAAGCTAATGCAGGCAAGAGGTTGGTGAAGAAGATGTATACAGTAGCAGGTATGACCCTGTAGTTCCATGCATCTGTCCAATCAGAACGATAATACGGCAATCTAAGCCGTATATCATTCTTCATACCTTTAAAGATCGTCCAATCCATTTTTTAAAGGTCCTTTGCAGTCGCTTTAAAAAATTGTAGATCGGTACAAATTGCACGAGAGGCGCCCTAGTGTTAATTTAAGCGCCGCCCTCGTGACCAAAGCCGTACTCACTCATTGGCTAGAATTTCAGCCAAAACTACAAACCAGTCAACGCTGACGTATTGGTGAATATAAATACACATAAATAATATATAAAAAAAGGTCATACCAGTCCATGACACATATTAGACATGCAAAAGTCCAAAAACATTCTCTAAACTTGAGACCGATTCCGCAGTGGTGGTACTCACATCAAGGTCCGGCTTGGTCTGCTCAGCCTTGGAGACCTGCTCCAATGCCTGATCCACAGAATAAATCAACATCTGAATAAGAGACAAATGCCGTAGCGCTTGGGCACAGTAAGTGTCATAATCAACTTCATCAATTGAGTTATTTTTATCCAATTCACTAGCACCAGTTAGTTCCTCCTGTTCTTCGGTATCTAAGCAAGAAGCCTTTTGCATCATCGGAACAGATGAAGACTGACTATTCTTCATACGCGAGCCCATAAACGGTGGACCCGATTCTGCTGGACGCGAGGGTAGCTGCGGATACGAAGGAACTTCGTCCCGAGCGCCTGAACCGCCAGTCACAGCACCATTACCGTTGTAATGATACGCGCCAGGGTACGGAGTGGCGTTGGGCGGAGGAGCGGAAAGAGGATAACCTGTCGCAGGAGTAACAGTAGCGCCGGAATTGCCGTTGGAATTCGCACCAGCAACACTAGGTGGAGGTACTGCTTGTGCCATACTATTCGCAGCCATAGGGTCAGCATAATGACTCCAAGGATGCGCACCAGGGGGGATCATCATTGTTGGAGAGTAGACAGTAGCTGGCTGGGTATACCTCGTGTATGCAGATGAATATGGAGCGCTTGGGTAAACAGGCTGAGGCAGGGATAATGCAATATTGCGACCAAGCGTATGCAGAAAAGAGCTGGTACCGCTAAGCTCTTCGCGTGACCGCTTCTGAGGCGGATTCGACGGTTCCAGAGGTTGGGCAGGTACTGCTGAAGGCGAATAACCCGGAGATTGTTGCGAGGACGACGATTTGGCCGGGGACAGCGGGGAATCAGGGTAGTCTCTAATTCCATCTTTGGTGTATTTTGAGTAGCTATCAGTTTTGGATGATGAAGTAGTGTTGCGTATAGGAGGTAGTGCGTTGTCGGATAAGGTAGAAGAGGCATTTGAGACAGAAGAAGAGACAGACGAGATAGAGCTTTTATGTCCAGATCGACTTTCAGAATCAGAATGTCCTCTAGAGTTTCCACCGTAAACCGAGTTTTCGAGGTAGGACAGTCGAGAAGCCATTTCAGGGCCATATTGAGGCACCGATTTGTGGCGTTTCGCAGACTCCACAAAGTTAACGGCAACATCAGAATGTCGTTTATTAATATCAGGGTGAGGCTGACTCCAATGCGCGGGTGGGTAACCACCAGGGTACATATGTGGTGGAGGATTATCGTCTTCCACGGGCTGCATTACGCCGGAGACAGAGGGGATGTGAGAAGGCATGGCACCGGAATACCATGGTGCACCATGAACAGCTGCAGCAGATGCCAAAGGAGGGCCCGGAATAAAATGGCCATAGGTATAAGATGGGTACATCCTTGCGTGAGGTGAGTTAGCGGCATTTGACTCCGGTGGTGGGACATGCCCGGGGTAATCATAAGGGGAGGGGTTCAACTGGGATGCGTAGACACCATTCTCTGTATGAACTCGGCTGTGCTTTTTTAAATCATGTAAACGCTTAAATGATTTCTGACAATACCGGCATTCATGCGGTTTGAGTGGAACATGTACGCGAAGATGCGACGTTATGTGATCACGCTTGACGGTGGACACCCCGCAGTTAACCCAGCCGCAAACCAAACAGAGATTGTTAGTGGCTTTTCTGCCTACATGGTCGTTGCATAGATGATCGTAAAGCATGTTAGCATCTTCGAAAGTCAACTTGCATGTTCCCCACATGCATTTGAGATTGCCATGTATGTCCAGGTTGGCCTCTTTAGTGCTGCTGATGGAGGTATCCGATCGCGGAGAAGCACCATCACTGGCAGAGGAGCTGATAGACATTAGTTTCGTTTAGTGGCGAGCGATAGTAAACAATAACCAGAAACAAGGGCAGTTTGATAATTTGGGAATATTCTGCGTGCAGGTGGCCGGCAGTCTGCAAGGACGAGGTATACGCTACGGAGGTGGAGAGCTGTAGGCCGGGTGGCTTAGATAATAGGTCGAAGACGGGTCAGACCGTTGAGAGAAACGTGCTAAAGCTGTTCCTTAGCAAACTTTAGCGGAAAAAGATACCGTGGTATGATAAGCGAAAAGATTAGTAGCTAAACAAGGAGCGAGTAATCGTCCTTATTAACAAAGCCCGAGCGCGAAATAGAATACTAGGGTGTATGAGTCGTAAGGTAAAGAAGGGTCGGTATGATGTCGCACTTGGCAAGGGCATACCAGTCTCATGTCAAATGTGTGAGTAAAAACCCTGGACCTCCAAACACCGCCCCAATCGGGCACTGGAACCGTAAGTTGATTGGCTAGAATAAAACTCTATTGCAAACGGGAACTTTAATACAAGCGCATTCTATGTTCCGCCGGACAATAAGAGCCTACCCCCGCGACGTTTTTTAGGCAAGAATGGGTCGAAAACAATTCTGCAGCAGCAAGAGCTTTCTGCGCAAGTGGTGCCATGTGTGTTAAGGGTTTGGTGTACGTGAGGGTACTGTTCGTGGTGAAGAGGTGAGTACCGGAGGAACTTTAGGCCGAACGAAGCCTTGACGTCGACCTGGAATGTGGGGTTCTCAATATAGATCAATAAAGTGCCATCATGCTGTACATAGAGGAATATCTCGAAGTAAAAACCATTAGGATCGACGCAAGATATCCCAGTGGGATTTATTGGATCTCATTCCATCAGGCGGGCCCGTCAATCGGCAAAGTGCTCTTTTCAGTGCCGAACGACGTCTAGCGCTTAACCAAATGCTTACTTTCGTCAGACATATTAGCGGCGCTAACTTGAATAGAGTGGTCGGTTGCAATAATAAGGCTTTGATATACTTGTGTATGTCACGGCATCGATATAACAGCCCTCGATGTTGCTGAAATTAGGTGTGCGACAAAGCCAGGTACCAACTCGAATTAGGCCAAACTGAAATCAAGACAACGAAGTGTACGCAGTTTCGTAGTCGAAAACATTAAGCGTGGTTGCTTGATACTTGCTATAGGGAACGCCCTTGAGTATAGGTTTGAGGTCTGCCGGCAGAATAGACGGTGACACAAGGACCGACACTGACCAGTTGAAGCACCTAGCTTGCGTACTTTTCAGCGCTTTGGAGTACTCCGCAGCAAACTGAAGCATTTTCAGCGTCTCAGGAGCCTTTTCTGCACACTGTGGGCCTATCAGCACATACATGTCCACGAAAGCATCGAGGAAATAGACGCGATCTTCCTGTAATTGTTCAGCAGAGTAGTATGAATGCTCCATTATGGCATTATCGTGAAATACAAACAGACGAGGAACAGAGTTATTAGTACATTTAGATCTGAACATCCATGCATTTGCGTTCCCGTATTTAAAGAGCGGTGTGCGTATGTTCAACGCGTGCATGAAATCTTCAGTCTCAGCACCTTCCAGGACACTCACCACTTTGTGCGCCTTGATCATTCTTGCAGCTTCAAGGGCGGACTTAGAGTCATCTGGTGAACATCCTCGGCCTTTCCAGCAATAGAATATGCCCTGTGTATCCGACACGAGATGCGCAAAGCCAGAACAAAGCATGCTGGAATCTTTCTCTATTTGCTCGACTAAGTAGCGTCCTTTCACAGGGCGGACAGTGAACATCGCATTTCTGAAGCCCGAGCTGATTGGCTGAAGTGCACTCACAACAACCTTGCGTCCAAGAATTGTTACAAAATCTTCTGGTTCCTGTCCCTGCAGGACAGTAATATCTTTAGAGTCTACTATGTTCTTCCACCTGGACCCGTACACGTTCCTGCCAACCCAGACGTAGGTCTTGTTTGGACCTTCAAATCTATAGACAGCAGACGAATCCAGAATTCCATCGAACGACGTCGGAATAAACTTGTCTGTGGCAAGCTTCGACACAGTCTTGTAAGGATCTGAGTGACTGCTAGTGGTAGCGAATAGTTGCTTAATTGGTCTAGAGTCGATCGATTGGATGTGTTTTGGTCTAGACATAAAGTAGTTCATTGGTTTGTTGGTGACGGTTCGGACCGATTCCAGTGGTTCTTGTATTGAGAGGACCAGTGTTAGACCATCAGGACAAGTAGTAGTGATTTTGAGTGCTTGTGGTTTTGGTGGAGGTGCGGGTTTTGACGCGGTCTGCGGGGAAGGTTGATCGAGTGCTGATGCAGGAGGTTTAGCGGGTTTAGGCGGAGGACTCTTTTTGATAGGTAGGCGGGTTTGAAGGTCGTTTGAGAGTAGTGAAGGTGGAGTTCTTACATTATGTGTAGAATCAATTGACACTGGACGCGCTACAGATGTTGTGAGAGACGTAGGCAGTTTCCTTTGCGGGCCGCGAGTACGTCGTTTTGTAGTATGATCTAGTTTTGGCTGTTCATGTAGTACCGGTTTTGATTTGTTGGTGTACGATTTCGGTGGGCCATTAGAGAGGACACTGACCAATTCTGAGTTAATCCGACTAGATATTGGTTTATCTGGCAAAGAGTTTGTGTGGTGGAATGTCTTTGCGGTAGTAGATACAGGTAATGTTGATCGTTTAGGGAGTTCAGGAAACGGTTTTGAAGCAGTGAATACTGGTTTTGGGGCCAAAGTAGGTGGTTTCTTTGGTACTTTTGGCTTCTGGAGTTCCGAGAAGTGGTTTTTGCCCTTTATTTGATTCAATTTTGACAAAAATTCTGGTTCGGACATTATGGTGTAATAGAAAGTTAGTATTTAAAGGAGTGTGTGTGTATATGGGAAACTACTTCGAGAATTCTTCCCCTATACTTCAACGATGAACTACGGCAGATCTGATCCAAAAGGTCTCGATAAAATATGGTTAACAATTAAATCCGGCGGATTTAAGCAAGCACAGCAAGTTTTGGAAAAAAAACTGAAGAAAAGCGGTAATGACATCGAATTGAAGGTCATGAATGTGCTCCTCGATCTTCGTAAAGGTTCGTGCTACGGACTCTTTGAATCTAAAAGGTGGCAAGATATAAAAGCACAGTCTGCTAGTAGCGCTTCAGAATCATCTTCATGGACAGTAGTGGCGTCTATAATGGTTGAATACGGACTACACAAGGAACTTGACGACTATATATGCGAAATTGCAAAGAACGAGCCGCGAAATGGCACTATTGCCTTGACTTGGTTACGTATTGCATTGTTAGAAAATCTACCGAGCTTGCCTAGAGCAGCACTTAATTTTATTAAATTCTCTTCTAAACGGCCCGCAATATCGCTGCTCGCAATGTGCAATAGCATGTCTGTCTCTTCGAAAGACTTCAAGCTTGGTTCTCAGTTGGCATTGCGTCATTTGGAGCGTCACGAACCGTTTGAAGACACTCAAGAGTTGTTTGCCGAAGTACTTCTGTTGTGTAAGTGCGAAAAATACGAAGATGTTCTGAAAATGAAGGAAAAATACCCGCAATTGACGCTGCCCGCCATTGACCTGTTGTATATAGAGGCTATGCAGAAACTATACTCACCAGAACAATTGTTTGACTATTATTACAAAAATCTTCAGGATTCTGTTCCTAACAGTTTAGACAACTTTTATATCTGGACTGATGCACTGAATCTGTGCACAAAGGACTCGTCTTTGGTGCCCCGCTTCAAATCCCTTATGGAGTTCGACAACAGAAACGCTGCACTGATACGTGTTCATTATGCGAACCAATTTAACGAAGACATTTCTGTACCAGTTCAGAACTATTTCAAAATGTACGGCGGCCGTGCAAAAGCAGTTTTCACCGACTTGAAACCGTTTATCACTCCGCATTTAGTCGAGATACTACAAGAGACGAAATTTGGCACTAAAATGGCACAAATGATCGCCGATAGTACAATATCTCGATTCAAAAAGTATTTGAATATCGATGAGTCTACAGAAACCCTTCTGCTGTCTTACGATAAGTACACTAGTCTCCTGTCGAACAAACTGGTGACAGATTATCATGCAGCAGATATTTTTCTGATCCAAGCGGCTCAAACGCTCGTCCAATCGAACTCGCCCGAATCTGTACTTGCAAGCATAGGATTGCTGAAATATTGCAACGAGAACGATCCGCAGGAGTTTAACGTGATCCTAGCGTTGATCCGGCTGCATAGCCATTTCGGCAGCCCTAATTGTGCATTGGCTTTAGCCGACTCTTTATCTATCAGGAACGTACAGTCTGACTGTCTCAGTCACCTGTACTTGTCAAGATCCAGCACTGTGATCCCGAACTTCGCTGCTGCCGAAATCCCGCTTAGCCGAAGACTTGATATTGCCATGTCCATTTATGAACACATCCCGTTGTCGCATACTGTGGCGGGCTGGACCGATGTAGAGTTCAGCGGGCTTGACGATTTCATCTCAAGAAATGCAAGCTCTCAACTCGAAGGTGCTCGCGATTTCATCCACACTTTAGAGCGGTCTATTACGAAAAACATCCTCTCAATAGAACGCCGGCGGGTCAACGGGCTGACTCAAGTTGTGCCGACTTTTGAAGATGCGTACCAGTTTGCAGACAAACGCGACTCTAAATGTACCCCAGATTTCGGCGTTTCGTGGCCTGGTGAGAGTATCGGTGCTGCCTGGGTTCAGAAGCAGAAACTGCTAGACGCTCTCTGGGGCGCTATCCGGTCGCCCGCAACCTGCAAAGACATCGCCGACAAGCTAGCTAAATCATCTACTGACGGGTGTACGCAGTGGGAGACCTGGGCGGCCGAAGTTTCAGTGGAATTTGCTAGACAGAACCCCAAAACTAGCGGTCCGAAAGCCCTTGAGGCGTTCCCACAAGTACCGGACGATCTTCTCGTTGAATGGCGGTCTACACACGCTGTGATGGTTGCACTAGATCTCCTAGAGAAACTCAAAGCATTTGTAAAGACGAAAGATGAGTCTTTTGTGGCATTAGTGCAAAATCTGCGAAAGACCGTGGACAGAATGGTGAACCGCCTGGACGACGATCTTCCTCAAAGAGCGCTATCATTGTTGTCCTTCCCCTGCTTGAAGGAACATATCAGCACGATCAAGTACTTCATTGAAAATGCAGTGAATGATCGAAGAAAATGCATAGACTCATTGCGAACTAGAATTGATTCTTTCGCATAGAAAAATATACTTGTCCATGTGACCCGTGCCATGTGTACCTTTCGGTGTACGTAAACTCTATTGACCATTCGACAGCGCCTCCATAAGAAAATTGGTCAAACCAGCTAATACTCGGCGATTTTTGAGGCATTGTGCAAATAAAATACATTAAATCATGGATACTGATGCAATTGCAAGCTTTTGCTCGATTACAGGCGCTAGCACCGATGCTGCACGGCAGTATTTGGAAGTAAGCGACGGCATGCTAGAACACGCTATTGGTCTGTATTTGGAGAACGGTGGCGCTACTCTAGGTCAGCCTGCGAATACGGCCGAACAAACGCAAGATTTCAACGATTTTGAGGAAGATAATGTTCGTGAGGCTATTCGGCCTGTAACAGAGACACTAGTAGAGCCGTCCTATCACGATTTTTTCTCATCGCAATCGGACCATTATCACCGATCCAGAGCGCCTGTCTCTGTGTTCAACCAGCTGTCCGAGGACGACGCCGATATGTACACGTCTGGTGGCGAAGAGACGAAAGCAGGCCGTCTGGCCCGTCTGTTCAGGCCGCCATTTGACATCCTTAGCCCTATATCATTTGACGAGGCTCGCACTGTGGGACGCAGCGAGCGCAGATGGGTACTTGTCAACATTCAAGATATCCGCGATTTTGCATGCCAGATGCTCAATAGAGATTTCTGGTCGAACAAAGACGTTAAAAGGCTGGTCAAAGACAACTTCGTATTTCTTCAATACCCGGCGGACAGCTCTGATGGCGAAGCGTTTTTGCAGTATTACCCGACCACCAAGTTCCCGCATCTCTCGATCATAGACCCGCGGACAGGCGAGCAGATGGTTGATTTTTCTGATAGCTCTTTTGATCCTGAAGAATGGGTTGTTCATGTACAGAGCTTCCTAGACAGCTATTCGCTTGATCCTAGCCGCAAGAACCCAATTTCAGGAACACAGAAGCGACATAAGTCAGATATAGCTCACATGTCCGAGGAGGAACAACTACGGTTGGCAGTAGAGCAATCGATCAGCAGTGCATCAAAGGGCAAAGAACCTGTTTTGATTGATGTGGACAGCGATAATGATATATACGACAACCAAGAGGGCCCCTCTAGTGCTGGGATTCGAACTGATACGATAGAGGCCTCAACTCACGCGCAAGAGGAACAGCAAGAGGAAACACCGGAACATGTTTTGGGAAGGATACCACCACTAGATGTGCCAGAACCAAAACTTGGGCCCGGAGTTACTCGAGTACAGTTCAGAATGGGCGACGGAAAGCGAATCATACGTGCATTTAATTTGAGCGATCCAGTTGACCACTTGTTTGGGTTCATTAAGAGGGAGGTGCCTCGCGCGAACGAAGAGCCGTTTGCGCTTGTGTCTGAGCGCAAGAACTTGTTGGACATCAAAGATCTAACAATTGACGAAGCAGGACTAAAAAGCGCATCGATTATGATTGAATTTATTTGAATTTGTGGATTATCTGATGTGCGTAATGCTGTCTCTCCCAAACCGCATAGACATCTGTGTGATGGGCCTTGTGAACCTCTACTTCTCCCACTCCACCACCTCTGCATAATCACTGTAAGCACTGGTGAAGCACCAAGAGATTTGATCCATGGTTAATTCAGAGTCTGAACTGGATGTTCCATACGTGTTAAAAGGTAAAATTGGCCGTGGAGCCTTCGGAAGTGTGTACCGTGCCGTTGTGCAGAATGGTGTTGCAACTGTCGCACAACCAAGATCTGTAGTCGCCGTGAAAATAATTGATTTTGACGATACTGGTGACGACGTAAATGTAATCACGAGAGAAATCACAATGTTGTCGCAGCTAAATTCTCCTTATATAACGAGATACCTCTCTAGCCACATATACGACAGTGAGCTCTGGATAGCCATGGAGTACTGTTCTGGGGGCTCTTGCGCTGCGCTACTTAAGCACGGCGTATTCAAAGAACCAGAAATATCTTTTGTTATGAACCAGGTCTTATGTGGTCTCTCTTACCTGCACTCCGAGAGAATTATACACAGAGACATAAAGGGGGCGAACATTCTTGTCTCGGGCGACGGTCAAGTCAAGCTAGCGGACTTTGGAGTTTCTGGAAAGATTACGTGCACAATTTCTAAACTCAATTCATTCGTAGGATCGCCATACTGGATGGCACCTGAAGTCATAAATAACTGCAGCTACAACACAACGGTCGACATATGGTCTTTAGGCATAACTGCTATTGAGCTGGCCAAAGGTACACCGCCGTTGTCCGACTTGGATCCGATGAACGCGTTGCTGAAGATAATTTGCAATCCTCCTCCTGCGCTTACGCCACGAGCCGATTTTTCTAAGAAATTTCATGGGTTTCTTTCCTTGTGTTTGTCCAAGAACCCGGAAAACCGCCCTTCGGCCACCACGCTGCTGAAGCATCGGTTTGCCATGTCATCAGGTCACTTAGACTCGCTCTCGGCACTGCTCAGTCCTAGTAGGGCGCAAAGCGGCGCTAAGGAGCTCAATGGTTCCGGGTCAATATCAGAACTCTTTCATCCACTAGAAACGCCCTCGCCACGCACTCCCAGCTCACCGCAAGCAGCTATGAGACTCTTGCGGACTCCGAAATCTGAAATGGATGTGGACGCAGCATCATGGGACTACTCGACGGTGAAGCTTCCTATCCGTAAAACCGACTGCGCACAAGCTACAAATACCAATACCCAGACCCTTTCCAGAATCAAGAATACCAATGCCAATATCAATCAAGAGGTCGAACAAGCTACACTCAGGCTGCGGCACAACCCTGTTGTTCAACACCAGCAGGTTCCAGTAGCACCATCGTCTACAGCGGTCTGGCAGGAACACTCCGCTCTATCAGATATACAGAACTCAGTAGTGCTGGCAATGGAGAGATTGTCGACGGGCTCACCAAAACCTCACGTAATCGACGGTGTGAAGTTAGGAGAAGCCGCTGGAGATGCTGCCGAGGCCGCACCAGACCGACTCAAAAAAATTGAGAACGGCAAAATGACAGTAAGGTATCCACGCAAAGATATCTGGCAGCCGAATATCTTGAATGCAGATGAGACAGAGAACATTCCTCCATATATAGGAGTTCCCGAAGCGGCGAGATGCTGTCACACGCTAACATTAAGTGACAATGTCATTGAGCACGTTATTTTTCAGTGGATTAATGTTATCAAAAACCGCAGCGAAGGATTGCAACACCAAGCTGCCAGACTTCTGGATGTGTTTTCCTTAGCGGACAGCGATCTACCTGGAGCATCAGTAGTTCTTGTGAGGCTTCTTGCTGAAGTAGTCATTAATGAGTTATTGTAAGTCAGCCATCAAGACAATTATTGTCAATAAATCAGTATAATTGTTTAATCTTTAAGCATCAGTATTTGGTTCAATGATTTTTCATCGGTTAGAATTTTCCTTTTTGATTCTATGTACTTTCTTCGGTGAGCGAATCTGGATATCGGCAGAGCAGGCGAACTGGGTTTGACTTTGTCAATAGAATTGTCATTAGAATTATCATTAGAATTATCATTTTGATTCTCTTCTGATCGTTTCCGCTTCTTAGAAGACTTGCTTTTTTCTGATCGGGACTTCTTTAGCTCCTTTTTGGATTGATCTGATTCTTTTGATTTCTTGCGTTTTTTCTTCTGATCCGGATCTTTCTTTTTATCCTTCTTCTTGCGATCTTTGCGTGGTTTCTGCTCTTCCTTTATAGTTATTTCAGTCCCGATCTCTTCAATGCTTCCCGATAAACATTCTCCCTTGACGAATTCGATGCCGAATCGTGATCGAAGTTTCTCTTTGCGTTTCATAGTCAGCCCCGTCTCTGTAACCTCCTCCTTCCCGTTCAGTTTACCCAATATCCGCTGAAACGCGTCTAAACCATAATATTCGTCATCTCCTGTTGCAGACATCTTCTTTGCACCGATCCCGAGATTATCGTCTTTCACTGATATCTTGATGTGCGAAGTAAGTGCATCCATCCCGCTTGATCTGATGCCTAATCCTTTACCTGGCGTCCACCCCAGCGCCGACATGTGTTTATGACCAAATCTATTAATATCGTTAGACCATAGAGTATTTCTCGGGTCTTTTCCGATTTTCTGCTTGTTCTGCTTGCCTGCAAGGCCCATTATCAAAGTTGCGTTGATGGTGGGGAGAAAGGAAAGAAAAAAGTAAGGCCAAAAAATCACTCCCAATAGGGCCAAAGTATACTACACCAGTAGAAACTGTCATACAATCATATAAAATCGCACAATTTTCCAGCCTAAAGTTCAACAATTTTGGCTTTCTTTTTCTTCTTCACTTTTGTCCGTGTCGTAGAAACATTAATATCATTATCCGTTGAACTCTTTGGCTTCTTCTTGCCTTCAGACTTCTTCTTCGGCTTCTTCGATCGCGCCTCCTCTAGCGCTAACGATTCCTTCACTTGCTTAATCGCTTCCTGCTCCGCGTCGTAATCTTCTTCCTTCAATCGCGGTTCAGCAAACAGATCGACTCCTTCCAGTTGCTTGCGGTTAAGATTGAATATACCTCCTTTGCTACTACCTCTCGAATGAGATACAGCTTTCGGTTCGATCGTTTCATTCTCTTCCGCATCGCCTTCCAAGTTCTCGTCCGCAAGAATAGCTACTCGTGGCTTCCGCTCAGCTTTCTTCGCTTTTGTTTTCTCATTTAGATTAATTGCGCCAATCTCAGAGGCCAGGTTCGACGAAGGAGTGTTTGCAGATAGCACAGTAGACGGTATAGACTCGTGGCTTCGGCCGCTGGGTGACCCTGAATCCATAATGTAGAAAGGGTCATCTCGCTGCCTGTTCTTCCGTTCTTGCAGTTTCTGAGCTGCATCGGTTTCAGATACATCTCCAGACGACGGCTCATTGCCTGACATCAGTTCGGACCCAATCTCGTCTTCGCCATCTCCGTCACTGCTGAGATCCCATTCGATATTTTGCAGAATCGTGATTGCCTCGGCGTCAATTGGCGCATCTAAATTCAGGTCATGCGGTGGTCGGATCTTTCTTTGCGCAGACGGAGCCATTGCATTCAGTTCCCATTCATTGAACAGCGATGGCAGAGCCCTTACAATCAATTTCGGCGGCTGGATCTGATTATTAACTTCGGTTTCTGAACTTTGAACTAAAGACTCGAGAATAATCTGGAAAAGCTCTAGAAATTCCACAGATCGCTCTTGTACTTCTATAACCATAGATTGTGAGTGAATTTCAAGCCAGGAGATCAATTCTTGCGCCAGTGATTTCGCAGTTTTATAATGTTCTCGAGACCATTGCACATATTCCTCATTTGCAATGTACTGTGCATAGCTCTCGTTTGAAGGACACACTTCATGTGCATATACCTTGGGTAGCGCCTGCATCGCAATCGCTAATAAAGAGGAGTCTGCTGCTCTCAAGCTCTTAGTGTACCTGATAACAGAACGAATAGCATCCGGTCGATCCTGAAGATAGTGTGCATGTTCTCCAATGATCCATATAGCGTATTTAATGAGAGAGAAGTGAGGTTGCGCCTCTATAGAGCTTTGATTAGTAAAGGCAAGGTCAATCAGCGTTTTAGCGGCAGCCACAGATTCAGGGCGCACGTCACGCACGCGAACTGTGATATTGCGCAATTCAAAGCCAATTCGATCAGCACAGTCTGGTATATCTCCAGATAAACAGGAAAGATCTAGCAAAACAGACGTGTACCAGTCGAAGTTAGTCACATGTTCATAGTAGTTAGTTGAGCACATATCTAGAATGGTATTAATCACAGCCATTCGGTAAGATACGGGAAGAGGAACAGCCTGATCATGTTCGTTTTCAGAATTATCTGATTGCATCAAGTTGCTGGCAGCATTTGCGGCTGCTGACCCTTCTTGTGGGCGATTTTTTGGGGCGGCTAATTGCAGCAGGAGTCTCGAAACTAGGTCGAATAGTGAATCTTCAGTGACAATTCCAGGCAGCAACGAAAGGGCGCTACGGCGAATTGCGAAATCCATGTCTGCAAGACAGTCGAGCACAGTTTGTAGTTCTGCAGCAATGACCTGAGGATGTGTTTTGACGATTTTCGCAAAAGCCAGAAGAGCCACGTACTTGAGATTTTGATCAGCTTCTTGAAAGAAGAGTCTGAGACGAGTAACTAGTAATTTGGCCAGAGTAATATCTTCGGCATCTAACATGCCTGAAGATACGACGCAATTGATCGCTTCATAGAGGATAGACATTGCTGTGGTGGACTCGATGAGGTCGGTTAGGTAAGGTAATAGTTTTGGTTTAAGGCGTGGTTCAGCCGGGGTGAGTATAGCAAATAGCTTTATGAGTTTGATAGTCATCCAGTTGTTCGAGCTGGTAGTGAAAATGTCGAAGAGGTTTGGAGTGAGTGGAAGACAGTTATTTGGATTAACCTTTGCGAGTTCGCATATGACGTTAACTGTTGCAGAAACTACCGATATGTCGGGGTCTGCAAGTTTGTCTTTCAGGCGCGGAAAGGCGATGCGCAATGCGTCAGGAAACTGGAGAAATACTTTGTAGAGAGCGAGGACTGCTTTCTTTCTGACATGAGGGCGAGAATGGGTGATCATGCGAATGAGGTCGTCTGCGAGGTCTTGGGCCAAACCAGGAGTTACGATATTGGCAATTCCAGAGATAGCAACTGAAACATCCAGATGGCTCGATGAGGAAAGATCTTTCTTCAAAAGATTTGTAGTGAGCATAAGTATGTCGGAGTCTTTGCGGAATGATTGGATGGCAGCTAGGTAGCCTATGCGTTTCTGTTGGAATTTAGAGGAAGACATGACTTCGAGCACGTGAAAGGCAGCCCATTCCATATCGTAGCCATACATTTCCAAATAAGCTAGTTTGAGGACGGCCATTGACTTTATATCGAGGTCCTGGGAACGACACTCTGCCTGACATTCACGAATGACTTTAAGGAAGTACTGTCTCTGGGCGGCGGGGTTCTTCGGGGTGGAACGTAGACCGCGTATTAGGTCATGCAGCGATTTCTCAAAAGATAGCCCAAAGGGTCTCAGTCTGAGACGCAGGTCGTCAGACATTACAGGTGCAACGAGAGCAGCTGCTGAATCTCGTGGTGGTGCAAGAGCAGGCAGGGCCTGAGTACAGTGTGAGCGAGAAGCCCTTAACCCCAGAGATCTTGGCTTGGTTGCCAGGTGAAACCGGGACGTTTGGTGATTTTTGGCAGGCTCCGCAGTTTGTAGTAACCTTAAATGACGAGCGACTTACAAGCCGATCTTTAATAACATGGCTATAAGTTTCTTAACTGGAGTAGTATGTACAGGTCTTTAAAATTTTAATATTGAATGGTTATGAAGTAGTTACTAGAAAGCAGTAATAGCCTCTATAGCTCCACATGGACAAAGGAATGACTAATAACTACTAAATACTAGAAACCTTATTCAGTGATTTAAGGTTTGCGAACCCCCTCCCCCGGAGGGTGATGATATAGTATGACCAACTTCGACCTAGACCCTACCGAAGACGTTCGGGGACGACTTTATCGACCTAC
Organism: Tortispora caseinolytica NRRL Y-17796; assembly: GCA_001661475.1. NCBI lineage: Eukaryota > Fungi > Ascomycota > Trigonopsidomycetes > Trigonopsidales > Trigonopsidaceae > Tortispora > Tortispora caseinolytica. The sequence goes on from KV453843.1 coordinate 2,183,542, forward strand.
TAAATATACATAGCAGTGTATATAATTGTATAAATACCTTTATATTCCGTTGATTTTCTACTGCTTATCGTTATTATTCGATATTTATTATTACGTCTCAACGGCCGCCTTCGTTAACTCATCTGGTTCGTCAGGGTAAGATAGAAGTGCCACTTTCGCCTATTTAACAGCCAGACCTTCGAAACACTCCGTATCGGACGATTTGTGCGTTTATACTCTTCGGAATCTATACAATTCCTGATTCATAAACGTTTCTTTCCTACTCGGAAACTAGATAGTGCAATTCTGCCCTTCTTCTTTTCGCCCCCTTTGCATCTTTTGTCTACTACGGACGCCAATCACTTCTTCAATTCGGCTAATTTGTTTTCGAATAAACCACCTGCAATCGCATCATAGTGAAACCACTGAACTAGAAACACTTACAGTGCTGCTTCCGGTTAATTCTTTGTGATAACCTTCCCTCGCGACTATGGCTGAATCTCATTCCGACATGCAGCAACCCCATGCCGCTGAAAGCCCCACGAACTCATACGCCTCGAACCAGTCTGCACAGTCTGCACAGTCTGCACAGTCTGCTCAAATGTCTCAGAACTCTCCCCCAGTTGCACCGGGATATGTTCAGATGACAGGATACCCCACATACGACCCATACGCAATGCCGCCTTCGCTAGGAATGGCTTATTACCCCCAGGACCCGAACGCTGCTCCGCCTATGCCTCCTATGGGTATGATGTCTTCGCCATACGCTCCACCTATGGGTGACCCTGCAAGTACCATGTCGGCCAACCCGAATTATCATAGGTCGCCCCAGGACATTGGCGCTGGCACTGACCCGTCCACCGATAGATCTTTCCAACAGCCGCCCATCCCCGGCCCGCAGTTCGCTCCTCCCCTAGGCTCCCTTGGAATGCATGTACCAATGCCTTTTCAATACACCGCGGGCGCGATGCCGCAGATGCCCCGCTCTATGATGTATCCAATGGCGCCGGGATTTCCCCCTGGTATGCCGATGCCCCCGGACATGCCACGTCAGCACTCGCGAAATGGCTCCAACCGTCATAATGGAGCAAGTCCTTCCCAAAGACCGCAGCAAATGTATTACAATCGTCAATTTTACAATCAACAACAGGGATACGGGTATGTGAATCATGGTAGGAAGAGTTCTTCCAGCTCTCGCGCGCCTGTATCGCTCCCTCGCGGACCACCCAGGAAACCAAAGCAATCCGGACACGCACTATGGGTCGGTAATCTGCCGGCGGGTGCCACTGTATTGGAAATAAGGGACATATTTGCTGCTGACGGCATTGAATCCGTTTTTTTGATCTCCAAGTCATTTTGTGCTTTTGTTAACTACCAAACAGAAGCTCAAGCTGCCGCCGCATTGGAGAAATTTAAGTCTGCTCCAGTCATACTTCATGGCGCAGAACTTGTTGCAAGGTTTAGAAGAGACCCTTCGACCAATCCTAACAATTCCAGGAATTCTGGACACACAGATTGGGCTCAAACTAGACCGTTTGCTGTGCAAACTATTTACGGTCCTTCCCCGCCCAATTTACCTCCTCGTCCTCATCAAGAGAATTCATATTTCATCATAAAATCTCTGACGTTGGAAGATTTGGACCTGTCATTGAGACTAGGCGTGTGGGCTACTCAACCCCACAATGAGCCTGTGTTTAATGAAGCGTTTGAGAAATCCGATAACGTTTATCTCATCTTTTCTGCAAACAAATCTGGCGAGTACTATGGATATGCTCGCATGTTATCGAAAATCGGTAAGCATGATGACTCTGATGTATTGCAAGAATGGTCGAAACTAAAGCAAAAAGCGCAGCAGCGACGTACAACCGCACGGGTTACTGACACTCCCGAGTCTGCGAAGGAGACTGTATCTACACCGCGGACTGAATCGTCGTCAATTACGCCGACGGATTCTGTACCCTCGGAAGTGAATGCCCCATTAGAGGTTAGAGTAGCGCAGGATGCATTATTCGCTGATTCCGACGATACTGATTTGCCTAAGATGATGCAAACTCAGCCGGGGGATAATATTCCTTCGGGTCGAGTAGTTGACGATTCTGTTAGAGGCACTATGTTTTGGGAAGCCTTAAAAGATCCCAATGAAGAAACATCTCCTGGTCGTGAGGAAGGTCAAGATGTGGATAAGACATGGGGAATGCCGTTCAAGATTAAGTGGGAGTCCACCAACAAGATACCATTTTTCCGCACGCGGTACTTAAGGAACTCATGGAATAGCAATCTGGAAGTTAAGATTGCTAGAGATGGCACAGAGGTTGAGCCTCATGTTGGTGCATCTTTGCTGGAGCTTTTCAAGGAACAGCCAGTGATTCCAGCACCGCAGCCGATAGATGCTGTGCCTATTATGATGGGACCCATCGTTCCACAGGTTGCTGTTGCCGGTGCTCCAGTACCGGTGCCTGTTGCCAATATTTCACCTGAAGCCGCAGGTCCAGATTCTTCCTTAGTGGAGTCGATGGATAAACTGAATATCGACAGTGCGCAACCAAAATAAAGAAGAGAAGGCGAACCCCCCGAGAAAACGCACTGGAGCTGTTCTAGGTCGAGGAATCAATTCGAGCACACAAAGTGAGGTCTACTTGATGGTGATGTCAATTTTTCACTTTTTCATGGCACCTGACCCATCAAGGATGCTCCAGTTTCATTAAACTATCCTATCAGGACTGTTTGCGACAATATTGTTGTAATTATTGTACAGTTGTGTAGATATTTTCTTCCAAGGAAGGACGAACGAAACAAAACTCAAGTTACCCGGCTTAACCACCAATATGAAAATTCACCACATTCATCAATTTGTGACTCTTCCAATCACGATTGGACCTATTTCGAGACGATTTTTTAGTGCGGCAAAGCCCGTATTAACTAAAAACAACATAATGAGCACTGTCACTAATGATATTGAATGGCCTGCGCAAAAGGTGCGCACCGCGTTCCTTGACTACTTCATGGCCACACGAGGACATACGTATGTCCCTTCGTCGTCCGTTATCCCTTACGAGGACCCCACTCTTCTTTTTACGAATGCCGGAATGAATCAGTACAAGAGTATATTTCTTGGAACTGTTGATCCTAATTCTTCATTCGCTAAGCTGAAACGTGCGTGCAACTCGCAGAAGTGTATCCGCGCAGGAGGAAAGCACAACGACCTTGAAGATGTCGGCAAAGATAGCTACCATCACACTTCGTTCGAAATGCTTGGAAACTGGTCTTTCGGTGATTATTTCAAGAAAGAAGCTATTTCATGGTCTTGGGAGTTACTTACGAAAATATACAAGCTTGATCCTGCTAATCTTTACGTCACCTATTTCGAGGGCGACGAGAAAATGGGTCTTGGACCGGACTTAGAAGCCCGTCAGTTCTGGCTTGAAACAGGAGTTCCTGAAGACCATATTCTCAAAGGCGATTTAAAGGACAATTTCTGGGAAATGGGTGACCAAGGCCCTTGTGGCCCCTGCTCTGAAATCCATTTCGATCGTATAGGCGGACGTAATGCAGCGCATCTCGTCAACCAGGATGATCCGAACGTCCTTGAAATCTGGAACAACGTCTTCATTCAGTATAATCGTGAAGCAGACGGTTCTTTGAAACCACTGCCCAATAAGCACGTCGATACAGGTTTAGGTTTCGAGCGTCTAGTATCAATCATGCAAGGGAAAATGTCTAATTATGATACTGACGTTTTCACACCTATATTTGAACGCATCCACCAAGTGACTGGCATTAGACCCTATTCTGGAAAATTTGGAGCCGACGATACCGATGGCATCGACATGGCTTATCGTGTTGTTGCTGATCATGTGCGTACTCTTTCTTGGGCAATTGCCGATGGTGGAGTTCCTAACAATGAAGGACGCGGATACGTTTTACGTCGTATTCTGCGTCGTGGTGCTCGATTTGCGCGAAGAAAATTCGATGTTCCTATCGGTCACTTCTTTTCTCAAATTGTCCCGACTGTTGTCGATCAGCTCGGTGACATTTTCCCCGAACTGCGTAAGAATACCGAAAACATTCTTGAAATCCTTGACGAAGAAGAAGAATCCTTCGCTAGAACTCTGGATCGCGGTGAAAAGTTATTCGAATCTTATGCTCAGGAGGCAAAGAAGGGTAACGGCATACTCAACGGACGCGACGTGTGGCGTTTGTATGACACATATGGCTTCCCTGTTGATTTGACTCGTATAATGGCCGAAGAAGCTGGACTAGATATAGATGAGAAAGGTTTTGAAGCTGCTCAACTTGCTGCTAAAGAGGCTTCTAAAGGAGGAAAGAAATTCTCAGGTAGAGACTCATTGCTGAAGTTGGATGTCAATGCTTTGGATGTGCTTAATCGTCGCGAAGGTAGCCAAGCTATTGCTAAAACCGATGACAGCTACAAGTTTGAGATAGGGACTGTTGAGGCCTCTGTAAAAGCTATTTTTACCAGAGATGGCTTTGTGGACTCCATTGAAGATACTGAAGTCGAATGTGGTTTGGTTTTAGATAAAACCAATTTTTATGCAGAACAAGGTGGACAAGAATATGATACTGGACGTATTGTTATAGACGGAAAGTCTGAATTTGAGGTTGAAAACGTTCAAGTTTACGCTGGATATGTCTTGCATACGGGAAGAATGAAGTACGGTTCTTTGAAAGTTGATGACAAGGTCATTGCAGAATACGACGAACTTAGACGTTGGCCATTACGCAACAATCACACAGGTACACATATCTTGAACTTTGCATTGAGAGAGGTTCTTGGTGACGGTGTTGACCAGAAGGGTTCGCTTGTTGCTGCTGAGAAGCTGCGCTTTGATTTCTCGCACAAGGCAGCGTTATCTTCAAAAGAGCTGAGTAAAGTTGAGGAGATCTGCACTGAGTACTTAAAGCGTAACGATTCTGTCTATACTATGGAGGTTTCTCTAGATATCGCTACTAGCATTGCTGGTGTTCGTGCTGTCTTTGGCGAGACCTATCCTGACCCAGTTAGAGTTGTTTCTATTGGCGTCCCAGTTGAGAATCTGGTCAATGACCCTCACAATGAGACTTGGAAACAGGTTAGCATTGAATTCTGTGGAGGAACGCATGTCAAGAAAACTGGAGATATCAAGGAACTTGTCATTCTGGAAGAGAGTGGAATTGCGAAAGGCATTCGTCGTATAATTGCCGTTACGGGCTCAGATGCGTACGAAGTGCAAAAGGAGGGCCAACGCTGGGAAGAGCAATTAAAACATCTTGATGCGCTACCTGCTGGAGCAGAGAAGGAAGCACTCTCGAAGAAGCTTGGATTTGAACTCGGTAGTGCCACTCTTGCTGCTCTTAAGAAACAAGAACTTCGCGAATTTCACAATAAGATTCAGAAGAAAGTCACTGAAGAAGGTAAATTGCGACAGAAAGCGCAAGCCAAGAAAGTTGTTGAAAGCGTTGTTAAACAATTTGAAGGCGACGATGCTAAGAAATATGCCGTCATAAGTGTTGAAGGAATCGGCGCTAATACCAAAGCTATATCTGAAGGACTGAATTATGTCAAATCAAAGCTTACTGAGGTCGAATCAGTATATATTATTGGACTACCAGAAGATGGACAGGCCGAGTCCAAGGTTGCACATGGAGCATTTGTTGCTCCAACTGTCTCAGAATCCAAATCAATTACTGCGCAGGAGTTAACCAATATTGCAAGTGAATTGCTCGGAGGTAAGGCTGGTGGTAAAGGACCGCTTAGCCAAGGTGTCGCCAACGACGCTAGCAAAGTCACTGAAGCCGTTGAAGCCTTGATTAGTTTCTTTGATTCAAAGTTGAAGATCTAGGGAAAATATCTCTGCTACAGATGCCATACACATTATCTAGAAACACATTATATACGCCACTTAATGCTGATTTCAACGTCGTAGAACGTAGATATATATCTCAGTTGCTTAGAAAGCGTGAGCAACTGTAAGTGACCCATAAAATCAGATTAAATGAAGCGAAAAACAAACAAACGTGGTCATGTTTATAGAAAGTACACAACGGACACCTTAAGCTAGAAGGCGTCAAATAAAGACCAATCATAAAACCGAAGAAGAGAGAAAAGCAAAAATTAAGTACGTGGAGAATCATTAGAAAGAGTAGGTCGTTCAGTTTCCGGGCGTTGAACTCCCGGAACTCCCGAGGAAGGCATAGATGGAGAACGCGGAATAGCTGCAGATGTTTCTACTGCATTAGGTGTGAATTCTTCATCTGTCCTGTTAGGGGACGCCCGGCCACGGAAGCGATTAATGAAGCGAGCAACTGAAGATCCAGCAGTGCTGCTGTCAGCGGCTCTTTCAGTGTTACGTGAACCAGCCGTGTCTTGCTGCAAAGATGGGCGACGATTATAGACATAACTCGGTCTTGCATTCATAGCCATCGCAAAGGGAAAATGCGAAGAGTACACTCCGAGAGCAGCTGAAGACCGTCGTCTCTGCGAAGCAATAGCAGCGTCATCATGAATATCATCCGAATCATCATTACCTGTATCATTAGATTGTCGCTTGAAATAGTCGGTTTTGCAAAGCGGGCAGCATGCTCTTCTGGTAGTGAACCAGGGCGTTATGCAGTCGCTGTGGAAGACATGCCTGCAGGTCAGACCACGAACTTCAGAATCATCTGCAAAATTGTCGAGACATATAGCACATGTGTCATATGTGTCTAGATCTTCCGGGAGATCAGCAACAGTGTCAGCATTTTCATTGTCGGGGTCAGCGGACAGACTGTCAGCGGTGAGTTTATCAAGAGGCTGAAGATGAGTCGAATCGCTAGAGGAAGGGATTTCAGTGACGTCTACCTCCTCATGAACAGTAGTACTTTTCGAGTCTTTCGGATCGATTGACTCATCTGGCTGAGATAAGCTGTCTGATTTTTTCTCTCGTTGTATATGACGAATCTCAGCACGTTGCGCCTCACGCTCGGCATGGGCAGCGGTGACGGATGCACGAGAGCGCTGTTCGCGCCACTGTTTGTATGTCTCTACAGGAAATCGAATATTGACATCCTCTTCGGACATCAATTTACGTTCGCGCCTGTGGTTGAGGTCACCTAGAACAATGCGATCAAAGGCTGTGAGACCAGGGCCCAGATTGTCGGGTCCGTAGCCATTTGCGGCGCCGAATCTCGCGCGAGCACGCTGTCGCAGGCAGTATCGTGTACCCAGGACAATCCACAAGTTTGCGAACACTACACCGAAACCTAGTGCGACAAAAAACAGCAGTGGCGAACTGGAAGATGACGAGCCAGAGCTCTGCGAGGATGTGGGCGAGGAGGTGTCTAAAGTGGACGTGGGTGAGGCGAGTGTCGTCCCGCTGAAGGTAGCAGAGGCAGTATCCGACATACTGAGTAGAAAAATCTAATATGTGCAGGAGTTTCGCCTACAGAAGAGCTATGTATAGAACCAAAGGGGGCGCAGGAGTTGGAAAGTCTGCGATCTGCAAGATGAGGTAAAGATAATGCAATGAAACAAAGTGACGCAAAGGATCAAGTATGACCTTGAGTTCAGTTCGACTCCAGGGGTGTTACTCACAAAATCTCCTTGGTGTATGAATAGAGGCCCGCAGGAGGAGTTTAGATCCTTTTGCAACTAATTAGTAGCAAAGAAGCACTGTGTAGGAAGGATTTGGCAGAGGTGGTGTGTATTATATTGTCGCCTCGCAAAGCTTTTAGAGTTCATGCTCTTCCACCCCGCCAAAGTTTACATACACATCGTCCAATAGGAGAGCTTGTAGGGGCTGGGTAAGGGTTGCGCCACGATGAACAAGCCTGTATATGGGCTGAGTCAGGTGTGTAGGAGTGCAGTACATTGGTAATTCAGTACAAGATAAGAGTTTATGGTTGAGATTCTAGACGCCTAGATATAAGATAACGCGGAAGAACGGAGAGTGGGTTTAGTTTTGTCCCTATTCTTCCAGGCTGAGAGGAAGGAGATGTAATAGGGTGGGGGCATGGGGTAAAGGTGAGCAACACCGCGCCATTATACGGAGCGATAACTTGCCAAATTACTCGAGAGACGAAGCACCAGTAATAATATCGACAAGCTCGTTAGTAATGACAGCTTGACGAGTGCGGTTGTAGAGAATCGAGTAAGAACCGATCATATCGCTGGCGTTGTTAGAAGCATTGTCCATAGCTGAGCGACGGGCCTGGATCTCGCAGGCATGTCCTTCGACAAGTCCCCAGTGGATAACATTAGCCAAAGAGAACTCGGCAAGGTTGCGGAGAACGTCGTCTTCAATTTCGTATTGGGACAACTCCTTGGAGGCAAGAATAGAGGTCTCATTGTAAGCGTCAGCGACAGTGGGCTCGAAAGAGAGGGCACTCTTGAAGCCGTTGTAGACAACAGAAGTCTGGGCGTAGTCGGTATCGAGTTTGGAGATCTCGTCAGCGATCGCGAGAGACTCAGCGAAAGTAGGGATATCCTTGCCAACGTTTGAGAAAGACAGGACAATGTCATTGCCCAGTACGGAACTGAGTTTAGCCTTAGCTTTCTCGCCAAGAACGACAATGTCAAAATGCTCGGGGCTTTCGGCCTGCATTTGGCGAACCTTCTTGGACAATTGCGAGTGGACACCACCGCAGAGACCTTTGTCGGAAGAAGCGACAACAACGAGACGCTTTCCAACTGCACTGTCTTCGGTAGCAGGGGCAGCGGTAGTCTCAGCTTGCTTGTAGATTTCCTCAGAGGTCTGACCATATACACGAGACTCGGCCATGGCACGTTGCGCTTTATTCAAACGAGTAGAAGCGACAATTTTCATGGTGTTTGTGATTTTCTCGATGTTCTTAATAGATTTTAATCGAGTTTCAATCTCGCGAAGGGTTGCATATCCGCGAACATTGCGTCTATTAGAGGTTTGTTAGTCACAGGGGAACATTGCCATAACATGTTGGTACCGTTTAAAGACACCAAGGCGGGCAGTTGTACGGCAAAAAAAAGCCATAAAAATAATCAATTGACTATAAATATTTACTTGCATCCGCAATTTTACCGAGTACTTACGCTAAAGCAGGGCGAAAAGCAGCCAACATTTTCGAATTAACCGTGTGTTCGGAAAAGTGAAAATCAGCTACAGAGCCGAACCACTCCGATTGTCTAGTGTTGTTACCCGGCTTTCTCGATTTGGACCGGGCCAAGGGGTGTATAGCAGCGGTGTGGAGAGCTGAGGCGGCGTAACATGCGGGCTAGGGTCTGACTGTATATTATGAGCACAGTGATAGGGTGTTTAATAGTGTAAGAGAGAATCACATTATTTAGATATCTACAAAACGATCGTAAGGGCGTGTAAGAGAGTGGTTTGGCAGGATATGGGGGTATGTTCGGGACACTCGAGTTACTTCGTTGCTATGCAGATATGCTACCCGGCGAACGTAGGTCGTCGAAGGACCACCTTCACATTGTTGGCGCAAAACAAAGAAGAAGCGGGCTATATACGACAGTAGGAGCGGGAGAATGTCTACTGTGCTGTTCAAGCTAGGGACGCTTGCTATACGGACGCTGTCGAAGCCGATTGCGTCGACCATTCAAGCGCGAGCGACGAAAAGCGGACCGTTTCGATCCATATGCATCAGCCTGGCACAGGGCGTGAATCGGACAGAACACTTTTTCAGGAACAAGCTAAGCGGCAAGAATAAGACACCTATGCGGCCACTGAATGACGCTAAAGCTATTGAGACGGGGGCAAAGTTTCTGTCGGAGACGTTTTTGTTCTCCGTAGCGGGGTCGCTAATCATATTCGAGAGCGTGCGGACGCGGAACGCGAACCAAACGCGGCGGGACGCTGTAGCCGAAGATATTCTACAGCTGCAACAAGCGATTGCGGAACTGCGGCATGACGTGAACGCTATGCGTCAAGATCTGAGCAACTCGGCTGCGTTCAGCACAATGACCAGCTTGGCGCAGCCTGTGCGGCCCGGGTATATCGAGCAGCAGACACTGAAGGAGCGGCCTGCGAGTGGACAGCGCGAATCCAAGGAGGTATTGGTGGAAAAAGGTAAATAGAGGTTAAAACTAGAGTAGATAAAATCAATTGAACTTCACCCTTATTGGTGCAGACCATTGGCAGTCAAGGACCCTTTTAGAGCACAAAATAACCTTAACATTTGACTATATGGATATTGATGGAATCGTGTCACAAATCTACAAAGCTGCCGAATCCGATCAGCCAAATGAACAGTTTGAATTAATAAAGAGAGATGTGTATCAGCTAGAATATTCGATCATGGATACTGATCTGCATCCTGACCTGGCCTCGCATAGACCAGTGATGCTCGCTGCTTTGTCGACGCTGAGAGCCACCAGGCTACAGGCGCATTATGATGCGTACGCGCACCACCAATCGCAGCGTCGATCGCGGGCGATGGAGCTGAAAACTGCATATATGGACCAACACACCATGACCGAAAACTCACAAATAGACACCAAAGCGCGCATCAATCTGGAGCACTCAGCGGCGGGCGTTCTGGCCCAGGAAGCCACAGTCAGTCTCAAGAGCGCATTACAAATGGCGCAGCAGGAATTGCTAGTGTCGCAGATATCGCTGCAGTCGCTCGCGCAGTCGACAGAAGACCTGTCCCGAGTTACCGCCACCCACGACCACACATCCGTGCTTACGGCCAGTGCCTCAAACCTCATCTCGAAGCTGAAGGTGAACGCCCTCTCGGACCGCCAGAAAGTGAAGCTGTGCCTTTACTGGATGACGGCCGTGTTTCTCTACATCGCCTGGTCGCGCATGAAGGCGCTGGCATACACGGCAGCAGCCGGGTTTGTCGCAATAGCATTGTTCTTCAAGCTACGGAGCTACATATACAAGTAGCGGGGCGGCGCGTTATGTGTAAATAGAACTACCAATATCTAGGCATTGACACCAGAAATGTAGAACCACTTGTCAATGGACGGGTCGATGGGGTTGGGGGCATCGTTCGTAGCAGCAGGAATATCGACAGCGGTGACAACGAAGGGAGAGTCGGTGACCGCGGTGTTGGTCAGCGAAATGCCCTTAGAGTCGGTCGCCTTTCCGTGGATAAGACGGTTCCAGGCCTCAGAGCACTCGCGAATAACTTCCAAGGCATAAGCGCGGTTCTTGCACTCGCCAGAGAAAGCGAACTGGTTCTCAGGCTTGCCATCGGGAATCTTGTAGATGCGGAACCATTCATTAGTAGCACGGAGCAGACCAGGGAGATGGCGCTCGACGTCCTCGACGTCGTTCAGCTTGGATGCCAAGGGGTCCTTGATATCAATAACAATAACCTTCCAATCGGTTTCACCTTCATCAAGGAGAGCCATGACGCCGAGGATTTTGACCTGCTTGACCTGGCCAGGATAGCCTACGGCCTCGCCGATCTCACAGACATCGAGCGGGTCGTTGTCGCCACGGGCCTTGGTCTCAGGGTGAATGCTGTTAGGGTCCTCCCAGGTCTGCGGGAAGGCACCGTAGTTGTGAATGTATCCGTGGTGCGGGAAACAGTTGCGGACGAAACGAAGCTTGCCCTTTTTCGTGTCCTGCTTAATGGGGTTGAGCGTCTCTTCTTTGGAAATCTCGAGCTTGGCATTGGTCCAGCGCGGGACTTCAACAATCATGTTAGCGATACCATTCTCCTTGTCGGCCCAGAGCGGAATGTCGTGGAAAGCAGAGATAGGCTTGCCGTCTTGTTCAATCCAGACGCGGAAGTCGGTGGAATATTGAGGTCCAACTTTTCTAACGCCGTATGAAGAGCTCATTGTGCGTTTATTTCCGGTAGTAATATTCGATTTTAAATGTCCTTGAAGAAGATTAAGACGCAGCAAAGGTTTTTTTGCAGCTATTTGTTTCAACAATGGAGTCGTAGTTCTTGTTAGCATTCTGTCTTCGGTGATGTCGTTATATGGTACAGATTCGTTTGTTGCCATGCCAACTCTATTGCGTCTATCCGTGTGATTCGGTGGAGTGCGGGGGTCGGATGGACTGGGCCTAGGTGCGGTTCTTGCGTGAGAAGGTGATTGAAGGAGGTGCAGGGACTTTCAGAATGCGTTTCAGGAGTCGAGCGGGTATCAGTAGCCTGTATAGTAGCTAGCAAGACGTTCTGTATCTTGTATGGAAGTCTATGTAGGTTCCAAGGGCGTGTAGTGCACTCGATCTCTCTATTGTACGGTATGTACTTGACGAGACGCGATTTATGCAGTTAAGATCGCTGGGAAACGTAGCCGTAGAGCTGTTACAATGAGACCAACTCAGGGAAGCAGATCAGCAAGAAAAAGGAAGGCGACAGTACGTCGTCTGAGCGCTGGTAACAGGTAGAAGACAGAGAGTGTTCGATCGGCTGGGCCAAGTCATTACCGAGATTTATATCACGTGACATAACGGGTAAAGGTCGGTACGGCGATGAGCGCAGCTGCTGACACGGAGGACGGCCTTAGAGCGATAATGTTACTAGAGAGAAGTGCTATTTAGACGGATGTGGTCAGTTTTAAACAGTTGGTTAAGAGCTAGAGCTGTTGAGCGGGAAAGATCAGGGTGGTTCAGGCACCACTCAGCGGTAACAGGTACCAGTAGGAGCAAGTCCCAGAGACAGGCACGGCTAAGAAGAGAAAAGAAGGTCACGCTAAAGAGCTGCTAAAAGGCAAGCAAAGCAGCGCGGTGTGATGAAAAAAGATAATCATGTCGCAGCACATGCCGACATTGAGGCTTACGAGTCGTCGATTTGTGGTGCAGTGTCAGGCCTGATTTCGCGGTTCTTTGTTTCTCCACTTGACGTGATCAAGATATCGATGCAACTACGTGCGGCTAGCGACCATTCACGCACATTGTATTCTACAGTGATTGAAATTTTCGAAAAAGAAGGTCTTACAGCATTCTGGAAGGGTAACTTGTCAGCAGAGATCTTGTACTCGACTTATGGTCTGTCGCAGTTCTACACCTATCGTCTAGTGAACCGAACACTGAAGGATTTCGAGATTGGATCGACATCAAACTTTTTGGCTGGATCGATCGCTGCGCTTTCGGCGACTTTGATTACGTATCCATTTGATTTGCTGCGGACGCGGTTTGTGGCTCAGTCGACGCACAACAAGGCATACCACTCATTGCGGCACGCGGTCACATCTATATATAGACAGGACGGTCTGCAAGGCTTCTTCAAAGGCGCATCTCTCTCGTTGATCACAGTGTCGCCATACATGGGCATATTTTTCTGGACATACGGTATGCTCTATGATATTGTCAACGGCACTTTTTTGCCGCCTGAAGCCACTGCAGGGTTCTTTGCTGGCGGATTCGCTAAGGCTGCTGTGTACCCGCTCGACACTGTTCGCAGATTCATACAGGTGCAGGGCGCTAACCAGACGAACTTTTCGCCACATCCGAAACTGCATTCGTACTTGGAGACAGTGCGCTATATTTTGAGAGAGAACGGCGTGCAGGGACTCTACAGAGGCTTGCCTGTGAGCGTGATCAAGGCTGCACCGGCAAGCGCACTCACAATGTGGTCGTTCGAGCTCTCGCTAACGACATTACGGAAAATTACAGGAAAAGAGAGGGCATTAGGTCCATAAAAATAATCACGGCTGCATCCACAATCGATAGCAGTGTGGCGCAGTCTATACACTCCACTCGACATAATCTGCCATTACCGAATCAAAGTCTTCGTACTCAGTCGGCACAGAGTTTCTTGGTTGTCTCTTGAATTCGGCCTCAATGAGGGTGTGGTAAGAGTGGTCAAGAAAATCTTCAAGTACATAGTTCGGCTTTCTGAAGGGTTCTTTGAATATACGTGCTAGTGAGGACACGTTCGGGTGGTAATGTGACATCAAGGTATCGATTTCCCACAGCGACGATTCTAACGCACCGGTATTGTAAGGATCAGGTTCCTGCGGGTCGTACAGGTCTTTACCTGAGTTCTCAGATGGCTCCGAAACGCCTTGAATCATGATCATGCATGACGGGTGTCGTTTCAGTAAATTATAGATCATAGGCAGGATCGTGACAATAGCAGAAGGCGGAGCAGTCAATGACAATCTAGATAATCGCTTAATGAATGAAGCAACCATAGATGCAGATAAATGTGTAGAAGTCATAAACAGGTCAAACAGTCGGAAGAAACGGCTGCGATAGCGAACAATAAAAAGGTCTTCGTTCAAGAGCCCATATAGTTTTTTGAAAAAGTCAGGGTACTCTAAATTACGATCTTGCATTAGTCGGAACAGACTATTTAAGGCAAGAACGCTAACGGGACCACCAAAATCGTAAGCAGCGGTTAAAAAGTCCATAAGAAGTTCAGGCGTAGTCATGTAAGGAATAATCTGTTTGTGTAGTACCCTCAAAACGGCTTTGTATTGATCCAGTCCTAAAGGCAGGCGTAGAACTGATATGTAAGCATCCTGAAACGCTTTACGGTGAGAATCAGGCTGCAAGAGTTTAGACGATTTAGAGGGTTCGGCAAAAAACCATTGAGGCGCCGCCAGCAGATCGTCAGGAAACCCTAGTGCTAGTAGAGACTCAAGAAACCATTCTGACAGTGCAGTAGTACCACTATCACTACTTTCTCTGGCTTCTTCTGCAAGTATATCTTCCTGAGTCCACATATAATACCGGAGATCATCATACGAATCAATCTGGTTCAAAAATGCGTTCTTCACTTCTTCTGATGCTGATACCATTCCCTTCACCAAGCTTTGAAACGTCTTTGCAGGAAAGTAATACTGATTTCTAACAGGGGCAAGCTCAGAGCTCTCGAGCTTTAACAGATCAAACGACAACTTGAGTCTGCTTTCGTCGCTGAGTTTTGAATGTAAGATACTTAAGAACAATCGATACTTCTTCATTAGCCACTTCGCTAGTATCGACTGCGCATCTGAGCCATTCTTACCCGGCTTGAAGTGACCCTGCATCAAAATATGTGTAAAACATTCTGTACAAGCGTTCTGCGCGTATTTGTTCGATCGTGATAACTCGATCAGCTGTGCAAGCTTGTTGTAGTTCTTCACTGATCCCACTATATCCCTTTGCAGTCTCAGCGCCTCAGAAGATACAGAGCTTATACCCTTCTTAGGTGACTCTAAGGCTACACTTCTCGCCATCAGAAAATGCCTCAAACTGAACTTGAAGCAATTTGTTTCTTGAACACTGAATGTCCGCGTAGTCTTGCACTACCGTATTAAGCTCAATTTTTTTTCTCTCTCGGTGGACAGGTTGGCATAGCAACCATACACCCTCCTAAAAAACACCAAAACGGCCTGTCTCCCCTTCCTTTCCCGATATAAGCCGATTACAGAAAAGAAGATGCTTCGCGCTTTTAAAGGTAGGTGAATGAAAAGAATGCCGGGGAAATACTTTCGTGTAGCGAATTGGTGTTACGCCATCAAGTGAATTGGCAAAAATGTGGTGTGCGAAGCGCGCAACGTGGAAGTTTCGCAGCAACCGCTCTGAGTACCCGGCGACATGATAAAGTCTGGCACTAACATATGCAGCAAACAGCAATGTCCTAAGAGTCGGTTTGAGAGCTGGAATGGCTCCAGTTACCGCAGTGCCTGTTATGGCCCGTAGATTGTATTCCACGGAACAAGAAGACCCCAAGGCTAAAGCCAACGCCTTCATTGAAGCTATTCCGGGTTCTAACTATCTGTCAAAGACCGGCATTGTTGCTACCGGTACTGCTGCTGGTATTTATGCAATTGCTAACGAATTGTTTGTTCTTAATGAAGAAGCGCTTATGCTCGGCACAGTTGTGTTCATTTTGACCTGTGTTGGCAAGTTTGGTGGCCCTGCTTATTCCGAGTTCGCCAAGGGCTACATTGACAACGTTAAGAAGATTTTGAATGACGCCAGACAAGCACATGCACAGTCTGTCAAGGATCGCATTAACGACGTTTCTCAATTCAAGGACGTTGTTTCCACTACTGAGCAACTATTCGCTGTCTCTAAGGAGACTGCGAAATTAGAGTCTGAGGCTTTCGAGCTCAAGCAGAAAGTTACTACCGCACATGAAATTAAGGCTGTTCTTGACTCTTGGGTCCGCTACGAGGCTTCTGTTCGTCAACGTGAACAAGGCGAACTTGCTAAGTCCGTCATCGCTGCCATTGAGAAGGAAGTTCAGAACTCCAAGTTCCAGAAGGACTACCTTGCTCAAAGCGTCGCTGACGTCGAAAAGCTTTTTGCTAAGGCTTAGAAGATTCTTTAAAAATCAATAAATCAAAGAGCAAATATACCTCTCTTTATGCTTAAAATAATGTCTCAAAATGTACGTTTAGATTGTCCTGTCGTAGTCCTTGAAGTTCGCAATCATGTGATGCGAACATTTCAGCATCAGTTCATTATGCTCCGGATAAATGCGCGCGAAATCCTTAAACGCACGAAGTACCTTTATCCAGTGAGAGTCAGCATACCTTTCAGGAGCTAATGCCTTCTGAGAGACCCAATCCCAGTCGTGTGTAACTTTCACGGAATCGAGCAAAGATGGATCCATTGTCGGACTAATCCTCACCAGCATATGTACGAAATATATCCACAGGGTTTGCAAAATGAGCTTCTTGACACGGTCAGAGATATGCGGGAATACACATAAACAAGCGTAGGCCGAGGTGACTCCATGTAAAAGAAAGAAATTGAACTGCGGGTCGCTTGTAGAGTAGAGGACAGATGTAGATCGGACCAGGTCTTTCAATGCAGCATCAGGATTAGATACATCATAAGCTTTGAAATATTTCTCCATCACAGGCAGGCTTTCATTAAACTGAGCAAGCGTGACCTTCACAGCATGGACTGAGCTTTTGGTAATTGTGGAATCGTTCTGTAGAGCCAAGATGAGAGAATAGCTGTCACATTTAGCGCCCTTTAATGGCATCTGGTTGTCTACTAGGTCGACTATATAGTCAGTATACGCAATTTCGCCACAAGCAGCCATGACCAAAGCTTCACATGCGACTTCAAAGCTATCAAGCTCATAAGCGTATCCTAAATGAATAATACCGTGTGCAAAGCCGCTGACCAGTGACGTCACAAGGTCGTCCCTAGTATAAAGATTATGATCCAAGACTTTAGAGTAATTGTAGTTATTCTCAAACTCTGCCATTTTGTCGTCATAGTAATTTTTGAAACTTGCCTGGTACTTTACTTTGTGTAGCATTCGTTCGTAATCATCTTCAGTGACCTCTTCGGGGACGCCTTGCCACTGATCGAGTTCAGGAACAATTGCCTCGTAAATTTTCGTTAATTCGGCCGACGAGGCACCTAACTTGTACGCAGATCCAAGACTGTGTGGCAAATGGTTATGAAAACCGTTAGGGCCGTAATAAACCGTATACAAATCGTGATTTGCTCGAAGAAGGGCGTTGAGCTTTTCTTTCGGTGTAAGTGGTTTCATCACGTCTTTTGACGAAATAACACCCATTCTTGCTAAACGGCGCGCCAATAGCATACACGTATTAACGCTTATTTAATTGCAAAAAAGAGGACACAAATATAGACAAATTACCAGTTAGCGATCCAAAGGATTTGCAACAGCCTGAGATGTCGTCAGAGATCGCCGTTGTGTGAATGGACTAATTTAAAAAGTATAAAAGAGCAGGGTAACTTACACTCAACAATATAGAAATGAGAAAGATGAGTAAATATATAGATATAGCGGTCAATTTGACCGACCCGATGTTTTCGGGACTCTATTACGGTAAGGCTGTGCACTCGCCAGATCTACCAGCAGTTTTACAGCGTGCAAGGGACTCTGGTGTTGTGAACATGCTAATTACAGGCAGCAATCTGACCGAATCGCGTATAGCCAAGGATATCGCTGAATCTAATAATCTAGGGTTTACCGTTGGCGTACATCCATGCTGTTCTGCAGACATTGTCAAAGAAGAAGGTTATGTTGACGACTTGCAGTACATTCAGCAAATATCACTGCTAGCGAAATCCTCACCTGCAGTCAGAGCATACGGCGAAATGGGCCTAGACTACGATCGCTTCCATTATGCCGACCAAGAAACACAAATCCGGATATTCAAAATGCAAATAGATATTGCCGTACAACTACAACTACCGCTTTTTTTACATTGCAGAGCTGCATTCGCGGACTTCAAGTCCATACTGTTCCCGCGACTGCCCGATCTCCCTAGTAGCGGAGTGGTCCACAGCTTTACGGGTACTAAAGACGAAATGAAAGAAATAATAGATCATGGACTTTACATTGGCATCAACGGATGTTCATTGAAAACAGAAGAGAACCTAGAAGTGGTCACGGACCTGCCATTGGACAGATTGATGCTCGAGACTGATGCTCCTTGGTGCGAGATCAGACCGTCTCATGCTTCCGCCAAATACATTTCTTCCAGCACGTTCCCAAGTGTGAAAAAAGAGAAATATAAGCTGGAAATAGACAAATCTGTGAAAGGTCGGTGTGAACCTTTTTCTATTCACCAGGTAGCTGAAGTCATTGCCAACGTCAAGCAGGTTCCTCTGGCTACAGTCACTGAAGCTGCCTTCTTAAACAGCGCAAAAATGTTCTTTCCAGAGCTACTATAGACTCTACAGCGGATAAACTAGTTAGAAACAGCATTAATTGAGTAATATTGCACCAAACGTTACTGAGAATCCATTGTACGAAGAAGAGCAGAACTGAGTTGTTGCAGATCATCGGTGGAACGGCCAACAAGAGCACATAAACAGATGAAGACTGTAACAAAAGAAAAATGTCAAAAAAAAAGAATAATCCCATCCACTAAACTAACGAAAGTATGCTAAACTGTATGTAGCTTTGCTTGTTTTTATATTCTTCTCTTTCTTTCGTCTCTTAATCAAGGGGAGAAGGATAAAGGCAGAACAAACGGAAACAATGGAACGGCTTGACAAAAAAAATTCACACCAGTCCACAAAAGCACACTAAACATTCACAAACACTTTGCAACTATTTATGTACTCGTTCCATCAGTGGTTTATAAAGTTGACCCGGCAGCATCTGGAGTAACTGAAACTCCTTCATCTGGAGCAGACGCAGAGGAATCATTAGCAACCGCCGAATTAACTGCATCTGATTCAACCTCTTCAATGTTATCTTGATCTTGCACTTCCTCGACTTTTCCACTAGTAGTATCATCCACATGCCAATATCCATTATTACCATCGTCACTTTCGTCATTTATTGAGCCTGCTAGGGCGGAAAGATCACCATCTAAAAACAAGCTTTGAATACGCGACGCAGCGTCTAGTCCCATAGGTGTAGCAAAAAATCCGGCTCTTCCTGGCAGACCCAGTCTAATACCCATTGAATTGTCAGGCGACTCTGCGTGGCCGGTGAAATCATGTACAACAGGCTCTATTGCTTCAAGGGAAGCAGCAGGACCATCTTTAGCCTCGACGCGTTCCTTAACCATCTGATACCATTCTGAAATAGAGTGACCTTGAAGCAGGGCGACGATCACTACCGTCATATTGTCGCAACCGTTTCCAGATAAGTCAGAAGCCGGAGCCAGACAATTGTTCATAATATTCTCACAAATTTTGTCCAGGTCCTGGCCTTCGGCCACTGAGCGACGCACAAATTCCACGACTTGTTGGTTGGTCATACAGTCCCATATACCGTCGCATGCCAGCACGACAAACTCGTCGTCAGCTGTTATAGTGTGCTCGATAATTTCAGGAACGGCAGATACGATTTGCTCTTCGGGGGGTAGATTTGCAGATCTTTTGAAGGAGAAGTCGCCGAGGGCTCTGGAGAGGGCGAGGTTGCCATTTACACGGCCGCTTTCGACCCAGCCGCCCGCGCGGTCGATGCGCAGTTTTTCAAACTCGTTCTGCGGTTTGTGGTCGAAAGACAGTGGTTTAGCATACCCGCGGCTACAGAGCACGGTGCGAGAATCACCGGCATTAGCGGCACAAATCAGCGTGTCGGAGAGCAAAATGGACGTCGCCGTACACCCAGAAGGGTCATTCTCTAATTGCGGGTGATTCAGTAGAGAGCGGTCGCAGCTAAGATAACTGTCTTTTAGCGCTTGCGGGTAATCCTTTGCCGCTAGCGCAGGCTGTTCAGCCAGCAAATCATGCAGGTTTTTCCCAGCAAACTCCGCAGTAGAGGAACCACCGTGACCGTCGTACACGGCAAAAAAGCTCAAATGCTCTGGAGATTCGTTCTTCTTATTCACTAGATTCAAAACTGCAGCGTGCGCATCTTCCATTGACACACGCCATCCTTGCATGCTGGATACACCATACGCTACCCGTTTGTCGGAGCCAGACTCGGAGTCCTGTCAAAGTTAGTATATCATGAGTGTGCGCGTGCGTGTTTTAGTGAAAGATAGGGCGGCTTCATCTTAGATTGATCTTTCGCATAGAATCACACACTAAAACAATTCTACAAACTGTCTGCTACTTACTTTCTCCGTTATGGGCTCACTTAACACCTGACCCATAGTAATACTTATTCAGATTTTTCCTCGATTGTTTGGATTTTTTCCTTCTCTTGCAGGTGTCGCTATCTGGGTTGTTGTTTTTTTCTTTGATGTTGCCAGGGGCGGGGGCGGGTCTTCTCGTTGGGACATCGTCCGATTTTGTGGAGTCGTCTGGCCCAGGCTATCAGCCGGCCCTGATCGATTTCTTCAAGGCAATCAAATGCGCAAAAACATAAAAAAAATCATGCAATTGCTATAGAGTAACTAAACTTTAGGACGTTAAATTTTGCACACCCCGCGGATGTAAAGGCGTCCCGATATCAGCACTATGGTCATGTAGATCATGCGCTCGGGAGGGTTTTCGAACAGCACTGATTGCTTGTCAATGTACACCTCCATACCAGAATCGCGTAGCCGAGCAATACCGTCCTGGAAACTTGTCTCGTGGCACATATAGCCAGTTTTTAGACATTTAATAACCTTACGCGACCTGTCCTCCGCCTCGCTTCTGTGCATCGCAAATGGGTTCTTGCTGGTTTGACAATCGATAAGCTCACACAGTTTCTCGTATATCCTCTCGGCTCTCAGCAGGATATTGAACTCCAAGTCGTGGTCTGCTGCCCATTTGCGTCCAAAGTCGCTAAGTTTAGATTTCGAGTGGTATGCAGCGAACACATTCAGCCAGGTCAGCGGATCGCCCTCAAAAGCCTTGAATTGCGTCATTGTCGTTCTTTTGGTAAACAAAGGCAGCGATTTTTCGTCTAAAGCCTGCGACATTGCTAGAACAGCACACATTTCGTGCGCAACTTCTTCGTCTATTGCCTTCAAAATGGTTGTTCCTTCCACAGTAGTCAGGCCGAGCGCAGTCACTTTCCTACCAAATTCGGTGACTTGGCAATTGGCGTCTATAGATTCTGTGCTGCGCAGGTATCCTAAGGCGTGCGCCACTGCAGGCGCCGGTAGTCCGTATTCTGTGAATCTCGAAACGCCGAGCGAGCGGAGTACAAGCACATGATCGTAGATCGGACCAGCAATAGTAGGTTCGCACCAGCGGTCAGACGACGGTGCGTACAGACGAAAACATTGGCCCGTTACTTCCTCTGTAGTAATAGAATAAGTTCGCAAGAATTCTTCGTCCGGGGTCGTCGAGGTAGTGATTACAGCGGGGCAGTTACCTATAAAGTCGAACTGTTGCCTGACAGCGGTGCCACAATCAACTACGGCAACCACATTAGCGGGAAGAAGCCGTCTATGGGGCACTCCGGTGGTAACTAATATAGTTTTGCGAGTATGAAAATCTGTATCCAGCATCAAGGAAGATGTAGCATTAGTAAGAGCAGGAAGCACCTGGAGCAGAGAAATGCTGGGCCCACACTGTTTCGACAGCACACCAGACATCTGATGTGCGGATGTTTCATCAGCAACAAGTATGAGTACTGTACAAGGATCGTTGTTTTCAGCGAACAGAGTCGATACCGCACGGGCCGCCAGAAGACACTGTTGAGTGTCCGAGACGTTAGTGTTTAGACAGGTAAGACGGACAGGTAGCGGAGACGGCGGTATTTGAAGTACGTTGTCTGATTTGAGTATAGTAGCGGTTTCTAAAGCCACGGGGGCAGAGTCTGAGAGTACGAGGACTTTGAAGCAATTGAGAGTGGGATGATTAAGGAGTTTCAGCAGGAGAAGCGTCGACAGGGACCGCTGCTGCGCTTCGTCGATGATGAGCAAACCCATAGTGGGGGCATCTGAGCATATAGCGAAACAGAAGGCGGTGTCGTGCATGTAGCGCAGATACTGAGATCCAGCCGACGCCTGTAGGATACGAGATCGTTGTAGATGCGGTTGGGTGCATATGACTGGGGCAAATGTAGTTGATGCGAATGCGTGCGGGATTCTAGATGACTTACCGAATCCCGGCGGAGCGACAAAGAAAGTGATTCGATTTGAGTGAACACGGTAGATCAAATTGTTTATGGAGTCATTATATGAGATCATTGCGAGGAGAGAGGTTTTGGTGGTTTTTCGTATGAATTCGGCGAAGGCGGTCTGTGGTTGCAATTGTGGTTTGAGCAGTCTTCTTCGTCGCTAGAGCTAGAATCACTATCTGAACTACTTGAGTCTTCGTCTGAGCTTTCGTCAAAAGCCTTTGGACGATGGTATATGCAGCAGATCTTGCTCTTCTTCTTGTTTAGATGCTCGTTGTCTACAGTGTCTTCAACCCAACGGACAGTTCTTCTTGATGAAGTGTCTTCTGCTTGTTGTTGTTGCTGTTGGTGCGCTTCACCTGTCAAATGTAGCTGTCTGGGCTCTTCGATCTGTGTTTGGGTACCGGATTGGTCGCGAACACGGATGTTTTGCGCCATCTGTTGATTATCGAAAGTATCAAGAGAGTGGTGGAGTGACAAGTGGGCGAAAGGTGGATAAGGGGTTCCGGCCTTTAGCGTAAGCTTGTACTGTGGAAACCTATCATCATTCCTGCTTCTTCTTTTAATACATCAGATTTGTATTTAAAAAGCAGTTGCAGCTGCAAAAACAGCTGAACATTTAAAATTAAATATGCTCGCACCACCCGACTTGTTCGGTATGGTCGAGAACTCACTGTACCGATGTGCGGTGGTTGAACCGGTCAACTTCGCGTTCTTGAATACTCTCGAACTCAAGATGATCTTGTACTTTAACCCGGAAAAACCATCTAAACATCTTACTGGATTCATGCAGGACAACCGTATCGAACTTGGCAAGTTCGGATTGAGGCCCTGGCGCTCAATCGCTGAAGACTGGAAAGTACTCCGTGACGATGTCATACAAGACGCTCTTTCCTTCATACTCGATGCCTCTAAATACCCTATACTAATTATCGATTCGACCTGCACATTCGTTGGTGTCTTACGAAAACTACAGCACTGGTCATATACATCAATCGTGGCAGAGTATCGTATAATGAACGGCTCAAAATCGCACTACTGGAACGAACTGTATCTGGAAATGACCCAAATAGACATCGACTGCCATGGACGAGTCGTGATAGGCAGCAGGAATGCGTTCGAGTTGCCTCAAAACCTGCCCGAGTGGTTCAAGTACCAGCTAGATTTGTGGAATGCTGACAAGCAAGCCCTCGCAGCAGATTCGTGACCTATAGTTAGATGACACTCACAATAACACACTCTCATATGCAGTCCTGAAGTGATTAATAGTGGCGGTACCTTTGCGCATGCGAATCGCGATTGATATGTATGCTTTTGCTTCTTATTCTGTATATCGTTTCGTGGCTCTTCTCGCCTTACTTGGGTCGTTCCTCGGTATCAATATGCCAAACCACATAGTTCGGCAGACCGACAACCCTGTAGCCGGCACGTTTGGCCATTTTAGCAAATCCTTCAGTTTCAGCTTGATTTTCAAAAGCATAGCTAGGAAAATTAATACCGGCACGATGAAGGTCAGCCTTAACCATTATAATGACACCACCAACTCCATCTAGCTCTATTTCTTCCGACTGGTCTGCGCGCCAGTCGCCCATGCGACACATGTATGTGCGGTCCGTTTTGATTTTGTCAGGATAACCTTCAGCTATAATGAAATCTCTGTCGAGATGCTTTTGCAGCTCCAGAGCAGTCTCGCTCTCGATCCAGGCATTATAGTCATATCTCCCTTCAATGTCTTTGCCGTTGTGGTATCTGTGGAACCAGATATTTGGCACGACAATATCGGTATCATGGCTAGTAAGGTCTTCGATAATGGTCGCGGGGCTTTCGACAACATCGACGTCTCTCCAGAGTACCCATGAGTGGTCATGCAGGAGCGTAGAGTAGAGGAGGAAGTTCCGAGCTTTAGCCATAGCCTTGCGACGGACACCCTGGAACTCATAGGCGTGTCTCTCTTCGACATCCTCAGTCTGTCCAATGACACCGAAATCTTTGTATATTGTTATGAAGTTTCTGAAGCGTTTTGAGCTTTGCTGGATTCTTTTTATTTCCAGTGCTAGCACCGCTTTGGTTTCGTCAGAGGAGTCAGAGACAAGAAAACCAATGTCAATGAGTTCGTGTGGGTATGTGATTTGCGAGATTAGTTCGAAATATTTGGCCAAGTATGGCACAGCGTCTTTTAGAGGCGTAAGAATAAGCACCTTCTCGCCGTAAGATTTTGCCTGAGCAGAGGCGGTTAAATTATTAAGGTCGTATATGGCGGCCGCGTAGTCGTTGACATCACCGATCATGATAGGCCGAGAAGGATTGTAGACGACAGGGGAGTTTGACCTAAATCCTGCAGCAAGCAGGCTGGGATCAACATCCACCGGCGACATACCTATACCGGTGCAATAGTAATCACTTTTCCTATTAAGTATTGTTATAGTGAGAAATGTGCAACATAACGATGTTATTATGCATGTTAGGAGGATCGACGAGCTCGCGATTCTGCATGCGACCAGGTAAATATGAGCGAGCAGCTGTGGTATTGGCGATTTCTCGATTTTCTTAGCGATCGTCCCTATTTTTCCCGGTATCGAAAATCTCATCTTGTCTACGTTGAAAATAGCGAACTTGCAAGGACCAGCAAGACAGTGTATTCACCTTTGGTGAATTTTTCTCGTATGACCTGAAAAATCTACAGAGAGTTAGGCTGTTTAAGGTGTGAAAGTGTTTGGGTGTCTGAGATGCGCCCTTTATCTGGACATCTAGCCGCCTGATAGAGGGGCTTCCCTCCTATCTTTCTGCACCGTGCAGCGTAGTTGTGAACTAATGCAAATACACCACAACAATTGTAAACACTTAAGACCATAATATATCAGTTTCTGGGAACCTCATGCACCGCTAGTCGCTGTTCACGATCCTGATTTCAATTCATGATCACTTGCGGCCAAGCTTATGCAGCCCATTTTCCCCAGCAACCAACAAGATCGGATCTTGCACGAGCTATTGAAACGCTAGAGAACTGGATACAACGGAGCCTGTTTTGTTACTGCCGATATTGACAACTGACGGCAAATCGGCGGCCAGTTCACGATCACTGCTCTATTATCCGGAGCCGATAGAAGTTTGCAGCGAATGTGATAGGTGATCGGACGGGATATGGTTACAGGATGCACGCATGGCTAAGCAATAGCACATTGTAACGCCATGCCGTTCCGTTCCGGTGAAAAATAGTTACGGCAAATCACAATATACTTTTGCGGTAGCGGTTTAGATGTTTACATGCGACCGTCTAGCAGTGCAAGCATCAGTATCAGCATCGGTTGATTGCTCTCAAGGAAGCTAGCGAATCCGCAGAACTGTATATCCAATAAGGTTACAAAAGCAACTTTATTTGCTTGAGGTACCAGGTTCAGTAGTGCAACGGTCGCACTAAAAAAAGGGTAAGGAAATTAAGAAACATGCGAAATAAGAGATAACAGACAACAGGCCGAAGTTTGAAGGAACCGTTGCAGTCGGGGTGTGCCGAAAGACGTGATGCAAATCCGATTAATTAGAGTGACGAATAGCTCATTAGCAGCGAATATCATGGCAAGGTTAAGCAGTCACGGTTCCGAAACTAGAACTCGAGTTCATTGAAGGCGGCCGTGATAGCAAGACCATGCTGTTCGTAGAAACATATAGTGAGAAATGCGGTTTGACAGTGTCCAGAGCGGTCTGTGACAATCTTGCAGTACTCTCACGGGCAATTAGTGCAACGTTCGCAGCGGCCGATGTCAGTAGATACAAAGTCTAGATATCAAACTAAACCCAATTGCGGGCAAGGGACAGCAACAGCAACAGCAAGAGCAGTCAAGATCGAAACAAGGTCTGGGGTACAATTGCGCCAAGTGTCAGGAATAGGTCTATGTTGAGATACTTAGGCTGTCGTGTGATTTTTCAGAGAGTTAAGTTTGCACTTTATGTTCAGTAAGGTTGGCTTGGCAAAAGCGATGCGAAATGAAAACAGCAAAAATTTAGAGGCGTAGTTTAACAATAGAAGTGGAGAGCTTTTTGCGCGGTAATAATGGAAGATAGCGCTGATATCATAAAGCAGAGGCTGACGAGTCGTTTTGTGTTTTTTTGAAGTTTCGATGCGACATATTGCACGTGATTGAGGCGGTTCGAAAAAGCGTGTTTGCGGCGAATGGAAAATGTCAAAAGGATGAGCGGCGCACGGAACGAATGTGAGGCTAAAAATCCAAAGCGCGTCAAAGTGACGTTATTTTGCACGTTTTCACAGTCGGGGCGTTCCAAATGCAGCGAGCAGTTTCTGCATCAATATCTCTATGTGGCACCACAGGTTTTTCTATTTTTATTGCGACTGGAATCTATTTTTAGGCGGATAATTTGTTGCAGGAGTGCATCGTTTGAGTGGCACTGACTTTCGGCAAGCGCTAAACCATGGAAGAGGGGCAATTGGGCAAGCGTCGGTGGTAGGTGCATAGAGCCCTAATGAATTAGCGTATTAGTGTTTTATTATAATTCGACGCGTTATGCACGTTTATACATCTGATGCTAATATGGGCAAGGCACTATATTAAGTAAAGAAAAGGCTAAACCGGTGCGAAACGGTAATAGATAGAAGCAAACATTAGAAAAAAAGACGCGACTTGCATAAAGTTTTTGCTGCGTGTTAAGTTAGGGCAAGGGTTTGGCCTTTTACGGTTTACTTGCTCCAATAACTCTTGCAGGTTTGCGGAGCCGAAGCACCATTTTTCTTCTGTGCTACGAGTGGAATGAATACGGTGATGCCTAAAAATGTCGTCGTAGCCTCTGCGGAGATAATCGAGTTATGTTTCTGAGGCTGGAAACGCCTAAAAAGTTGTGGAAAGGTTGACGACACGATGATAGACGTTCTCGGCATTAGATAGCTGAGTGCTAAAAACGACCGCTTTAGCGTAATAGAGATAGAGTTTTCTGCTTGTAAAAGGTTGAGCGTGATAGAGTTTCGGCTTTCTCTATGTGGGCTTTGGCTCAGTAGAGGATTAAAAAATAGCGGTAATGTTAAGCCTGCAGGATATCTAGAGTAAAACGGATAGGCAGCCTGGACTTTTTTTGCACGCAAGCAAGTATAACTTTGAGGCTAGAGGTTTTGGTACCACCTCAGATAAAAATAGACCGTGCAGCGTATGATCGGGCAAGAATATTGCAATCAAGTGACATCGACCAATCTTCTAGCAGAGCGTAAGCAATTGATAGTTGACAATTATCACCTGCAGTCCTCTTGTATTGAGCTCATTAGTGAATCGATTTGATCCGGGCTCGTTTGATTAAACCAATAGCGCGTAAACACGAGTAATTTTAGCTCGGGGTATATTAGCTCTGGTGCCTTAGCTTTGCAAATCGCGGTTCAACACAAGTTCCGGTCACTTTAGCCTCTTCATTCGCACTGCTGATTAGCTCGCTCAGATAACTAGTACTCCAATTGCCTCACTAAACCCCCCTTGCTATACTGCTACATGAATTGAATTTAGCTTAGGTCGCTTTTTGTTACTGTATGCTATCTTCGATGGCCAGATCTCGGCCAAACGTTTTTCTCGGGTTACATTATTCCACGCTGCGCACGATTCAATATAACCCTCAGTCCTTCGCCAGTGCAAGGTTTCTTCACACCTCTCCTATTGGCCTACTGCAGCTAATTTATCCCGTTTAGGCAACATTTAACTTTATAGTTCTCTACTAGTTTTAGAGTAATACCTAATACACACAACAGACAAGCACAATATATATATATCTCACACTTGTTGTGCGGTGTGGTTTTGTCTATTACGTTTTCTTGTATCATCAGATTTTCTTCAATTGCGAACATCTCTTCCGATTGCTGAAGTATTCTATCAAAATACCTGGCTTTCTATATCAGCATCTAGAATAGCCTCCCATTTTCCGTTTCGCGGCTTAGCAATTCTTATCCGAAGCCGAAATCTCGCGCCTCGCGCCTCGTCCACAGCTAAAGAAAAACAACACTGTGTTGCGTCGCGCAGTGCCTTTATTCCCTAGCTTCTTTCTAGATTCGCGATCCTTCTCATTGCCGCTGCAACGAAGACCGCTTAAACGAACATTCTCTCACAATTTGTTCGCTTGACCTTGACTTTCTTTTCTCTATTCGAACAATCTTTTCCCGCTTCTAACCTAGCCTAAGCCTATCTATCTAAACTGTATCAGTTTCACACCACGAAGGCCTAAAATATACCTCCACCACCTTGCCGATCGATTATTATACCTGAACCTTCTTTTTACTTTTTTTGCCATATTAACTTTTTGGCACTGAAACCTTATTAGGAAATTAATTTTTTTCCTACCGCCAGAAGAACCCTGCGAGTATTTTATCTTGACTTTATCGCTCGATTTTGCTCACTATCTCTTCGCGGTCTCTTTTTCTTCCTTTTCCATCTGATCATTCGTCAAGTATCATAAGTGACTTGTAGCACACTTGGCGTCAGATTGTCTCTCCTTGACTTCTTGGAAAACCATGACCCCTCAACTACAACCTCACACTAGGCATATGTCTCTGGCTGACTTATCGATGACTTGCCCTCCTACACCAGGAACAACCCATTGCTGCGATCCAAACATCCTCTCGACTCCCGTTACTCCCCTTGAACAGCGCCCAATGCGCAGCTTATCGTGTGATTTCTTCTCGCACTCAACCGGCATATCGGACTTCTGCACTCCAGACTTGACTCCCGATATCTTCAAGGATCTTACTGTCGACGACACCACTCACGACTCGTCTTCCTCGTCATTCTTTCACGATATCGACACTAGCTCGCCTCTTGTCTACGATGGTGACTCGTCCGACTTCCTCACTACGCCTTCGCACTTTGAGACGAACCATGTCGCTCCGCCTACTCCCTTCGAGTCTCACCCTACTTTGCTTTTCCAGGACTTCGTCCTCGACCAGAACCGAGATTCGTTTATGAACGATATTTCGTTTAACTCAGCACCGCCTTTGAGCAGGTCCACTTCTGCTTCAGGTGTATCCACTCTTCGCTCAAAGAGAATTGGCAAACACATCAGACATAAGGCAAGTCTCCAAATGACTAGAACCGAAACTGAACCCCTTCCTGGCCTGGCCCGTGCCGGTAACAGACCTGCTGCTATGCGTTCCAGTTCGTTCGCCGCCCCAGAGGGTTCCAATCCCTTTTACACTCCTACTTTCCTTGCCTCTTCACCTTCTTCTCCAAAATCTCGCGCTTCGGCAGCCGTCTCCGCCGCCGTGTCCAAGCGCTCCCATCGCAGAACCAAGAGTAAAACTGTGCCAGCTTCCCCTTTACTGGGCGCAAGCTTGGAAGATGTTGTCAATCGTCAACGAAAGGGTGGATCGTTTTCATCTACCGTCTCTTCAGTTCCCTCTTTGATTTCGTCTTCTTCCGATACCTCGGGAATGAGCCCCGTGTCGCTCAGTTCTTCTGTCTCTTTCACCGACGAGCAGCCCGTTGTGCTTTCACTGGATGAGAAGCCTAGGGCAGCAATGGCGGCTTCTTTAGCCTTGCAGCTTTCTGCTATTAACGATTCTGACGACGAGGCTTCTGGCAAGCCTGTCTCCTCCAGATCTTACAAATCCAAAGATGTTCACGACGCTGTGGCTGTTTCTACTCGCACCAGAGCTCCGCGAGCTGCTGCAAGAACTTCACGTGTAGAGGTCAATCCGTCCGAAGACAAACCTCACGCATGTGCTGAATGCAATCGCAGCTTCAAGCGTCAGGAACATCTGCGCAGACATATGCGCACCCACACCGACGAGCGTCCGTTCTGCTGCGATGTCCCAGGCTGCAATAGACGTTTTGGTCGCTCCGATAACCTTAGAGCACACAAGCGTACTCACTTGAAGCCTAATTCCAGAAACGGATTCTTTAAGGACTTGGTGGTTTAAAAACTAGTTTTCTCACTTCAGCTGATCAAAAGAAAAGTACACACGCAATTGCAAAGGATCTTCGACTCACAACCACTCACATATGCGCACATCAAGTCATGTGCAAAACGATATAGATGAACAATAAGAACTGGGGTATGGTCATACTAGTATATACGCTTATTCTCTTTTAACAATACGATATTGGTACCATTACTAAACGATTCTTTAGTTGTAGTTCATGGGCCTGATCGGCTGTAACCGCGACCGCGACCTGGGTTCTTCAGGGTCGCGGGTCTAATATGTACCCTAACCCTTAATTTTTTCTTTAACATTTTCGCTTGCCTTTCAGTATCTAACGCCCTTATTCTTTTTCTTTACATTAAATAGGCAGTGTATAGCACGTGAAATTACGTGACTGTATATTTAAGACGCTAGTATTATTGTATATACATACAGCGTAAAAAAGTACTCGCTGTTATTTGTGAGTTCCCTGTAAGAAAGGAGACAACATGGCAGGCCAAGACAACGAAGCCGAAAAGAACATCGAAATATGGAAGATCAAGAAACTAATTAAATCGCTTGAGGCTGCCCGTGGAAACGGTACTAGCATGATTTCATTGATTTTGCCACCTAAATCTCAAATTTCGCAAGCGGCAAGAATGCTTGCTGACGAGTATGGTACTGCATCTAACATCAAATCGCGTGTGAATCGTCTCTCGGTACTTGGTGCCATTACATCTACTCAGCAAAGACTGAAACTATACAACAAGGTACCGCCTAATGGTCTAGTGGTATATTGCGGTGAAATCATTACCGATGAGGGCAAAGAGCGAAAAATCAATATCGACTTTGAACCGTTCAAGCCTATTAACACATCGTTGTACCTCTGTGACAACAAGTTTCACACTGAGGCGCTCTCTGAACTTCTTGAAAGCGACGCCAAGTTTGGATTCATTGTCATGGATGGTAACGGTGCACTTTTTGGTACATTGTCGGGAAACACGCGTGAGATTTTGACCAAGTTTACTGTTGATTTACCTAAGAAGCACGGTCGAGGTGGTCAGTCATCGGTGCGTTTTGCTCGTCTGCGTGAAGAGAAACGCCATAATTATGTTAGAAAGGTCGCCGAAGTTGCTACTCAATGTTTCATTACAGCAGACAAAGTTAATGTGGCCGGATTAGTACTTGCTGGTTCTGCGGATTTTAAGAACGAACTGAACGGCTCAGACCTATTCGATCCAAGATTGCAATCAAAGGTCATGAAAATTGTCGACGTGTCTTATGGTGGAGAGAACGGATTCAACCAGGCCATTGAGCTCTCTGCAGAAACTCTTAGCAATGTCAAATTCATTCAGGAGAAGAAGCTTATTTTGAGCTACTTCGACCAGATTGCTCAGGATACCGGTCGCTTCTGCTACGGTGTTGAGGACACTTTAAAGGCATTAGACCTGGGCGCATGCGAGACAATCATAGTATACGAGAGTCTGGACGTCATGCGCTACGTTCTGAAAAACTCTGCAGGCGAAGAAGTCGTGATCAACTGCACCAAAGAACAAGCAGCCGCAGACAACCGAGCTATCTTCCAGGACAAAGATACAGGGTCCGAGATGGAGATGGTTTCAGAGCAGTCGTTGCTTGAGTGGCTGGCAGAGCATTATAAGGACTACGGTGCTCAATTGGAGTTTGTTACCGATAAGTCTAGTGAGGGTGCGCAGTTTGTTCGGGGATTTGGTGGCATTGGTGCGCTACTGCGTTACAAGGTCAATTTCGAGCAGCTCGTTGATGAATCTGATGATGAATATTTTGATGACTAAGCCATACCCCTCTAATCTGCACGAAAACACATTTGCAGCTTGCAATTGAGACGAATGTAAGCAAAGAACGGGAAAGCAAGAACAATGACAAGGAACAAGACGTCGTTGGCTAATTATGGGATTTTGGAGTTCGATGTTTCTTTGTATATCTTTTCCATTCTTCGTGATAAAATTTTTTTATACAAGAATATATACATATGTATTTTTGCTGCTATCTCTATTCTACCGTATCTACTTCGTCTAGCAGTGTCTGGTAGGAGAAGTCTGGCGAACCATTGTAAAAGTCGGCGATCAGTTTGAGTCTACGTTGTCCACGTGGCGTAGACACGTCGGCTGTGTAGAATTTCTGCATTGACAAAAGCAAGAACTGGACATCAGCGGTGCTGATAACGTCAGTGTCTACCTGACCAGCCATTAATACCACGTTCTTCTTATGGCTGAGCAAGTCTGAATGGAAGGATATCATTGAGTGCGGACGGGCAAACTCCTGGTGTAGTTTGTACTCCTCGAGCGGCGTAATAATCAGATGAACAGTATGTCTCTCGGGGAATGACCATTGGAGATAATGCATCTCATAACCGCCGTCCCGAGGAACCGGCAACAAGAACAAAGGGTACTCTCTGGCTACTTGTCGCAGTCTGGCATAAGTGGTAGGATCCAGTGCTGCCGAGACACTGTACTCGCTCTGGTGTCGTGCGCGCCATAGGTATTCTATTGATTTTTCGTCTAGCTCGATCATTTTTTCGACATCGACAAAAGAGTCTAGTGTTTTAATTTTTTTGGATTCGGGGTGGTTGGCTTCTGTGTTTCTGGCGGCCGAAGTCGAGTCATTAATAGCCGAAGATTTCGCGCTAGATTTGTGCGGTTTCTTTTCAAATAAGTGTTTCATCTCCGGAGCGACATGTTGTTTCGGTTTCGCGGATGCATGCTTTAAGAGTTCTTCAGTGGATACGCCAAGTTCTTTCGCTTTGGCTTCGATTTGGTTCATGTACTTTGAGACCAATTCGGATTTGCATCGCACAGGGATTCTCGGCGGTAGGAAAGGGGCATGCAGGCATCGCGACCGACGCAACAAGGCAGATCCAAACATATGAGGTAGTCTCTGCAGAGGGCTGAGTGGAGTGAAGTAGGGTGCTGATTTTTGTCGAAGATGAGGTTTTAGTAGGATGTCTGTAGAGAGTTACCCGATTGGGAATAGAAGCAGCCAGAGCGACCGCAGGAAGGAGAGTAAACCAGGACGGTGTTTGGTGCCAGCAGGAAGATCGAAGCAGTTAAAAATAAGTAATAATGCGTCCTTAAAGCTGGGAGGAGCGATTCTAGGCGTGGAAAAAGGGAGACGAATCGGGACAGTGGGATTGCGAGTCGGGTCGACGGCTGGGCAAGGTAAGCGGTCATTCAGGATGTTGTCGGCGCTGTTCCGGGAACCACCATGTAGGTGGCGCGAGTGGTCTAGAGCCGGAGGCCAGAGACGGGTATATGTCTTCAAAGAAGAAGTAGATGTGGCCGACGGCGATACCGACGATATCTGCGGCGGCGAGGCCGCGGTCTCTAAAGATAGACGTGGCCAGAAAGGCCCAGGGAAGGAAAGGAGCTCTGAAGACGAAGAGTCCGAGGAAAGAGACTTGGACGTGTGGATTGCGGCGGGACCAGATGTATACGAGTGCCAGTGCGAGCGGAGACCCTAGAATGGTGAGCGAGAAGAACGATGAGACGGCAATGAGGGTGGCACCACATACCAGGATAAGCCATAGGAAGTCTGTAGTTTTAGTATACCCTTCTTCGATCATCTGACAATTGCGGGCAAGGAAGTATAGGTGTATACATAATTCGAGGCTGAGCGGTCCATTGTAGAGGAAAGTAGTGATGATCCTCCATAGTTGTAGCTGCTTGAAGGCAGTGGCAGCAGTGTAGTAGAGCTGGAACTCAGATAAGATGTTAGCTTGGACGAGCACAGATGTTGCAATTGATCCTAGGATCCAGTAACGGGTAACAGGTGGTACGCCAAAGAACCATGCTTCTAGCGGGATGGCGTTGTCCATAGTGAGTAAATGATTAATGTAGATCGGGGTGTGTGTGTGTATGGTGAAGTTAGATCGGGAGGTGAATGGTAGCATTATTATGGGGTAATATGGTGAAACAGTGATACGTGTCATTACAGAAGGCAGGAAGTGAAGATTTTTATAGCGATTCAGGCATGTTCATAATTAAAACAACAAGTGAAGTCCAACCTGTGAATGGTTTGCCTCCTTTACCGTATCCGGTATCCGGATCGTACTGTTCCCAGACGTAGCCGGTTCGTTTGTGCTCATTGTAGACAGTATTGACGACATTTTGACGCAGTTCCCTGTAAACATTCATGATTTTGTCATGGAGAGGACCTTTAATCTCCTGGCCATATTTCTGAAGCGCTTCCAGCACCAAGTAGTTGATATTGATCCAGATCGGGCTGCGCCAGTAGTTCTCTCCGGTGCCATAGTCTGGATCCTGCTTACTGAGACTGCGCAGACCATACGGTGACCATATAGTTTCTGGGTCACGCATGAAATCGACAATAGCCTCTATATGCGGGTTTTGTGCGTCCAGAAGCTGCAACATAAACGGGAACAGCGACAGATAACCTTTGCGACAGGCAGGTACAGACTCACCGTCAACTACTGCTATGTCGCAATATGAGTTCTCATTCTCGATCCAATGCAGATCCTCGATATTTCGAACAACCGCATTGTAATCTTCCTCGAAGTCCTCGGCATCTTCTGTCTCACCGACATAGACGGCAAATTTGAGCATTGCTCGTGAGAACGCGCCGACCCAGCTGAGAAGGTCCACGTTCAGCTCGCCGCTGTTGAGCACTCCAGCTCGCGGGTAATCGTCGAGCCCAGAAGCAAAACAATGCGTGGCCGTGCGGTCGCGCCAGCGGTATCCTTCAACGGAAGAGAAACTGCGGCGGTCATATTGTCGGATCTCGCCGCGCTGTGTGCGTCTGAACCATTCGTAGTGCATCTTGACCAACGGGTAGACCTTTTTGAGCGCGGTAGTCATCTCGGTATTAGCCTCGCCGTACACGTCTATTTCATCGAACTCCGACTGCTCAGCCCGTGCACCAAACCCGTGTAGCTGATCAATGATGCTTGACAGGGCCATGACCAGCGTCGGTGGGTTCGCAGTATACGGGTACTGTACCTGGAAGTCTGGTGGAACGCGTGAACGCGCCTCAGAGCCGAGGATCTGTTCGCGCGCAATCCAGCCGTCCTCGTCAACAAGCGAGAACCAGCTCTCGAGGATCTCAGCAGCTAGGTCTATATCGTACGGGATGATCGGCAGCAAATGGAACCCCTCATCCCAGTAGAATCCACGCGGGAACTTCGACCGGCTCGGTGTGCAGGTAAACAGATCGTAAGGACCTTCTTCATCGGCGTCTTCAGGTCTTACACGGTCTTCTAGCGCCGACTCATCAAACACTTCAACGTGCCGGTTTGTCCGGTCGACGAGCATCTTGCCGTGGAAGGCGCCAATACCGCCGAGCAGGTCTGAGAGCACTTGTTTGCCGAAAGTTCTGTGTTCGGGCGTGTCGAAGGGGGCTTGAAAGCTGTAAGTGTCTGTAAAATGCTGATCAATACGCTCTAAAGTGTCGTTATACTTTTTCTGCACGTAAACGGGCTGCGGTGCAGACTTGGACGCCACAAATGAGATGTCGAAAGTGAAGGGCTTATCGGCGATCGCCTGGACGAACAAAGCGTTCGCAGAAGGCGACAGGATTTGCGGGACCAGCATGTACTCTGCATTACTGAGCGCTTTTATTTCTTCGTCCGAGTACGTTTCCTGTAGCTTTTTGAGGCGCAATTGGATCAGTTCGGCAAGGACGTCAGTGGCGCGGTACCGGTGTTCCTCAATTACAGGGAAAGACGCGAAAGAGTGCAGTGAAGGGACCTCGAACTTGTAGTCCTTGCGCACAGACGCGACCGTAAGCGTGTCGGGTCCTTGATGGATGTCGAAACTGTCGGTGGCTCCGTCCACGTGCAGGTACGTGAGAAAGGAGACGGGTGTCTTCGGGTCGACCTGCACACGGACAACGTAGCCGTGTGGCGATTTGACAAACCGCGTTTCAACGATTACTTTGTGTCCAGCGTCATCGACAACGTGTCGTCCGCCTAGCCGCGGGTCGAAATCTGTCCAACCATAGCCATTCAGAGCAACTTCGTTGTCGCACGTGTACCTGATAGGCACAGACGTGTTCAGTTCGAAGGAATGCCACAAAAACGAGAGTGTGGGCAATTCAGGGTCGCGCGATCTGAACCCAGAAAAAACTCCAGGATTGTATGGGCCCCAAAGCAAATCCTGGCTATTACCTGCGAGCACGCAGCCAATCACAAAGATTAGCAAGTGCAACATCATATAACAGTCTGAGTGTGTAAAGGTGTCCTCGAGGAACTACACCAAAACCTTAAACCTTCAACTTATCTTCTTTCTAAACACTGTCACATGGACGACACTGGAATCGTTCCATTTTATGCCACTTACGTCCAGTACCCGAGCGGAGATGTCATCGGCTACTTTTTTGCCTTCTGCTCGCTCGTCCCGATCTTGCTGCTTTGCGCCATGGCGTGCGAACTTCTGTCCCGGCGCGAAATCGAGACCGGGATCCTCGCAGCCGGCCAATGCGTCTCACTTGTCTTAAACTACGTCCTCAAACGCGTCATCAAACAACCACGCCCACATTCAGATGACTACGGTATGCCTAGCGCTCATGCACAATTCTTCGGCTACTTCTCCACTTACTGTATCCTCTGGACCTACACCAACGGGGCGCACTTTCCCCCCTTCAAGCGCAGGCTCTACTATACTGTCTGTCTTTTGGGCCTCGCCTGCGTGCCCGCATCACGCGTATACTTGGGCTACCACACTATCCCGCAAACAGTTGTCGGCGTACTTGTTGGCGCCGGTTGGGGCTACTCATGGCTGCAGTGCAGCGTGTTCCTGCGCAAAATAGGTTTCCTGGACTTCCTCCTCCACACCCAACTGTTCAAGTTCTTCTATATAAAGGATACAGCATTGACACGCAACTTTGTCGCTGAAGAACATCGCGAATGGCTCGCAACGACAAAGAAGGCACAATAACACATACCCACTGCTGTGGACGTATGCGCGTTAATCTCCGAGATCAGGGTCCACGTTCTCAATGTCTATATACGACACTTGATTATTGTACGCAGACGCTTTGATCTCAACTATCCGGTTGCGCGGAAACTCTAAAAACGGAATATCTGTCGCAGAACAAGCCATCAGGTAGCCATACAGCACCCGCAGCACCGACTTGTGCGCAATAATCAGCAGATCCTCCCGCGACGTCCGCTCCAGTTCCAATATGACGGGCTCCATCCGCACAGCCACATCGTGGTACGACTCCGCCCGCGGGTATCGGAAATTGTACGGGTCTTTAATGAATTTCTCCACCTCCTTCGGATACTGTTTTGTAACTTCTTCGTAGGCCATCCCGTCGCAAATCCCTGGGTGCATCTGCGCCAATTGTGCCCGCTCACGCACAGGGTACCCTTTATCCGCAAACCCAGCAGCCGTCTGAATCATCCGGCTGCGCGTAGATGTCCACACAACCAACCCGCGTTTAGGCAGGTCCGTGCCTGCAGCAGCCTTCTCGTCCTGATGTTCTTTCTCCCTGTGCGCCTCGAGCGATAAACATAGCTTCTTCGCATATTCCCTGCCTTCTTCCGACAAATTACAGTCAATCTTGTACCTGATTTCGCCTCCCTCAGCCTTTCCAGCACGCGCAAAAAACACTGATCCGAACCGTCGCTGTACGTTCATTAGGTACAACAAGATCCTGTTCGCCATGTACCCCATATGCAGCCCGTTCAGTACCAGCCTTTGGCCGTAATTGATCAGTTTGATGTAATTAGACGTAACTTCGGACTCGCCAATCGTTTCGAACTGCGGAATCCGACTATGGATGCGGTTCAAATAATCTTCAATCGCTTTCTTTTCGTCCCAGCCCTGGTAATCTGGCGATAGGATTTTGACCTCGCGCACATTCTCTTCGATCAGTGCCTGGTCAGTACAGACGCTTTCAATGAAAATGACCTGCACATCCTTCTCTTCAAACCAGGTCTTCAACGCCTTCCTGCCAGCAGCCGTGGGGTTCACAGCATCGAAGATCGCAACCTGGCCGCCCTGTTCTAACAGATACGCCGCAACGTCGTTGCGACAATTCGACATGATCCGCTGACGAATCATGACCGTCTCACTGGAAGCGTTAGGTAAGAAGTAGTCTGCAGGGATGTCGTCATTCGGGATCTCAGCCCGCCTGTAGTCGCCCAAGTGGAAAGCGTGCGTTTTGACTCCAAGCCATCGCAGGTACCTGCAGAGGCCGACTGCTAGGTGCGTCTTGCCGCGTGCAGGCAGTCCAACAAGGACAATGCAAATGTGACCTGCATGGAAAAGGCGTCCAGAGTCTGTTGAGTACAATTGGCCTGGCGCAGGGCCAACATCTTCGCCGAAATCATGCACCGCATCGACAAATACCGACGACTGTCGTCTGCGTCGTACATGCGTCTCTGGTTCCCCCATCTGTGGCGCCTCATTTGTATACTGGCTCTTAAGAAGTATCTTCCTCAAGTCATCACGATCCATAGCGCGAACTAGCAGCTAGAGCACGTTCCTGACGTTTTAAATTGCCGTAGTTGACAGTATCTGGGGTAGCTAGTACGCTAAATCTGTCGATAGAATCAAAAATATGGGTTAGGGCCAACTCACATAGCAACGTAAACTTGATTGAACCTATTAAGATTTTTCTTTTCCTTCACCACTGAGAAAACCGAATTTCTCGCAACCAGAAACGCCAGCCAAACCGGAGTCTGTTGACAACAGGGTAGCGAATTTTTCTGTTTATTAAGTGTCTGCGATTGTCTGTTCAGTAAGAAAACAAACCGCTTCAGAGCAACCGCTACTATAAAAGACTGATTATGTCTGTACCAATCGCACAGCTAGGAGCCCCCGGCAGCTTGCCGGCTCCAGACGCTGTTATAGAAGTGCCACAAAGGTCTTGGTACGAAACCGCGCCTGTCTTGTCGCATATTTCCGCGGCTTACGAAGCAGTGGCTGCAAGAAGAAAGGCCCTGGGCTTGACCAATCCTGGCTCCGCCGAGAACATCAACAAGGAAGTTGCTAAAGATGTGTTTTTGAAGAACAACATGTTCACCGGTCTCAGAGCCGAGCTCGCTAAGGGTTTGTCTATTATGCCTTCTTTCCAAACTACTCACATATTCTCGATCGGCGGTGCAGGTTTTCCTCCCTACCAGTTCGGCACCTACTACGCTACCGATGACGTCTTCGCTCAGGCCGGAATCAGCTCTGACGGCTCCATGAATGGCCGCTTTAACTTCCGCAACGGACCTAACATGATTTTCAAGTCAGCTGCACAGGCTGCTCCCGGACAGCCGTTCATGATGCAGCTCGAACAAGACGTCGCCGGCCCTGACTTCTCGCTTAATTTTAAGGCGCTGTATCCGTCAATCCTCGACAACACCCTGACCGGCGTTTTTGTCGGTTCCATGCTGCAATCGGTCACCCCCAAGCTGTCGCTTGGACTTGAGACTATGTGGTCAAAGATGGCTGCTGCCCAGCCTGCCGACGCCGCCGTATCGTACATGGGCCGCTACGTTTCCGGAGATTGGATCGCTTCGGCACAAATACAGCCGCAAGGTATACTACAGGCCTCATTCTGGAGAAAGGTCGCTGAGAGAGTTGAAGCCGGCGTAGAGTGCCAGATCACCGCTGGCGCCGCTGCTATGCGCAATGCCTCGCCTGAGATGCTCATGATGGGCGCTATCCCAGCTACTGAAGGTGTCACTACGCTCGGTGCCCGCTACGAATTCAAGACCAGCATGTATAGAGCCCAAGTCGATTCGACCGGTAAAGTCGCCTGCACGCTCGACCGTCGTGTGCTCCCGAACGTCATGCTGCAGTTCGCCGGAGAGATTGATCATGCTACGACTGCTTGCAAAGTCGGTGTTGGCATTCAGGTCGAGTACGGCGGAGAAGAGCCTCCTTTCGGAGAGGACGGTACTCCTCTCGAACTCAAACAGATCTCTCCCCCTGTTTAAACGACCGCAAATTGACTGCATCGGCTGAAACAACAGGGATCATTCTATTGTTATTATTTTATATCCTCTGTCCGCTTTTGCCCGTCAGTGTTATAGAGCACTTGCTCTCTTTTCCAATTATCGATCTTGTCCCTCCCCGCCTCTTCTTTGTCCCGCTAACGATTACCCCCTATCCAATTGCTCAGCCTCGACCAGACCTTGCAATGTATATACACCTCATGCAATTCCTCGTCGTACCAATCTCTAATGCATCGTATAAGCTGCAAGTAATCTACAGTCTCACACGGTTAGACCGTTGAAATGGCACGGTCATTAATAAACTCTCTACCCCGCTGCTGTTGCCACGACAACCTCCTAATTTTTCCAACCCATACTAAGATTCGTCCCACCTGCTAGGGCTGCTGCCTGGCGGGGCACCAGGGGTGCCTCTTCCTTCCTCTTCGACTACCAACACTCCGCTTGTGGATCTCCTTTATTACGTTATCCCTACATTAATTCACGTATTCGAAGGAAATACACACTATTGATCAATTCTGGTAATTTTGTTGCACACAAATTACCTACTTAATAATCTTTTTTTTGGATTTTCGACACGTGTTTGCCGACTTTCAAGCACCCAAGGGTCTGTTTTTCCTCCCCACGTTCTCCCCTCCTCCTTTCTACATATCGCAGCTGCTTTTCTTATTCGTCGCACTGCTGAGATCGAATATTTACCACATTGGTTGCTAGCTTGATCTTGCCGACTGACAGCGTATTTAGAGTACTCTATTGCTATACGCTGCTCGCTCTTCCCTCGCCCTACCTCCTGCGTCACTTTCCCCTCTACAGTGACATACCACACTTTCCTGCTGTAGCACGCGACGGATACTGACTGCTGCCCTCTTTAACACTGGCGTTTTTTAGTATTCGTTCTTGCCTTTTACGATAACCTTAGGTTGATTTCTTAGAGAATTTCCGGTTTAAGATACTATGACTGAGATTGTTCACAAAGAAGTCCAAGACGGAGTCACCGGCGAAACCCGTGAACTATCCTACACTCGTTGCAGAGTCGTCGGAAATGGCTCTTTCGGTGTCGTTTTCCAAACCACACTGCAGCCAAGTGGTGAAAATGCTGCGATAAAGCAGGTATTGCAAGATCGACGCTTCAAAAACAGAGAGCTTGAAATCATGCGCCTTGTACACCATCCCAACGTTGTCGACCTAAAGGCTTTCTTCTATACCAAAGATGAATCGCATGGGGATGATGTTTACCTGAACCTCGTGCTCGAATATATTCCTGAAACCGCATACCGCGCGCTCAGATTTTACACGCGAGCTCGGAAACATATGCCTATGTTGGAAGTGAAACTGTACACGTATCAACTGTTCAGGGCTCTCGCGTATATCCATTCCCTTGGAATCTGTCATCGCGATATCAAACCCCAGAATTTGCTCCTTGATCCAGCAACTGGAGTTTTGAAGCTGTGTGACTTTGGTTCTGCTAAAATCTTAGTACCAGGTGAGCCTAACGTTTCATATATTTGCTCACGCTACTATCGTGCTCCTGAGTTGATTTTCGGTGCTACTAACTACACAACTTCCATCGATGTTTGGTCGACCGGATGTGTTATGGCTGAACTTACACTGGGACAACCGCTTTTCCCTGGCGAATCGGGCATTGATCAATTAGTTGAGATTATCAAAGTGCTAGGTACGCCTACACGAGAACAAATACAGACTATGA
This sequence comes from Tortispora caseinolytica NRRL Y-17796, assembly GCA_001661475.1. Taxonomy (NCBI): domain Eukaryota; kingdom Fungi; phylum Ascomycota; class Trigonopsidomycetes; order Trigonopsidales; family Trigonopsidaceae; genus Tortispora; species Tortispora caseinolytica. The sequence goes on from KV453843.1 coordinate 2,225,368, forward strand.
ACACGAACTACATGGAGCATAAATTTCCACAAATTAGACCGCATCCGTTTTCGCGGATTTTCCGTCGTGGTGGGTCTGATTTTGTGGATCTTATGTCAAATCTATTGCAATACACACCCACGGCCCGCCTCACGGCAATACAGGCTATGTGCCATTCATTTTTTGATGAGCTACGAGACCCTAAGACTACTTTACCTGATTCGCGTGTTCCAGAGAATCCTGATCACCCACTTCCTCCTTTGTTCAATTTTTCTGTACGAGAGCTATCAATCTGTCCGGAGCTGAACGATAAGCTTGTTCCTCAGTTTGTTCGGCCGGAGCTGAAAGAGCAAGGGATTGATATGGACAACCTAACTTTAGTGCCGCAGGATCAGCTGAAAGCATCGATGGACTGACCGAGTCCTGTTTAACTGAGAACAATATCCCGATGGGGGATCCGGAAGGGACTGTTTATCCCATTATAAATTACCTTACGGAGACAGGACGAACTAGAGACGCTGCTTCTACTGCAGCCTCCCTGCTCGCGCACATTGACCTTTTATTTTGCATCGAAGCCCTCTTTTGGTTTATTTTAGGAGCCTATAATTTCTGTTCATGATGTATGTCTACTATATGATAAGTGAAAAGAAAGATACGGTTGGGGCCAGTAGTGTAGAGAATGTTATTGGTACAGATGGTGGGGAGGCACGAAGACTAGAGCGCTAGGGAATATGTGTACTCGTCCTGGACGTTTTGTGCGCCCCAAAGGACCATACAAGAGAGCATAATCAAGGCATTTGCTGCAACATTTGCAGCGCCCATGTAGACAGTGCCGGAAGTGTAGCTGGGCATTACATACTTAAGCACGAGAACGACGACGGATCCCGCGAGACCGCCTGCGAGCAAGGCGAAACCAAAGAAAAGGACAAGACGTGCACGCCATGTGGCAGCGCCTGAATAATAGTCACCAGTGAGCGTGTTTTTGTCTACACTATTTATGACTATGAGTCCCATAGTGGAACATATGGAGGGGATCCAGTCGGGGAATGTGACATGGACAGTGGATCCGTTTTTGACACTATGCGAGTAGAGTGCTGCGTCGAGGATGAGCCAAAACCCTACAGCGAACATTGCGCCGGACACATAGATACCGAACGACCGCAAAGTCGAAGCGGACGGCATAATTGACCGGATGTTGAACTGAAATGCGGCCGGCATGATGGTGGAAGAAAGGCGAAATGGTGGTGGGTAGCGTTTGAATGATAGGCTGGCAACGGGTCACTACCGACCTAGGGCCTGACGAAAGACAGAAAAAACCTTACTTCCTGACACCAGTGTTTTTAGTTCAACAGCAATGCTAGACATATATTCGTTCCTCGAAGAGAAAGGAGGGAACCCAGAGGCAATCCGGGCGTCACAGAAAGCGCGTGGTGCGCCCGTAGAGATCGTTGACGAGATCATCAAGCAGTACAAGGACTGGACTAAGACCAAGTTCGATCTCGACGAATTGAACAAGCGTCAAAATAAAATCCAGAAAGATATTGGACTCAAGTACAAGGCAAAAGAGGACGCCACTGAATTGCTCGAACAGAAGAAGGCGATTGAGACTGAAAAACAGCTGCTGAATGCTTTAGCCGATGACCAGGACAAGCAATTAAAGGCAAAACTGAATACCGTTGGCAATATCGTGCACTCGTCAGTTCCCGTGTCCATGGACGAAGATAACAACGAAATCATCCGCACCTGGGCGCCAGAAGGCTTGTCAGTTGAGAAGAAGGACTGTCTTTCGCACCACGAGGTTCTGACCCGTCTTGACGGCTACGACCCAGAACGCGGCACCAAGATCGTTGGACACAGAGGCTACTTTCTCAAACAGCACGGTGTCTTCTTAAATCAGGCTCTGATCAACTATGGCCTGCATTTCCTGGCCGAGAACGGCTACACTGCCTTGCAGGCACCTGTGATGATGAACCGAGACGTCATGGCCAAAACTGCCCAGCTTTCACAGTTCGATGAGGAGCTCTACAAAGTGCTTGACGGCGAGGACGAGAAATATCTCATTGCCACTTCAGAGCAACCTATCTCTGCTCTTCATTCCGGCGAATGGTTCGAACAGCCTGCTACTCAGCTCCCTTGTCGTTACGCCGGCTACTCGTCGTGCTTCCGCCGCGAAGCCGGTGCCCATGGCAAAGATGCCTGGGGTATATTCCGCGTGCACGAGTTCCAAAAGATTGAGCAGTTCTGTCTTACGGAGCCGGAAAAATCGTGGGATGAGTTTGACCGTATGATCGGGCTTTCTGAGCAGTTTTACCAATCGCTTGGTCTGCCGTACCGCGTTGTAGCTATTGTGTCAGGTGAACTGAACAACGCTGCTGCCAAAAAGTATGACCTTGAGGCTTGGTTCCCGTTCCAGGGTGAGTACAAGGAACTTGTGTCATGTTCCAACTGTACTGACTACCAGTCAAGGAACCTCGAGATCCGCTGCGGTATCAAGAAGATGAATGAGAAGGAGAAGAAGTACGTGCACTGTTTGAACTCTACTCTGTGTGCCACTGAGCGTGCACTCTGCTGTGTTTTAGAGAACTATCAGACGCCAGAAGGACTTATTGTGCCTGAAGTTTTGCGACCTTACCTGCCCGGTAAGCCTGATTTCCTTCCGTTCACAAGGGAGCTGCCGAAGGACTCTACTTCACAGAAGCGCAAGAAATGAGCAGGGTACTAATGAAAGTGTCCAAATTTTCTTTGCGCTCGCTTTCCCCGTAGAGCTGCTGTAGGGAACGTGCTAAATCTAAATAATGCTTTGCGATTGACGGCTTTTCGCGTAGAGAGAACAACATGAATGCCCAGCCTGAAACGTCGTTGACGTGCGTAGAGCACCATTCCCAGGTCGTCTGGACGATACTATCTAAGTTGACAGTGGTCCACATATCGCTGCGTAGCATGTATCGCGCGTGAAGCCAAGCGTAGTAGTTTGACAGGTGAAACTCGCCAGAATCACGTACCAGCTGCAATTCGGTATCGAGATTGACGGCACTCGGATCGGCCAATTGCAACCGCCTAATCACCCAACGCCGGTGATCCCACAAGATAGAACTTTTGTTTACCTTGTTCATCCTACATGCTAGCAGCGTCGCGAGTAGGTACAGTTCATGAACGAGCCAGTCAGATCTCTGTTCGAGTACGCATTTGCGCATATTGACGGCAGTACTATGATTAGGACAGCACAAAATGACAGCAAATGTCAATTGCATAGCCAGATTGTGCTGTGCGGGCTGATCAGGCATGATCTGTTTCAGTTGAGCCGCCGATTGTGGGAGAATGGCGTATAATGACTTTTGATCGATAAACAAACAGTTTTCGTGCACTTCCAGAGGGTTTGACAACCGCACAATTTCTACATGGTGACTGACATTGGTAAATATTCTTCTGAAAGATTCAAAAATTACTTACATGTTGGTGTTGGAGCGGTACACCGCATCGATCGCGGCAAGCATCGATGGTGAGTCGAAAGGAGAGTTGTAGAGTTAGATATAATAAGAGAAGTACACACTAAAAATACATCAAAGTGCATCAAAATAGGCGCTAAACACTATAAATAATGAATTGCAGTAATTCTGCGACAATTTACGCTTATTTGAGGACTTTACCGTCAGCAATTTCGAGCAACTTGCCGTCGATCTCAACGGGCTTGTCCCATGCCCAAACGGCTTCAACAAACTCCTTATCCTCGGGCTTGGAGGCATCAAGCTTAGTATACTTGTAAGATTCCCAGTCAGGAGCAACATCAAAGGCAGGAGCAAAGTCTTGACCGCGGACGAGAACAGCACCAGTGATACCGTTGCTGTTGTTCTCGCCGGCAATGACAAGGCAGCCAAACATGTACTTGACAGACGCAGACAGACGGTTGAAGAAACCGCCAACAAGGTTAGAAGACATAAAAACAAGAGTCAACTCGTCGTTGTACTTGTAGTCTACGCGCCAAAGAGAGTACTCTTCAGGATCATAGTTCTCCCAGAACCAGGGAAGAGCCTTTTCGCGAGTATCCTCGTTAGAGTAGACGCGTTTCCAAGAGTCAAGGGGCATTTTTTTGGCCGGTCCAAGAGCGTCAAGCGGGTGTTTGGGTTTAGGAGCGGGCTTGTCTTCAGCAGGTGCTTCCTCCTTCTTGGACTCCTTCTTGGGTTGCTCTTTCTTGGGAGGGGTGTATTTGACCGGTACGTCAACCAGCTGGAAGTCGCTGAAGAATTCCTTAAAGCAATCAAGGCTCCTCATGAGGGTAAAGTAGCGAGTAGTGTGAGGGTGCTTTTGACGCCATTCAGTACCGAACACGAGGCTGAAGGGACGGACCAACATGGCAGCTATAGCGATATCGGCAGCGGTAAAGCGCTCGCCAACGGTATAAGTGTGATTAGCGTAATGTGGCTCAAAAACATCATCCATAATTCTGTTGGTAAAAGCCTCGGAAGCAGCAGAAGCCTTCTTATCGTAGGGGATGGCACCAATGAGGGGGCGGAGCCAGTTGGCAGAATTAGGAAGAAGTTCCTGGTTAGCGATGTTAATCCATTGAAGGACCTGGGCCTGTACGTCAGTGGTGGCACCAAAGAGTTTGCTGAATACTTCGGGGTTTTGCTTGGCAAAGTAGTACATGATAGCAGGGGTTTCGGTAAGCTTGTAGCCGTCTTTGCCAAGAAAGCCAGGAATCTTCTTCAAGGGGAAGTTATCAAGGAATTCTTGAGGATACTTCTTCTCGCCAGGAACGGTGCTTGACAAAGTGACGTCAAGTCCGGCTAATTTGGCAGTGGTGAGAACAGCTATAGCACGAGCGTTGCCTTCGTATGAGAAAATAGTTCCGAATGACATAGTTAATTGCGGAGAAGGAAAGGTTCAGAATTGGAAAAAAGTTGCAAGGTGGATATTGACTAGAGAAAATTATCGAATAAGGTTTCAGCGTAGGGTAAGTGACTTCTATGCCAGATGCCGGTTACTCACGCATACAGCTAGCAGAACGAATCATTTAGAAGATATAAACACTTTGTAGCGATTAACGTGTGAATAGAACTACAATTGATACAATTGAGACAGTTAGTGTAGTCGGGGAGGAGGAATGTACTGTAGTTGAGTCAGCGGTTAGGGTACACGTTCACTTTCTTGTTCACTTTCTTGATGTATCTCTATTTGTATTAACAAATAGCACCTTGATTAGTAGTTTTCAGATAATATAATACATGGCATAAGTCTATATCATATGACAGCATATAATTAACTATATGGCAACCCGATAGAGTGAGTGTTGTGAAAATAGCGGGTGGATAGCTTTGCATGGTTGTGATTGGTCGATAGTTTGAGAGTTTTCTTGCCGAAACCTGAACACTACCACACCCCATCATTCTATACCAGTATCATGCTAGGACGGATATTGAGGCAGTCTGGAGGCATATCGGCCTGCCGACTGATTGAAAGACGCAGTTTGCATGTCAGTAGACAACTACTAGCAGCAACGAGTCCGCGCATTGTGCCAATATCGCCGTCATTCTTCACAAAAGACCCTGTAGGATACGATTTCAGTTCATACGTAGAGTCTGTTCTGGCAGCTCACGAGAATGCCGTCAAAAAGGACACCGGTGCTGCATTCGAACCGGTATCTTTTGAAGAGTACAAGAACATTTCCGGCGCAAGCACGTTGAAGAGTTACCGGCGGCTTGTAGCGGCATTAGAACAACTCGCACAGTACAAGCCAGAGTATTTATCTGCAGACGCACAGGAACTGCTAACGAAGTTCGCTAAAGTGCAAGAGGGACGCGTTTCCAATAGAAAAATACGGCAACTAGATGAGTTCGGCAGAGCTTACGGAGCCGGGTTTCGAAAAGAAGCTAGTGCACAGGTTTACGTGGTGAAAGGTACAGGCCAAGTTCTGGTGAACGGTAAGCACCTGGATGTATACTTTCCGCGCGCATCAGACCGCGCTAGAGTTGTGTATCCGTTAGAAGTCGTCAGCGGAGAGCTGCAGTACAATGCGTTTCTGGTAGCGAAAGGCGGTGGAACGACTGGTCAGGCCGATGCTTGTGCTCTGGCGATTGCACGGGCACTGGTCGTACAGAATCCGGGGTTCAAGGATATCTTAGAGGAATCGAAATGCCTGTTCAGAGACCCGCGAACGGTAGAGCGCAAGAAGCCCGGCCGTCTAAAAGCGCGCAAGAGGCCGACCTGGGTCAAGCGCTGATGCGATATGTTTGTTATGTTGTATGTGTATATATGCATGAACACTTTTATAGTGTAAGAAAGAAGGTATAGAGCATGATTGTAGAGCAATTAGAACAAACCAATTATAGAAATAACTAGTTTTAGAACATTTGGTCAAGATTCATAGCTTTGGCAACGTCCAGTTCCTGTACTAGCTGAGTGAACTCGTCAAAACTAAGCCTCTTGTCTCCATCTTTATCGTTTTCCATTATTGTCTTATCGACAATCTGTTGAAGCTGCTCATCGGTCAAGTTACTACCGACCATCATTTTCAACACCAGAAACAGTTCGCCATTGGAAATATAGCCGTCTCTATCGATATCGTATACTCTGAAAGCAAATCTCAGCTTATCGAGGCTAGGTCCATTGGACGTGAAGGCGGAAAGAAGCATCACAAATTCACGAAAATCAATATCACCACCAGCGTCCTGGTCAAAAAGTGCAATTAACCGATGTGCTAATGGATTGTTCCTGATCCCAGGAATCGCCATCAATTCTTCGCGGTCGATCGTCCCAGAAGAATCCTTATCAAGCTTCATGAACCTCTTTCGTAGCCGGTCCATCTCCTCGGCGGAGAACCCCGTCCCAGAACTCATCGATTCAAGCAGTTGCTGTGTATGTGCACTCTCAGCCTGTCCCATATTGTCCAACAATCTCGCCCCTATACGGTCTCGTGTTCTAGGTCACTTGTTCAGAACTGAATCGCATGGTGGTGGTGCTTGTACCCTAACCTGACATTTCACAACTATATGGGCCGCACCTCAAAAGGTGTGCTTTCATTACAGCCCAGGTACGTATTGACCAGTTCTTACCTGCAGCATTTGTATCTAATAAAAATGCAATTACTAGCTGCAAAGTATTTGATCTTTCTATTGCCGTTCGCAGCAAGTATCCTGACAGGGCTTCAGAGAATTCGTTGCCATGCAAAACTACTTCCTGCTGCTATTATACAACCCTAAGAGCACCCAAACACAAACCCCCTATCTCCGCCACCTTCTGGTGTCTTTCCTGTCGCATAACCGCGCTACGCGTTCCTCTCTGGCAAAAAACGTCGATTTGGTTAATTTGTTTGCAATTACCATCGCGTTTTCAGGAGGTTTGCTGCACAGTTTTCTCCGTTATCACCGACTTTTGCCGGCTAAACCACATACCTTTTCCTTGCGGTTGCTAGGCTGGGCACTGAAAATTTGCATCCACTGCTAATTGCCTATTTGGGATACCCCGCGATTTTGTTAGCATTATCAGATGGTATTGACGTCTAGGCAGGAGTCCGCTGCGCGGTTCCGTCAGCGTAAAATCTCTGTCAAACAGAGCCTCCAAATCATCCCACAGTCAGAGATAGCTGACATCGATGACGAGGCCCAACAACGAGACGTTCAGCCTTTAGAGACCGGTGTCGAAAAGCACGAAGAGGAGGAAGTCCATCTTCAACAGGTCATCAACGCTTCTCAGGCCGCTGCCCTCGGCGGTAAGGTCGAAAATGTATATATTCCTACCCGTGGTTGTACTAAAATACCAATTGAAGAGTACAATAAACTCTACCCTGATCGGTTCGTCGAACCTGCTTCTTATATTCGCTTCTCTTCCACAGTAGAAGACACTTCGGGCGTCCCATACTGCATGGACGAGATCGACGAGGAGTATTACACTAAAACATTCACCTCAGACCCAGTATGCACTAGGGATGTGTTCGAAGAAATTATGTACGCTTTTGAATGTTTAATTGACGTCAAACAGCCGTACTTACATCTCAACCCTAACGAGATACTGCCGTTCGAAAGTTTACGCGACGAGTTTGGCTACGATGATGATGATGAACCACTAATTAACGACAACCACACATTCCCGTACCAGATTACGTTCGGACATATTCCTGCTTCTGCATTGCTCAAATTAGCAGAACAAATATATACACATTGGAGAGCTCGCCGAATCGAACGAAACGGCAAGCCTATAACTCCGTCATTGCGTTTTGAAGATGTCAATGACAAAGACGACTCTGACCCGTACGTCTGTTTCCGCCGACGAGAAGTGCGCCAGGTGCGTAAGACTCGAAGGGCTGACGCGCAAGCCTCGGAACGTCTACGCAGACTTCGTGCTGAAATGGAAATGGCCAAGAATCTTGTAGAGCTTGTTTTGAAACGTGAACAACTGCGCAAGGAAAGTCTTATCGTTGAGTTGGATGTGTTCCAGCAACGATGCCGTGTGAAAGAAGTTAAACGGAAGCTTGGAATCAAAGGCGACGATGAGGATCTTGTCAACCACAAAAAGAAGAAAGTTGTACCTTCACCGGCTGCTCCGAAACAGACTGCTGAACAACGAGCCAGTCACGAGCCTTCTGCATCAGCTCAAGGTACGCATAGCAGTACTGGAACTGCAGCTTCTACCTCTGCCATGAAACTACAGCCTTCTAAGATCCCTGACTTGGATATGATTACTCTGCAGGATGTTAGACGAGAAAAGAAACTGGCGCTGGAAACAGCTATTGAAGCTAGACTAGCCCGCAGACGAGAAGGTGACAGCGGATGGGTCAATTACACAGAAGTAGCTTATGGAGGCTCTCCTTTTATTACTGCTAGTACCGGAGAGCTGTCGTCTACAACATTTTCTTCATTATCTGCGATGAATGCTAACCACGTATCTGGTGCGGATACACCAGACAGTGAGAAGGAATATGTTCCAGAAATTACGAAGAAGTACAGTTTGGACAACGTTAAGGCTCGGCGAGTAGGTGTGGCTGGGTTCAGAAGACGCATTGGACGTGGGGGCAGAGTGTTTATTGATCGCATAGGCCCTATCAGTTCTTCTAACTACTTGTTTAGGAAAGATCAAGAAACTATTGTAAAAAGCGAGCACATGGAACGACTTCAAGACCGTTTTAAATTCGATCGTGATGAGGACCAGGACGAGGATACAGAGTTTTACTACTCGCGGTTGTTCAAAGTACCTGACGAGCTTCCACCTAGCACGTCTAATTTTTTGAATCCTTTAGACGATGCGAGCATTCGGTTTGGCACTGCTCTTATTTCCAAGGCTTACGAGGCGTACCGGGAGACGTATATGCGGCAGCAAGCGCAAGTGCAGGCACATGCCCAGTCGCGCGCTGAAGCGCGGTCTACGAGCGACAATACGAATGCGCCCAAAAAGTCTAATACGGACACAGTGGGTGATTCATTGAGTTCCGTTAAGCTGACTGATGCGGGTAACAAAGAAACTGGATTGTCTGGAGGGAGTTCAAGTGCTTCACCTCGAGAGTCGCCGAGCGTGATTAAGCCGTTATCGACTAAAGTGCATTAACATGGGATTATCAAGAGACGATTAATTGCATTAAGGCGTTTAGCTGCGCATGGGCTTGCCTGTTAGAAGCTTTGATGTCTTATTCTGTGGTTTCTTTGAATATATTTAGAGTTCTCCTTCCTAAAGGGCAAGATGAGTATATTTCGATGACACTTACTTCAGCAAAGTCATGCAGTTACACGAGCTAAAGCATGCGGCAGACGACTATTTGTACTTTTAGCTTCAAAAATTATAACTACTATTGATGACAATTTACGATATGGCTGATGTAGGCTGCTGATAGAGGATGATCCGGTGGTGGGGATTTGCACCGGCCAAAAAAACTCTATTTGAATGGACATGGTTTCTTTGAATAGTTAAACAGCTAGACATCTGCAGATTATAGGCCAAAGAAGGACGAAGTGTGAATTGAGACATTGAGGGTTTTTAGCGGATGATAATATAAATAGCTCTAGGTAGAGCAGAGAACAAGGGTTGAATGTATGGGGATGACTGAAGAGTGTTCGCGATTTGACAAAATAGCGCTACAGGGTCCGTATGGAACATCCCAGGAAAGCGCAGATTCAGTGATAAATGAAGGGAACGAGACGAGTTGTTTGAGCAATATGAATGCTACAACATATAATTCATTCAAGAGTTGTTCAACGACATTAATATACAAAAGAAGACACCGTCGAGCTATGCCTAGCCTGCAACTATCTAGTACACACAAGTTACCAACACGGACGATTCGATCTGCTACACTTGCACGAGATTTAACAATGCAAGATATCGGGTTAGTATGTCTATCGCCATTGATCCATAAGAGTCTGACACCGCGGATGCAAGAAGCGTTGAGGAGTGCTAATACGATCGCCGCTGAACAACGAGTATTGATCGCTCGTAACGGACTAGCCAGCTCTCCTGTCGAAGATGATGAAAGTGAATCGGACTATTATGATTCATATAGTACTCTTCCAACTCCGTGCACCTCTTCAACGACAGTTGCTGGTATTTCTGACGTCTTCGAAGACGGATCGGTCAAACCCACCCTGGTCCCTGAACGACCATCCTTCTCACCACTTACACCCACATTCCGCTACTGAGCCGGTCTCTGCATCTTCTCCTCCTTGGCAGGCGTATATATCATTCATTCACATTCTATAAAGTTGCATGTAGTCTCATGACAGTAGACAGTTTGTTCAAGTTCCATCTGGGGCTACTGCCACCACAGGCGGTAACAGAGGACTCTAACCGTCTCGCTGTCGCATACTTCGCCATATGCGGGCTAGAACTCTCAGGAGCGCTTCCAGACGTCCGGCCAGACATTCTAAACTCCTGGGCACGTACTGTGGCGCTTAATTTAGTCGACTACATGGCATTCCGCGGCAGCTGGAGCATGAATGTTGGCGCACCTTGTGTTTACGACTGTCCGGACATTATGGGCACACTGTTCGCCTTACAGGTCCTCACTCTCCTAGCGCGTCGCGGGTCATGTGACGCCAATGCAACACTTCAGTCCATAAATACTGCTAAAACAGCCGATTGGCTGCGTAAATGCGTCCAGCCAGACGGGTCTGTTGCCGCCCGGGTCCGCGACGACGGCACGCCGATCAGCGAAGTCGATTTGCGGTTCACGTATGCCGCCTGCGCCGTTCAGCGGCTACTGCATATCGATGCTCTAGACGGCGACAAAATAGCTGCATACATCGCACGATGTGTCGCTTTCGATGGCGGGATCGGCGCGTTCCCGGGAACCGAGGGTCATGCCGGTACCACTTTCTGTGGCCTGGCAGCCTTACGCCTGCTTGATCGCGACCTTACAGCATTGCCATTCGTCTCCACAAAGAGGTTCCTTCTCAATTTACAAGGATCTGGGTTCTGCGGCCGCATAGGCAAGCTCGAAGATACATGCTACTCTTTCTGGGTAGGTGGTAGCCTAGCGCTGCTAGAGATAGACCGACCGCCGGCCAGTCTTGCCACAGAAGACGATTTTTTGCGGCGCACAGAAGACAAATTGACAGGTGGACATTCACCGCATCCAGACGGTCAGCCGGATGTGATGCATTCTTGTCTTGCGCTGGCTGCACTGGCACTACGAGAGAATAGATTTGACCCACTGACGTCCCTTCCTACACGCGATACAACATAAAAAGACAAGAACCATTCATTCTCATTCTCTAATCAGACTAATCTAGGGGTTCTCGGCGACGAACTTGACACCCTTAGCGATGTTGCCTTTGAGAGTTTCCTTGGAGGTCTCGATAAGCTTGGCTTCGTAGTCACTGACCTTGCCGACCTCGTGGACCTTCTCGACACCGGACTTGCCGAGGGTTACGAAAGAGGCAAAGAAGTCAACACCCTCGGACTTATAGAGAGGAGAGTCGATGTAGGCAGGCTCGACGGGGCTCTCGCCCTTGAGGCCCTTGAGGAGAGAAGAGCCGAAACGAGCGGCGGCCTGGGCCATGGAAAGGGTAGCGGAACCGGCACCGTCCTTGGCTTGGACGACCTCGTCACCGCCGAATTGAATGCGGTGGGTGAGTTTGTCGAGAGTCTCGCCGGAGATGTCAGGGTGCGAAGTCTGAGAAATCAAAGGCACAATGGTGACGCCGGAGTGGCCGCCAACCACAGGAACGTTCTCTTTCGTAGGGTCAGAGGAAGTGACTTCAGCAATGAAGCGGTTGGCACGGAGAGTGTCCAAAGTGGTGATACCAAAGAGACGCTTGGGGTCATAGACACCCTTAGACTTAAATACCTCGGCGACAATTGGGACAGTGCTGTTGACCGGGTTGGAGATAATTCCAACAAGAGCCTTAGGAGCATTGTCGGCAATGGCCTTAGCGAGGTCGCGAACAATGGAGGCATTGGTGTTGAAAAGATCGTCTCGGGTCATACCGGGTTTGCGAGGCATACCAGCAGGAACGAGTACTACGTCGACGTCCTTGAGAGCCTTGGACAATCCGTCGCTCTCGGGGCCGTAGCCCTTGACGACCGAGTTGGTGTCAATGTGAGAGACGTCGGCGCCTACACCGGGAGCTCCACGGATATCGTAGAGACGCAGGTCAGTGACATCGTGGTTGAGTTTCATCAACAGAGACAGCGGTTGGCCGATACCACCACCGGCACCGAGAACAGCAACCTTGTAAGCGGTGGCGGCAGAAGAAGAAAAGTTGCGCGCACCCGAAACAGTTAATTGTCTAGCAGAAAACATTTCTAGTAGTATTTATCTAATTGATGAGGGTCTTTTGGTAGATACAGGCGAACCAAGCAAAAAGGCTTAAAGGAAGAGGGTAGAAGATTTGGCTTCGATCCTAATATAACGGTGGGAACATTCGGTGTAATTACCCGGCTCCCGGGTTTCCGGCTGCTCATTTGGGAATTGCGGCTCGGAATATCCGGGGTTGATCGGCAAACGAAAACTAAAATCAAGTACTTCATTTGATTAAGAAAACTGAGTATGAATATACAGTAGATGATGTTCATAGTACCATGGATCGGCTATATGATAGTGTATTTACAGTCGCGAAGAAGATTGTGTCATTGTGACTACAATCTTACCGAACTGCTGGCTGTCGCGCATCACCAAAAAGGCCTTCTCGACATCGTCGAGGCTGAATTGGTGTGAAACAAGTGGCTTGACTTTATGGCTGTCCACAAATTTAACCATGTCTTTAAATTCAGCAAATGATCCCATAGTAGATCCACGAACATCCATGTGAGAGAGCACGGATCGCATAGTATATGCGATCTGCGGGCCTGCGGTCATGCCGTAGCAAGAGATAATCGCACCTGGTCGGCAGAACTTGATAGCTTTGGTGGCAATATCAGCACCAGCGCCGTCGACAACTACATCCATAAGTGCACCACCCAGCGCCTTTTTGACCTGATCGGGCCAGTCCTTGTCTTTGTAGTTGAATCCACCCTTGACGCCTAAGCGTTCGATCGCTCCGTCGATCTTCTCCTTTGAGCTTGACGTAACATAGACGCTGTGGCCAGCATGGACTGCGAATATTGCAGCAAACACAGCAACACCTCCACCAATTCCAGTGATAAGAACGTTCTTAGCCGGTCCATTCAGGGGTAGTTCGCCTTTAGTGAAGGTCGCGCGCCAGGCGGTAAGTCCAGCCAACGGCAGTGCAGCAGCTTCACTATCGGACAAATGTGCGGGGCATTCTACAAACTCTTCGTTTGTACATGCCACATACTCGCACCCAGTTCCGACAGGAAGCATCTTGGTACCTCCTAATATGGCAAAGTGGCTAGTGTCGGGAGCTCGACGGTCGCTGACCCAGCCGCGAGAAGGTGCCACAATGACACGTTTGCCTACCCATTGCTTGCGCAAACTATCTGACCCAGCATCAGTGACAGTGCCCATTCCGTCTGCAAATAGAGGCACACCGGGGAGCACACCCGGATAGAGACTTTGGCGACTAAACACATCGCGATGGTTGAGTGCGACTGCTGATATCTTCACCAAAACCTCATTCGATTTCGGGACGGGTTTCTCAATATCGATCGTCTCGATAGGATGCCAGAGTCCTGGTGACGGTTTCGTTTTCACATCAGCGGAATTGCTAATGACAATGGCCTTCATGATGGGCAAAATTGATTTGAAGTTATGATAAGTGGGGAAGAATGGAAGCCGAGGAGGTATCGGCTCAGCGAATATCGGGAGGAGATTGTCATCGCTCGTTGCTATGGGCCAATTTGTGATCTGATAGTAGAACCTGGCTGCATAGTCTGCGCGGTTAACATGTAACAGAGACACATAAAGATGTGATATACCATCACGATAATGCAGGAAAAATGCGAGACACAGATGGAGATCACAGGACGGCGTTTGGCGGGTGCAGTGTTTCAAACGGGCGGAGAAAGTAAGAGAACCTTAATGTCGTCACGAGACTTTGCAGTTGGATCATGAGGGTATATATAACACCCAATACAACTGTACTTATTCCCATAAATTGCCGCAGGATTAGCATAGGAACAAGGAAAAAAGAAGATCGACATCGATAATATAGCAATAATGAGTAAAAGAGAATCGAAACCCGTGTCTTATACGTACGACCGACCGACATGGACGGGCACAAGAGAGGAGATTGTTTCAAAGGAAGACAAGGAGGGAGCCATGTACAGTGCGCAGGAGGACTACGAAAAGCTGCGTGAGGAGCAAGAAAGAATTGAGTTCCAGTTTGCATCGGGTCGCAGAAAATCGAGTAATTATGAGCTTGAAATTGCGCAGGCGAGAGCACGTGGAAGCATTCCCCAGCCGCCTAGTCAGCGCCAATGAAGGGCACGTAGTAGACAAGCTGGAAAGCAAAGCGATCAAAAACTCGCAGTCTGATCTGAGGGCTGTCAAACTGTCAATGATTGCTTACATGGCGCCGGGTCGCTGGGCAATCAATTTGCATGAGTGCAGGTCATTTCGGACCAGTCCGGTACAGCGCTGTGACTGAATAGAATAGTAATAATAGCAACAGTAAGTCAAACGACAGAAAAGGGCAAAAAATGAGTGAAAGAAGTTAACGAAGCCATTTAATGATGAGTACAAAGAGGACCAGGAGCGTGAAAGCGCCACCGTAGAAGATGAATTTGTCTTGTTTTGCACGCCGTCGTACGCGGTTGATGACGTCTCCGGAGAGTCCAAGGGTGCCAGCGGCCTGCAGTAGGCGTGCCTGGGTTCCGCGGAGGAATGTAGACTGCTCATTGAGGTCACCAAGTACTTTGGCACCAGTTTCTAGGAACGAATCCAGTGCGTTGTTGATACCTGCAAGAGCATCATGTTCATTAAGGGTACCTGTCTGGCGCGAAGCCCACCGCGGATCGATGTAGGTGTCGGTGTTGGCGAACGGGTTTTCAGACTGCTCTACGGCGGCCGAGTCGCGATCGCGGTGACGCAGGAGGTCAGTACGGCTAGACGCTGTGCCTGACCCAGAAGCGAGTTCGCGGGCTCGCTGTTGGCGCAAGTCCTGGTACTTTGACGTGAATTCTTTGAGTTCTGTTCGAAACTGGGCCACTCGTTCTGAGGCCTTGGCTTTCTTTTGAGTGTCTGTTTCACGGGATACGAAAGTGTTGTACTCGTCAATTGTGCGTGTGAATGTGGCGAGAGACGCAGAAATCTGGCCCTGGATAGCAAGATTAGCTGTAGATGGCGACTCAGCGAACTTGTCCAGATCGGCTTTTAGTGTGTTCGACAGCCGTAGCGCGTGATTGAAGGCGGAGTTCATATGGAAACGTGGTGAGTAGGATAGACTGGTGGATGAAAGGACGTAGGCACAGGGCAGCAAAGATCGTGTACGTGATAGTTGCCGTGTATCTGTTCCGGCGGTGTGTTATAATTGCGTGCAGATGTGCGGCTGCCCGGTGCAGAAGGACGAATTAGAATAGTACAGTTGTTGTGAATGGTTAGTTGTGCTGGATGTGGTTTTGAGGCATTTGGGAGGGTGGTACCTGGAAAGCGACAGAACCATGGAGAAGCTGCTTAAATGGTCATTGAATGCGAGTAACGGGCAGGCAGACGGCACTACGCCTGATCCGGAGTTGATTGCGCAATTGTTCGGTAGCCCGGACGACACGGAGATCATGAAACGTGCTGGTATAGTGTTGCAGAACGAGTCCAGCAGCTTAGAGGAAAAAGAGGCTGCGTTCGACGATCTGCAGATGCTAGTAGAACAAGTAGATAACGCTAACAATATGGTACCTCTTGGACTATGGCCTGTTGTTTTGCAGTATCTAGACGCCACTGAAGCGAGTTTACGTCGATATGCGGCCTGGGTAGTGGCGAGTGCAGTGCAGAACAATGACAAAGCCCAGGAGGAACTGGCGAAGTATGAAGAGATCATGAAACGACTACTGGTACTTGCTGCAGATTTAAAAGAGACTGATGTGAGTCGTATGTGTTTATTAGCTATTTCAAGTCTTATAGGCAACTGCGAGAGCGAATATTCGCTGTTTGTACGCAACGGCGGCTGGGAAGTCGCTGGCGATATTATTGAACAGAACCCCGACAATGGTCGTGCAATCCGGGTGGTCATGACGGGTCTACGGAATGAGAAGGATAAAGCAGGAGTGATGGCACGTGAGCGTGGAATTGTAAATAAAGTGCTTGAAGGATTTGACAAAACTACAAAACCAGATGCAGCGCTGTCGTATGTACATGTACTCGATATCCTAAAACCTGGACTCGATGCAGAGGAACTCGCGACGATCAGGAAAAAGATAGAACAGCATCGGGCGGCAGATTTGCTTACGATCGACGAGACTAGTGAGTGGAATTAATGATAGAGTTATTACAATAACTGATACTAGATTTGGTACTAGACTGAATATAACTGAATATCACTGAATATTAGGTGAGGTTAGTGTTTTAGGAATTGCCCGTAATTAATCTAAAGGGGCAAACGGCGGAATGTCTGCGTCTGCGCGGTTCCGCATAGAATGAAGCATTGTAGGCTATTGCTCGTATTTAGTAGTATAATGCATATGCGTACATACTGCGTTGTACGCGCATGTATAATACTGGTTGTAACTTTGTGCGTTCACGAGCTATGGTCGTCTTGGTCGTCATCATCGTCATCGTTGGGTGCATTAATGGAGAACCTGACGCGATCGGAGCTAGGAAGTTTGGGAATGACTGCAAACAAACATATAGCACAGTTTATAACGAACTGTGTCAAGTCGTAGTCAGTATAATGCGTCGATATCAGAAATAGCCCTACAGGAACGCCAAGGAGAAACTTCTTAGTAGGAGTGTATTGATCGCCATCGTCTATTTGTTCCCACATATTGAGGTTATCGTAAGCGCCTGAATTGAAATCGAATGGGATGCCGGTCACATGATGAAACATAATGTAGGAACCGACGACATAGGTGAGGTTTGTCAAAGTCCAACTCATATTGCTGGAGACCCAGGGAAAGAGCCCGTATATGACTTTTAGCAGCGCAATTATTACTAAATGTATAAGCCACGCACCACGGCTATTTACCCAGTCGGCGTTCAGGTTCGGCAGTGACTGCTGATCTGACTTCTCTTCGATAGTCTCTTCTTTGATGTGCTGAATGAGCGATGACGATCGCTTCTGTCTTGTACGCGGTTTGCTCATAGTTGCAGTGCTGGCAGAATGTAGTAGTCGGTACTGGTACGCTCGATTACTTGCGCGCACTGATTTGCGCTGGAAAAACAGAATCGATACGTGTATCGGTCGGACTTTGGCGGCAAAAGGGGGCTTTCAACAAGTGGGTACGCAAAAAGGTCAGGTGCGATGACTATAACCCCCAAACTGCCCAGGTGTTACGCAGCACTGGGGTTCCGGGTAACGCTTAATATTCCGTATCCGTGTCCGTGTCCGGGCCCTGTGCTGCTGTTGGTTGTCCTCCGTGTGCTTACATTCGGCGTTCGACGGTGAACACAATAGGTATTGATGCCTCGATCTGTATAATATTGTCGTTCAGCCAGTTCGACGTAGACACTTGTGTCCAGAAATCAGTTGGCCATTCACTTACGTCCCACTCCAGACCGCGCGTCGTCAACACCGTGCTTCCACCCAGGGGAATTAGCCCGCACGTCGGGCCATACAATTCCTTAGCAACGGCCACCTGTGCGCGCTCTACGAGCGTCGTGACGGACTGCGAGCTGATTAGCCAGATCCGCCGTTGCAGGTCTTTCCACGTTTTGTACATCGCATGGTACACATGAAACATCTGGTCAACGCGGCCGCCGTCGCCGCCAATCAGTACAATATCGAGGTCACGCAGTGACGCAGCCCCAAGTGCCTTGATCGATTTCCCCAGGTCCGTGCTGTACTGGTCCGGGTCCTTCTCGATCCGTACACCCAGCGCTGCATAATACTCGCGAATATCCGTATTCAGCGAATCCAGATCGCCTATAATGAGATCCGGCAACCTACTGCTATCGCAGGCGTGCAGACGATTTGCCCCGCCGTCTGCGCAGATCCGGTACTGTGCTCGATCCCATACCGCCGCTACAACATCACCATCCAGTGGCTGATTTAACACAACCACTGCAAATTTCCGGTCATCTCCGCGCAGTATATCGTCAAAACTCAGAGTCTCCATCTACGCAGTTTCTGATTCGATGGGTGTTGTTGAGAGCACTACGCTAGATCTGAAAAGAAAAACTCTATTTTGCCCCAGGGCAACGAAATTTTGTCATTATTAATCAGCAAGGCCCCCGAGGACTTTCTACCGCTCGATTCTCGCCGCATTCACACATTATGTCGTTTGTTCGCAGTACAGTACTTCTAAGAAGATCGCTGTTGGCGGCAAGACCGTCGCGGATTGGTCCTACTGCACGCAGCATACACACTTCTACAATAACCACCACTTCGCGATCACTGCTTCTCGGTCTTTCTACACTTGCCTTCACTGCTGCTGTACTTACTCCGACATATTTCAATGATGATACAGATGTAAATACACCTACCTCATTGCAGACCTCCGGTTCGGCTCCTACACAGAATACACAGACAGAATCAACTGAAGAACAAGATCAGAAGGGCGCTTATGATCCAGAAACTGGTGAAATCAACTGGGACTGCCCGTGTCTAGGCGGTATGGCTGATGGCCCTTGTGGCGAAGAATTCAAAGCTGCTTTCTCTTGTTTCGTCTATTCAGAATCAGATCCAAAGGGTGTCGATTGTATTGAGAAGTTCCAGGCCATGCAGTCTTGTTTCCGGAAGTACCCTGAAGTTTACGCCGAAGAACTTCGGAATCCAGACGATGATGAAACGGCTGCTTCTCCTGTTCCTACTGAATCCACCGAATCCGCGGAAACAATACCCGTCAAATCCGCTGAATCCGGTTAGACTTATATGTAAATATCACCTATTACTATTATAACTATCATACCTACGTAATGCCATCAATCAGCTAGAAATCTGTCACTCGACCATTGAAACTGTAGTCACCATGTCGTAGCGGATCTTGTTTCGGGCCACCTATCTCACCTGTCACAGGGTTGACATCGCCTTCAAACTCAGCTTTTATTTTCAGTCCAAGAAATTCCGGCTGCACGTTCTGAACATTCTCTATATCATCAGTTTCCGACATGGTGAATGACCCGGCTTCCCGTTGCAAACGTTCAAATTCTTCCTGCTCGGCTTTTGGCAGCCGCACAGGTCCCGGCCCCGTACCAAATATGGGCTTATCCCTTCTAAATATGCGGTTACTGCTCAAAAATCGCCGTGCAATACGCAACTGTAAACTTCTTGACTGCATGTCTCTGTCTGGCTCTCCCAATCGCTATCGTTGCTTCTCGGAACTGCGCCAGCTTTTAAAGTTACACCATCTACCGCTGCTTGCGCCCATTCCGTCCGCGGATCTCTTCCATCCGTGCACGGTTCTGCCCAGCTATTTGAGAATATAAATTTATAGGATGCTTTCCACTTTCCATATTCTGTATCCCAACAGCCTTACATGCACACTCAAGCCTTGTGTGCTGCCAACAGACAGTCATCCTGGCGCTCGAGTTCTTCCCGGTCGGCAACATCGCGCTTATGATACACTGACAACTTCAGTGTAACGATAACTATTCACACTCAACTTCACTGGCACAGATAGAGCTTGCTTGCACAGAAGCTTATTTCGCAACTAGCCTCTCACAAAAATTCGCGACGCTTGAGTATTAGTAGAATAAGGTTCCAAATTCAACAAACTCCACAAATCCCAGCCTGTTTTCCGAGTAATCTTATCAATATGTGTACTAGCTGCGATAAGACCTGCTAACTAATATAAACGCCTCTTCATTTCTCTTCGCATACACTAACCTCTAAATTCACAGCGCAAAATGGTTGAAGTCACAGGAGTAGATCTCGAAAAATATGAAAGGGAATGGATGCCAAAAGTGCTCAAAGCCCGTCAAGATGTCATCGATTCAATGGCAAAGGAATATATGCTGCCAGAAGATAAAATGCCCTCTCCAGACCGCTTGAACGTCCTCAAGCTTCCTTATGAGGCTGGAACTATGTCCGATAAGGAATTGACAATTACTGAAACTCCTGCATACCTGCTCGTAGAGAAAATGGCCAAGGGAGAGCTCACAGCTAAAGAGACTCTTATAGCTTACCTCAAACGCGCAACCATTGCTCACCAAATCCTCAATTGCTCTACTGGATTCCTCATCGAGTCAGCAATGGCACGCGCAGAAGAGCTAGACAAGTATTATGCTGAGACTGGCAAAGTAGTTGGGCCTCTGCACGGTGTGCCCATGTCTGTAAAGGAACATCTTTACATTAAGGGCGAGAAATGTAATGCTGGATTCGTAGCCTGGATCGATCGCGTCGCGCCGTTCGATAACCTGCAAGTCTCAATCATGAAAAAGGCCGGAGCCATTTTCTTTGTTCGCACCAATGAGCCGCAATCTCTAATGCATCCCGACACCGATAACAACATCTGGGGTATGTGCAAGAATGGCAACAATCTGAATCTCAGTTCTGGCGGATCGTCTGGCGGCGAAGGCGCTCTAGTAGGATTCCGCGGATCGCCGCTTGGTATTGGCACAGACATCGGTGGCTCAATTCGCTTCCCTGCAGCATTCAATGGATGCTATGGCTTCCGCCCTACTGCCCTTCGCAGCAGTCTGCTGGGCTGCAATGCCGCAGGGGTGGGGCAGATCACAGTCCTCCCTGCTGAAGGACCTCTTGCTCAATCCGCCGAAGACCTCGAACTCTACATGAAAGTGTACTCAGACGGCGAACCATGGAGGTATGACTCTAGCCTGGCGGCTATGCCTTGGCGGGAGGCCAAATTACCATCGAAGCTCAAGTTCGGCATCATGTGGGAAGATGGCATAGTCGCACCTACTCCTCCAGTTAAGCGTGGCCTGAAGACCGTTGCCGAGAAGCTTAAGGCCGCTGGTCACGAAGTAGTAGACTTTGAAGCGACTATGGCCGCAGAACTGTGGGAAACAGCATCGAAAAGTTATTTTGCTGACAACGGAAAAGCTGATATTGAAGCTCTAGCCGAATCTGGCGAGCCTTGGCTTGAACTGACAAAATATGCACTAGGATACGCCGAACCGTTGTCTGTCGAAGAACAGTGGAGACTGAATGGCAATAGAGATATGGCAAGGCAGCTGTGGCTCGAAAAGATGAATACCGAAGGAATCGATTTCATAATCTGTCCTTCCTATTTGTCTGTAGCGCCTCCGCAAAAGAAGATATTCTACTGGTCATACACCGCAATGTTCAATGTCCTTGACATGCCGAGCTCGATCTTCCCCACAGGACTATATGTAGATCCTAAGATTGATACTTGGGACGCTTCATATAAGCCCAGATCAGAACAAGAAAAAGTTGAACACAGCTACTACAGTCCAGAAGTGACCGTTGAAGCTCCCATTACCCTCCAATTAGTGGGTCGTCGTTTCATGGACGAAGATGTCATTGCCGCGACAAAAATTGTCAGCTCCTTGTAGTTAGCTTATATGTCCACTTTTGAAAAAGAACCTATAAGATGATAACAATCTCTCTAGTAGCATTGCCGAAACTCTGTAGTGCTGTTCACCGAGGTAACAGTCAGAGAAGAGCAGTAGAAGCAGAGAATTGAACCCAATTTAGACCCTTAACGGCAGTTCATTAGATATGCTGTGTACTCCCTTAGAGCGAGCTTCGTAATTTGTGGCTTAGGGGTTCCATCAGTTCAGACCTAAGAAATCCGCAAAAAAGCGCTCGGCATGCCACCCCAAATAACCGTGATATGCTTTAAGCCGCACCAGTTTCTTCTTATCAAATAGATAAGTGAATCTAACGCATGGCAAAGTATTATCGTATATATAGGCGCGATCCGGAGATAAAGTTTCAATAACATCGAATTGACCAATCACGAACATTTACGACAAGTAAGTCGTAAAGTTGGCATCGTAGATTGGCACTTGATTATTAACCGCGGCCTCAGAGTTATGATCTGTATATTTAATCACTTGAGTTCCTTCCAAGTGAACATTTCGTTTTCTATTTCCAATGGAGGATCCGGTAAAATTTGAAAGAGATTGGCTGCCCCTGGTGGAGAAGGCTCGCAAGGTGCAGGCCGATTCCATGGTAAAAGAATATATGATTCCCGAAGACAAGCTGCCCTCGCCAGATAGGCTCAATGTTATGGGTGTACCATATGAAGCAGGTACTATGACCGATAAGGAGCTGCAGATTACCGAAACCCCCGGGTACAAGTTGGTAGCACAGATGAGCAAAGGGGAACTGACGGCTAAGGAAGTACTGATTGCTTTCGTGAAACGTGCGACAATCGCCCAGCAATTGCTCAATTGTGCCACGGAGTTTATGTTCGACGATGCTTCAGCTCGTGCAGAGGAACTCGACAGGTACTACTCTGAAACTGGTAAGACCGTAGGAGCCATGCACGGACTCCCTATCTCTGTGAAGGAGCATCTCCATATTGCGGGTAAAGTGTCTGCAGCCGGATATGTATCGTACCTTGCACAGGAGCCTGCTAAAGAAGACTTTTTACACTTATCTATTTTAAAAAAAGCAGGAGCTGTGCCGTTCGTACGAACCAACGAGCCACAGTCGTTATTGCACATTGATTCAGATAACAACATATGGGGTATGGTGAAAAATGGTAACAACTTGCGCTTGAGTGCTGGAGGATCGTCTGGCGGTGAAGGAGCCCTGGTAGGATTTCATGGTTCGCCTGTTGGCTTAGGGTCTGATATTGGTGGTTCGATCCGCGTGCCTGCTGCGTTCAATGGTGCCTATGGGTTTCGACCAACTGGTGCCAGAGTCTCTGGTAAGGGAAACACAGTCGCCGGAGCAGGCCAAATAACCATTATGTGTTCTTACGGGCCTTTGACGCAAAGCATCGAAGATATCGACTTGTACATGGACACTATGACCGCGGGTAAGCCTTGGATCAATGATGTTACTCTGCCCATAATGCCCTGGAAAAAACCGGAGGTACCTAGTAAGATGAAGATCGCAGTGCTTTGGGACGACGGTATCGTAGCGCCCACTCCGCCTATTCAAAGAGGTCTCAAGATGGTAGTCGAGAAACTCAAATCTGCGGGCAACGAGATCGTTGATATGGAGGCAATTATGGCTGGCGATCTCGTGGAGGCTTACTGTGCTTCACTTATGGCAGACGGTGGAAAGTGCGTAGTAGAAGCACTTGCTGAGTCTGGTGAGAAGTGGCATGAGCTGACTAAATTTGCTATGAGCCTCGGAAAACCGATATCAGCCGAAGAGCAGTGGAACATGAACCACATCCGAGATGTGGTCAGACAGGCATGGCACGACAAACTGAATGCTGATGGAATTGATTTCATTCTCTGTCCCATATTTATGTCGGTATCACCTCCACAGAAGCAAGCTGATTACTTAATGTATTCAGCCCTGTTTAATGGGCTGGACATGCCTAGCACTGTGTTTCCCACTGGACTTTTTGTCGATCCTGCCGTTGACGGTTGGGATGGATCACACGAAGCACGCAACGATATAGAGAAAACTCAACACGCTAAATACGATGCTGAGTATTCTGTAGGTGCCCCAATTGCTCTTCAGCTAGTTGGCCGGCATTTTTGTGATGAAGATGTCATTGCTGGTACCAAAGCTATCGTTTCTTTGCTCTGAACATCTGTCGCGTGCATGACCAAGACCATATCCTCAAAAGGGAGTTCCCCTGTTAGTTATGAGAAACCATAACTTATCTATAAAGTTTTAATTGTAATCAAAGCAGCTTTGCCCTTATTTGCCGATTAAGCAAAAACGAACACACGAGCTCATCTATCAGATAATCATCCGGTGGGATATGAGTTGGCAAAAATAAGCTTTCAACCAATCGTGGACCACACCGACAACCGTATTTATTAGTGATAAGTCGTATAAAACAAGCGTATCCCTCGCTGCTATCATAGTAAGACGAAAAGCTTGATACTAACTCAATATCAGGGCGATAACTAAAATGAGTGTGACAAATATCGCAACAGCAAATGACAGTTCGGTTAGCAAAATAGAAATTCGCAGGTCAATGATAACATTAAAGTTCACGTACTCGAGCTGTATTTTAACGCCGATAAACATATCAATGTGGTCGCGCTTAACGCGTTTGAACTCCACTTAATTATAATTACCATTATAAATAGGCATTAATAAAGGCAGTCACGAAGTCAATTGCTTTCAATTGATCTGATATATTCACAATGGTAGAAGTGACCGGCGAAGATCCCGTGAAATACGAGAAAGAATGGCTGCCATTGGTTGAGAAGGCACGAAAACTGCAGGCAGACTCAATGGTAAAGGAGTACATGATCCCTGAAGACAAGCTCCCTGGTCCGGAAAGAATCAATGTGATGAATGTTCCATATGAGGCCGGCACTATGACTGAAAAAGAATTGAAAATTACAGAAACCCCTGGGTACGCATTGGTCGCACAGATGGGGAAAGGCGAGTTGACGGCCAAAGAGGTACTGATTGCCTTCGTTAAAAGAGCAACAATCGCACAGCAATTGCTCAATTGTGCTACCGAGTTTATGTTCGAGGAGGCTTTGGCCCGTGCCGAAGAATTAGATTCGAAATTTGCAGAGACCGGTAAGATCGTCGGCCCGCTTCACGGACTGCCTCTTTCTGTTAAGGAGCATCTGCATATTGCTGGAAAAGTATGCTGTGCAGCATTTGTAGCTTGGTTGAATGTAGTTCCCGATTCGGACAACGTCCAGTTGGCGTTGCTGAAAAAAGCGGGTGCGATTCCCTTTGTGCGTACGAACGAGCCGCAATCACTGATGCATGCCGATACCAACAACAATATTTGGGGCATGTGCAAGAACGGCAACAATCTAAATCTCAGCTCTGGTGGATCTTCTGGTGGCGAGGGAGCGCTTATTGGATTCCGTGGTTCGCCTATGGGTATTGGTACTGATATTGGTGGTTCGATCCGGTTCCCTGCGGCGTTCAATGGATGCTACGGGTTCAGACCGACAGCCACACGTGTGACTATGAAGGGCGCTGAGCTGGCTGGCGCAGGACAGATTACTATCAGATGTTCAGAGGGTCCACTTGCGCAGAGCGTTGAGGATCTGGCATTGTATATGGAATCTATGACTGCGGGCGAGCCATGGAGATATGACGCCGATCTGCCTGTGATGCCCTGGAAGAGTGCGGCAATTCCTGAGAAGCTGAAGATCGCCGTGTTGTGGGACGATGGCACTGTTGCGCCAGTCGCACCGGTGGTACGAGCATTGAAGTATGCAATTGACAAACTAAAGGGTGCTGGTCACGAGGTTGTTGATTTTAACGATCCGCCTATGCTGCCAGAAATAGCTGAAGCAATCAACTTCAGTTTCTTTGCAGACAACGGCCAAGCGGACATCGAGGCACTGGCTGCGTCCGGCGAGCCGTGGCTTGAATTGACAAAGTTTGCACTAAGCTTGGCCAAGCCATTAACCGCTGCAGAACAGTGGGAACTCAACGACAAGCGCGACAAGGCGCGGTCTGCGTGGCTAGATAAGATGAACGATGAAGGAATTGATTTCATCCTTGGTCCAGCATATTATTCGTGCTCGCCACCACAGGGAACCAACGTTTACTGGTTTTATACGTCAATGTTCAATTGTCTCGATATGCCTAGCACTGTGTTCCCCTCAGGACTGCGCGTTGACCCTAAAGTCGACGTCATGGATGGGTTCAAACCGCGCACAGAGGTTGAAGCAAGCAACTGGACACGCTATGATCCCGAGACATGCGTAGACGCGCCCATTGCACTCCAGCTGACTGGCCGTCGTTTCTTCGATGAAGATGTAGTCGAAGCAACAAGAATCGTCTGTGCTAGCTTGAAATAGCGCGCATTTAGTCGTTGTTTGGATAGGTTATAAGGAATTGACTTGTGTTTGACTTGTAGTTTTAAGGTTTGTGTATCACGTGACTAGCTGATATCTTACGTCTATATATGAAGCACCCACCCGGCCGACCGATCTACGAACTATCATGCGCACCGCTACAGCCGCCAAACTCTTGATCTGGGCGTGTGCAGGCTTTGCACGCGCCATTCAGGAGCCGTTGAAAGCTGACGCGTTAAATTCATTAGACGTTATCACTCCTGAAACCGTCATTGAGAGCGAGAAAGTCTCTATCCCGCTAGTCAACCCCTCTGGTACACTAGCACTTTACACTAAACAAGGCTACTCGTTTGATCGCCACTCTGCATACTCGCATCTATACTGTTTGAATGTTTCTGCGAAGTCATCTATAAAAATTGCAGATGGAATTGACGAATTTGCATGGGCATCTGACTCGTCAATTCTGTTTCTTAATGGCACACCTTCTACATTGTACACTCTTTCGATTATTGACCCCAGAGACCCAGTCGAACTGCGCCATTTCAATGGATCTTTGTCTCAAATGCAATCCTTTGTCTCTGGAGACTCTGTACATGTAATTGCATACGGTAAAAGCGATCTCAGTGGCAATCTGATCAACCCAAATGACGCATCTCCATACTCTTCCGGCCTTGTCTTCGACCGGCTGTATGCCCGATACTGGGACGTTGTTGTCAATCAGACGCAGAAAAACCAGGTGTTTATGCTCGAACTAGTTATTTCAGAACCTTCCGTTTCTTTGAAGACCGATCTCATCAACCCACTTGCACCTTATAATATAGAACTCTATGAGGAGAATTCACTTGTGGCTGATATGGGCCCTGACTTCTTCGCTGTTGTCGCCCGATCGTCTTACGACATGTCTAGGAACACAACCTCATATGTCTATATCGTGCCTTATAACGGAAGTAAACCGCTCTCTTTCGGCATAGACCATCTTGGCTCCTCTGCCTCACCTTCAATCGGTCCAGACAACCTTGTTTCCTACATCCGACGAAGTAACCCGCTCTACGAGTCTGGTCAGACCGCCGTTATGCTGTGGGATGTTGTTAAAAATGAAACCTGGCAAATCCTGCGCGAATGGGATCGTCCGACAGTTTCTTTGTCCTGGCATACTGACACCCTCTTGCTCATTGGCGAAGATCGCGGCACGCAAGCGCTCTATTCGGCAGATCCTTATGACACTACCTCTGACAAACCCAACGAAATCGTTGCTGGAAACTTCTCGGTTTCTTCTGTTACAGCATACAGTCAAGGCTTGCTCTACCGCGCCACCTCTTTCTTTGAATCAGAATATATTGGTTATCTAGTTCCTTCAAAAGATTTGACATACAAAGACGAGCTTTTAATTCTCCCTGCAGTGTCTACAAAACCCCGCTTTGACTCTTTTTGGTTTCATGGCTCTAGAAGGATACTGAACCATGCTTATCTTGTGCATCCATCTGGATTTGACAAGACCAAAAAGTACCCATTAATCATGCTCATACACGGCGGCCCCGAATCAGCCTGGCACAATGAATGGTCAAGAAGATGGAATCCAGCTGCGTTTGCAGACTCATTGAATGCTGTGGTTCTGCTGGTTAACCCTACAGGGTCTACAGGGTATGGTCAGGCGTTTACGCAGAGTATTAAGAACAATTGGGGCTCGCTGCCTTATGTTGACTTAGTCCTGGGCCTCAAACATGCAGTCAGGGTCTATGATTATATAGATGAGTCGCGAGCAGCTATTGCTGGTGCTAGTTTTGGTGGTTACATGGCCAATTGGATCCAAGGAAACGATCTGGGTCGCGCGGTTAACGCTATAGTATGCCACGACGGTATCACATCACTAAGCAATGTCATGGCCACAGACCAGCTCTACTTTCCATTATGGGAATTTGGAGGCACGCCATGGGATCAGGAAATTGACAATTCTTATTTTATCTATGATCCTTTACGGTTAGTGCATAACTGGGCCACACCACAGATGGTTATCCATAGCAGCCTTGACTATAGGATCCCGGTCTCTGAAGGGTTCATGGCCTTCAATGCTCTTCAAATGAGACAAGTCCCGTCTAAATTACTGTACTTCCCTGACGAATGTCATTGGGTGCTCAAGCCAGAGAACTCTTTGAAATGGCATCGTGAAGTCCTGGGTTTCCTGAAACCGTATTTATCGCATTCTGATGCTGCAAAGTTGCGTGTCTCCGACGTTCATAATGACTACCAACTGGAAGACATGGAGGACTACAGTGTTCTTTTTAAAAGCGCAGCCATCGCTTAAGGGAATAAAAATTACATTGATAATTTGTAAGCACAATTATAGTGCTCGCGGGTCGAGCATGCGATCACTGAGCTGTCCTGGACCTTGCACATGACCGCGCAGAGCTGCTTGTCGCTTTCGCGGCGACTTCCAGTCTCCGACACTCGGAATTAAGCTGTTAACACCGTCGTAACAATCCACAAACTCAGATTCAAGTGCAGGAATTCGGTATTTAGGCCGGGTAGTGCGGTGTCTTTGTTCAGGTCGGTGTTCAGCATAGGTTTTCTGGTGATGATACTCAATTCGGCGCGAACTGCTCGCTGCATATGCGCCTGGGCTTTGAATGGTCGGTTTCGCATGGTACTTCGCTTGTCTAGGGATCGTAGAAAGTGCTGAGTCGTCGAGCGACATGCTTCGGCGCTTGTGGATCCTATCGCCGCGAGAGCGCAGACTCGGTTTTTTCTTGTACTCGTTTGCTTCTGCTTGAATTTTAGGAGGAAGGTTTCTGCTTGCAGCGTACCGTTTTTGGCCATAGCCGTAGTGCATCTCGTGGTACTGCGCAAATGTCATGCCCTGTTTACTAGAATCAGAATGTGATCGATGTTCTCTGGTCTTTATATTGTGCATAACCGATTTCTTGGTGATGGGAACGTTCCATTTCTTCCTCGCGTAGGCTTTAGCAGCGGTTTGGTCTAAATAGTACAGCGAGTCTGAAGAAGACATGCGTGAATGTGCAGAACAGCTTGAAGGAGAAAAGTTTGACAGATTCTGCGTAGACGTATCTCTAGTGTACACGCTTTCCGGGAGATCAGAATCAGATTCCATAGTAATGTTGTCTCCAGATTTTGCGCTATAAAATCCAGCATCAAAACTGTCAAGCCTTGCTGCGTTTAATCGTTGGTCGTTGTTCTCAGCCTGTTCCACAGATTTCTCACGCCTAGTCGTATCGTGTTCCGAAGAATTGTGGCTAGTGGTTTGCGCGCCTTTAGATCGCGACAACGTCCGCTTGAGAGCATCACATCTAGACTCTTTAGTAGTCCATGTCCTGTTTGCATCATTATCAGGAGTTTTCACATCTCTGATCATTAAAGGCGCATTCCCAGAAGTGGCAGCAAGCATGCTTTTAGCGCTTTCCAAAGTAACCGTTTCTTGGACCTCTGACTTCTTCTTTGCGTAGAAGTTCATTGGCGGGGGAGTGGCAGGGGTAGTAGGAAGCTGTTGCTCCAATGGAGTGTGCGGTTGTGAGTTAGACTGAGACAAAACAGTGGGAACTTTAGGCAGCTCTTTCAGCGAAGGAGGGATATGAATAGAGGTTTCAGGCTTCTGTTTCTGGACATGCTCAGATTTTCGATGTTCAGACTTCTCGCTTCTGTTCGTCTCCGCTAACTTCAAAGAACCGCTGCTGCTGCTTAATGAAAGACGTTCAAAGTACGCAATTTTGTCACCAGCCTTCGCGCTTCTGCGATTTGCAGCAGCATTCTCGGCCTTCTCAGGAGACGTATCCCCACTATTACCTCTCTTAGTTTGCAACTTCTGAGGTCTTTTCGGGGTGGCTTCAGGTGAAGGAGGGTATGCCTTAGAGTTTGCGATTTCTGTAGTTTTAGGTGCAGCAGAGACTTCAGAAGTCAGAACATCATCCAGCCCTTCTTCAAAGGAATCATCAGGGGTGATGAGGAGGGACTGAGCTTGTGATCGCGGCAGTTCCGCAGAAACAGGGCTGCGATGACCGGAGCCATAGCTAGTACTTCCTGAGGTAGGGGGGTTGTTTTTAGTCACTTTCACAGGCTTATAAATAACAGACTCGACTACTGGCTCAGTCACGAATTTGGTAGATTCAGAAACATCTGCTCTCAGCAAGCTTGTGGCGACAGTATCTATCTTTCTGGTGTTATCGTCGACTGAAGAAGTTCGTTTAGGGATATCAATGGTGTGAGTCTCTGGTATAATCAAACGAGGTTCCAGTTTATCTGCAGACTTTTTCTTTTCCTTAGGCGGTGAGGCTATATTTGCCTGTTCGTGGACTGGGTAAGGTTTGAGGCGGTCAGCAGAGACCATGGCTGAGTCTTTTTGCTTATGAGTGTCCAGATCGTTAAAGGGCACCGCCCTAGCGGCCTCCTTCGTAACAGCTTCCTTTTGAGCAGCTTCCCTTTGAGCAGCTTCCTTTTGAGCAGCTTCCTTTTTAGCGGCCTCCTTCATAGCAGCTTCCTTCATAGCAGCTTCCTTCATAGCAGCTTCCTTTTTAGCGACCTCCTTTTTAGCGACCTCCTTCATAACAGCTTCCTTATTAGCGGCCTCCTTAATAGCAGCTTCCCTCATAGCAGCTTCCTTTCTAGCGGCCTCATTCGTACCAGCTTCCTTCTTAGGGTCTATAACAGGCGGTTGCTGTATATTTGAAGGAACTTGCTTGCAAACTTCAGGGAGGGTTACAGAGGGCGATTGCTCTGCAGGTGATCGTTCTTCTTCTGCAATAGAGTGAAGCGAATCGCTAGTCTTCTGTGTTTGCAGCTTCAATGGACGTGCTGGAGGATTCAGGTGAATCTTGAGAGGCGCATCGCCGATAGCTTGGTTCAGAGAGTCTGAGGGGCTTGTACTGACGGAAGGTTTTGTAGCATCAGTATTTGTTTCAATATTCTTACTCTTTTTCTCTTGAGCAATCAGCCAGGCTACAGCACCCAATGCTTCCTTGGCCAGAAGCGGATTAATTGAAACCACTTCTTTTCTCCGTCTTCGAACAACTATTTCAGACGATTCTTCAGACTCAGGCGACTCTTCAGATTTATTGGTATCTGTTTCGGGTTCCTTAACAGTAACAACATCTGCGGCATTGCTTAAAGTGGCGATCTTGCCTAGATCTTCCTGACTTTTGCTGATCGTGACATCTTTCTTGATAATCTTAAACGGCGGGGCGCTAGTGCCAAATTGGTGATTGACCAGACGGATCAATGCTTCTTCCTGGTACTCTTCTATTGCGTACCATAGCCCGTCAAGGTTCTCAAAAGCTGTTGCAGAGTGAGAGAATTCAGACTTGGAGAGGATCTGTGAAAGTGAAGATTGATTGACTTGACAGAGTATTGTGTTTCCAATCATTCTTTGTCTATACTTTGGTTGTTCAGGCCCGTGAGAGGCAAGCCAAACCCAGTAGAAATCCAAATGCAGCCGCATAGGACCACAGAGGTTTGTTACAGTAGCCATCAAAGGTTTCTGAGATACAGGAACGGGTTCAGTATTCTGTCCAAAACCAGCAGTGGGCGACAATGCTTGGGATGATATTGCATTAGCAGAACCAGTTGTGCTCGTTCCAGTCTTGAGAATTTCATGAACAGGAGGAAGCTTTATGGAAGGAGGAACAATACCAGCTGCAGCGTCTATAGCCTCGCTATTTGTATCAGTACTGAATCCTAGCGCAGAAAAATCATCCCAACTCAGAGTTTTGGGCCGTGAATTATCAGCTGTCGGTTTGGGTCTCAATGAAGTATTTGCGCGCTGTGTTTCGTCGGTTTCTTCCAGCTTTGCAAGGCTATTGGACGAAATAGAATGATCAAAGCCTGTGGCTTGGAATATAGACCACGTTTTGTTCAATGGACCTTTAGCACGAGCATTCGATCTCTTTTTCACAGAATGGGTGCTGCCGGATATCAGTGTCATTTTGTCCATAACTGATACGTTTTCCTCAGTTAGCGAACTGAACGGGTTGAGATGGGCGGTGTGCAGTATTTGAAGTACAAGTTTGTCTTCTGGAGAGAGATCAGCCCTGGTTCCATAGTAGCGGTCACGCTGCAAGATAGAAAGTGGGTCTTTAGAGAGGCTGTCCACAACCATTGCAAGATATGAGAGGTTCACTACCCTGTCCTCTGCGTCTGTGGCGGAAACGAAGTTAGGAGGATAGTTGCTGCTAGCCAAGAACTGGCGCAGTGCTCCGGGCAATGCTGGACGAGAGGATCCGCTTCCGGGCAGAGAATTTCGAAGGTAGCAGAGAAAGATGTGTCCTGTTGCCTTTGCGGCCTTTGTCCAGGCGAAATAAGCAGAGAGGAACTTTGTTGCGGCGGGCGTACAGGCATTTCGTATGGCCGAGGACGACTTAACGGGAAGTTCTGACTGGTCAAATAGCCACCAGGAAAAAAGGTTTAGCATAGACTTGCAGATCTGGGAGTCATCGTCGTAGTACCTAGCGATTAGGGAGGCGATGAATTCCAATGAGGACTCTAGTAGGGTTGCGTGATCAGGGGCCATGAGCGACAGGAGATTATTGAACGAATGCGCATTAGATACGTCTTCGGCAGCAGCAAAAGACGAGTACTGTTTCCATTGGAGGATTCCTCTTGGTGTTCTAGACCAGCACCACTTGACGTAGCACAGAAGGGTGGAAGACTCGCAGACTTTGAGTTCGCAGCGGAAAGCTGTGGCGTCGAATGCGCTAGTGAGTGAAAGATCAACTAGTTGCCTTGTTTGGTAAAGATCAGAAAGTGAGGATGATTCGTTAAATGGCAAGAACGATTGCGGTGAGATTTCTGCGCGAGACTTGAGTTCGCGAAAGACTAAAGCGAGGGGCACGTTGAACTGTTCGGGAGTGGCGAGGGACCATGAAGAAGGCAATGATAGGTCTCGTTCAGCAATTTCAGCATCTACGCGAGCCTGGCGTATATCTGAGATTGACGGATCGAGCGGAATATTAGCGGCGGCGGCGTCGTCGTTAGCGTTCTCGCTAATGAAGATCGGTTTCGGAGCGGAGATGAACTCCTTATTCTTTAGTTTTTGTTTACGCTTGAATTTGGAAAAGAACGACATGGGTGAGTGTAGTTGTTAAAGAAAGTAATTGGTCAAAACCGCGCAGATTTAGGGGACCTATTTAGTGTACAAGAATAGCACAGGGTAGAAGAAAAAAAGAGGTAATTTAAGATCACGAAAAGAGAAGTTTGAGGTCAATTAATCTGCAAGGGAATTGAAGCGCGATAACAGAAGTGATAGAATCAACAAAAAGAGAAGGAAATGGAGGGAAAAGAATGGAAAGAATAGAAAGAATGGAAAGAGTAGAAGCTCAATAATTCATCCCTGTGTAGGACGGTCAGAACCGTGACATGTTTAAGTTTCAACCAATCATAAATCACTACATTATGTTCCACTTACCTAATTGGGATTAATGGGATTGTTTCGAAATGGATTTGAGGCTATTAGAGTTTATGCTGCATAATGTTCCTGAAATTGGCAAACCCCGGTCAATTCGTGAATATGTCTCATAGTTAGACAAGCTTAGAATCTGAAGTGACTGGGTGGATTTGTGTAGAATCCGTAAGATGTG
This sequence comes from Tortispora caseinolytica NRRL Y-17796, assembly GCA_001661475.1. Classification (NCBI taxonomy): domain Eukaryota; kingdom Fungi; phylum Ascomycota; class Trigonopsidomycetes; order Trigonopsidales; family Trigonopsidaceae; genus Tortispora; species Tortispora caseinolytica. Next base: position 2,259,235 of record KV453843.1, read on the forward strand.
TGATATCGTCATTAGTTGTTGCAGGGGCGAGGGTGGATCCTATAGCTTCGTCCATCGCTATACGGCGGTTGTGTTTGTACTTGTTTGAGGTGAAGAACGGTAGCAGCAGAACACAGGCACCAGCAATGACAGCCTCAAATATTAGTGCACGTTTCATGTTCTGTGGAGGATTTCCCTGGTCGTGATTGTACCTTAAGGCGTTCATGATGATGGTGAAGATAGCACCTAAAAGTTGACCGCCACACCAAAGAATTCCAGCACTGAGTTCGTCACTGGCTGGATGGACTTGTTCCTGTGTCCATTCGAGTACTAGTGGTAGTAAAGTAAACGAACAGACACCGATAAAGATACTGACAATGAAAGGACCGGCGTATTGTTTGTCGGTAGTGCACATGAAGATGGCGCCGATATAGGCTCCCGCGATCAGTGGCACAAGGATATAAATGTACCACAGAAAGCAGTGAAATCTATCTGCAATCGGGCTAAGAATTAGGGCGCCTATTAGACCAGCTACAATGAGCACTGCTCCTGTATAGCCAGCGTCGTCGTTGGTGTAGCCGTAGGGGGTCATGATCTGCTGGAGTAACGACGAGAAAGCGTTAAAGAAGCCGACAAATACTGAGAAGATGATAGTTGTGTATATAAACACTTTACTTGTGGCAAAAATCTTGAGAGAGGGCCAGAGTCCTAGTTTAGGTACAGCCGATGAAGGCGAGCAAGGGTATTTTGGGCTGGCGGGGACAAATAGGGCGCTGACTGAGCAGCCGCAAATAATGATAGTGGTATAGAGAGTCATTCTGGGTACATCTTGAGGGTTGGTGCAGAAGATTGGGCTGATGAGATTAGCGAGGGCGCCGCCGACCGGGTTAGACAGCGACATGAGTGCGTTTGCGGAGATGCGCGATTTGTTGGTGAACCATAGGCCAGAGTAGTGTGTAGGGACAATCAAAACAAAAGGTTGAGCAAACCCTAGCAAGATCTGACCTATCATGACTAGTGCAAATATGCCGCCGTTGTTTTTACGCCCGTAAGTGCCAGCGACGCGGAGTACTGATCCTACAATACTGAGCCCCGCACCTGCGTATACGGTGACTCTGATCCCTAGATGGTGAAGCACATAGGAACAGATTGGAGTAATTGCAATGAATGCAAAAAAGAAAGAGATCGATAACCAGTTAATTGGTGTGTATGAAGTCATATGGAAGAACCTATAGCTATTGTCTGCGACTGGAGCGTAAGTGAGCCAGCCCCAGGAGACAGCGATATTGAGGAGCATGATAACTACTACACCAATCCAGCGTTTCCGGTAAACTTTGTAAACAGGACGCATCGATTGCGACTGCCCAGATAGCACCGTTTCGACTAGTTCTGTATCTGGACTGTCGTCATTCTTGTTGAACAAGTCCAGGAAAAACATGTTTTCGAAGGACCAACAAGCAAGACAAGCGGAGAGATAAGCCAGATTTGGGGTTAGGGTAAATTTATGGTGGAGTTGATAACGTTGTGAACTTTAATTTTTTTCATCGCAAATTTTTTCTTCATTGTATGTGTTCGAACATGCATCGCTAGGCAATAAGAGTGTGTTCAAGGTGGTTTCGGTTTATTGTAGTGGTAGTATGGTAAACCATGACAAAGATTGGTAGTATGCAGCGGTACTTTGTTCTAAAATGGACAGGATCGAGATCTCGATCGCTTAATGTAGTAGTTATCACTCGATCTGTAACTTCGGACGAGTTTTAGGGTATTTTTCAAGACCAGAATGTAATAATGTATCCATTTGAATGAGCTATGCAACAATAACGGGGTTTGTATTGTATGTAACGTAAGATTAGCTAAGACGTAAGCTTAAGAATGGCACCTTGGCAAGTCGATCATTTCTGAGGAAGCGGGTTAGTTTAAAAGGTTGCAAAGGAGAAACCAACAATAAATAGCCAATAAGAAGCTAGTTTAGATGTTAAAAAAAGATCAAACATTACGAATTAAGCAATTAAACTGACGTTAGGTGGGGTAAAAGAATTATACAACGGTGTAAATATTATGTTGGTGGAGGAATAAAAGTTTATGTGGCAGGTTCGAAGACATTTCGAACAGTAAAACTACACTAAACTAGTGTTTATTATATTCTAGAGTTAAATCTGATAGCTTTAATGAAACCCCACGATTTATCGTTACCATAAACATTGAACTAATTTGACATTTAGGTAGTAATTCTGCCCACCAACGCCAATAAGCGTGGTCCAACTACTTCACCAATAATAGTACTAGACTTAATTGTTAATAACGTTTAATTAAATAGCTAATTGAATGTTTAGATGCATTAACGTTCGAAAGACAAATAAGAAATTGTAGGAAGTTTACTAATGATTAAGTTATTTGTTGGCACTCTATTAACCAATCGATTATGTCTTGGCTTTCATTATCTTTTGCGGTATACGGATTTTCTTTTTGCCGCTGGTGGAGTGTAAAGATCAGATATCATAATCGTAGTCTTGGCGAAGAAATCACGTTACTCCGCAAATAAGAGCTATTTGTAGTGATAATACATAATGGCGATCGCAAGGAAGTGCCAGTTCGTTCCTGTGTAGTGAGCATCCAATTGCAGACTTTGACAGGGATTCTAAAATTGGAAACAAGAATAAATCGTTTGAACACAGTTATTGAGCTTATAATTCGGTGAATAGAGTTTTTTAGACAGTTTGTTCATTGGATGAACAGGTGCGAGCTATTACTGGCATATTACTTTGAAAAAACGGCACTGTATGCGTATTATGTACAGTAGATATACATTACAGCCTTATGAGAATGGCTATTATAAATCGCGTTACGACTATTGGTTAAACGTGAGCAATTGAAGAATTATACGAGAAGTAGTAGGGACGGAACATCCAGGAAAGGAAGTAAAGCAAGAATAGGGGGGCCACGCAACCATGTGCTGTCAAGTCTTGGTAAAGTCTAATTATACAGTTCTCGATCGGTTTAGGAGCGCAGTAGTTTACAAAATCACGAGGTTTCACGATTAAAGTGTGAATGTTGCCGGGTTTGTACGTGCAAATAATGCCGGTGGGATAGGGTGCGAGCTCATACGCATATAGTAAATGTCAAAATAAATTATGACAATAAAAACGACAGTCGGAATAGTGGCGGTAATTGGTCTAATGCAGACATCAGAATGCCCGACAGTAGGGCACCAATTGCCGGTAATCAGTTTCCGTAAGCGCACGAACGTCAATGTATAATCTTATCGGCGGGAATACAAGCCGATACGGAGATAAGTATTTGAACGATTTAAAAGATAAATAAATACGCGATCGATATCGAAATTGGAGTTAATGTATTAGCGATTTAGCTATATTATCGCGTGAGTGGTCATTGTACATAGTAATTATTTTAGTAAACGGTCGATTGCAGGGAGACACATGTGCAAAATGGCGAACATGATTCTGAATGACCAAAAATAAGCTAGCTGACCGATTTAGAAACAATAACTTTAACAAAGTTAAACTTCAATTTAAAAAGTAGAGTAGTATTATTAGATGCGAAACCAAAAAAAAAAGAAAAGCATAAATCGCAACTAAAAGACAGCCGTCAGTCAGTTGTAAAGACACTAAGATGAAAATCTCGACCGATAATAGCGATCTATTTATGTAACATAAAATACAAATTGTAGTAACATGAACATTCTTAGAAGAATATCTCATTGTTCAACAGAAAGAAGATCTAAATATATAAATAAGTCCTAGTTTTAGAACATTTCCTTCTACTTACATCAATCTTTCCAAGTCCCTTTGGAATCCATTAAAACCCCCAGGCTATTCTTGTCTATCGTTACTATTCACGAGCACCGACCTCTCTTAACCGAAACCCCAGAGTTCTAATCACCTCTTATCTTTCCTGTTTAGTTAATTCTCAGCATTCTAGCTAAACTACTAAACTTTTTTTCTCTTTTATTTCCTGCCATCTTATTTCTCGGCGTTTGTTTCTCGGCGTTTGTACCGCTTAAGACCTCGACTTTTGCCTAGACGCTAAATCGGCTTTACACTTTCTTAAATTGCCATTCTCCTGCCAGCCGCCGTGAAGTCTATAATTAATTTGCTTCATTACAAAATTAGACCAACTCGAACTGCTTTCTGTACTAATTTAGGAACAGTATTGATCCATTTACCTGCTGGTCAATAAACTCTATAAACGTTCACATCCTACATATTTGCTCAACCATCGCATCGCGTCGCTCTCTGCACGCGATCAAATATCGTTCGATACAACCTTCGCCACCTGCTTTCAACAAGAAACCGCGCATCAACTTTAAGTCACCCACCACTTTTAAATTGAACTCTATATCTGTTAAAGTTATTTCATAACAGATTTATAGTTCATTTCTCATACGTCCGGGCATCAAATCTTAAAAGGATATTTCTCCGATCCAGCGTTCAGAGAGTTAATCTGACACTTTCCAATCCGATTGGCTTTGATATCATCCCTTTTCCTATTTACCGTACCCCTTTCAATCATTTCCGCCTTCGCTATAGGTATCGTTCTTTGCTCTATTCTAGGCCAATTCGCCGCGTTCGCTCTCTACTCGCTACTCGCTCTCTATCCGCTACTCAATCGCTACCAGCCAGTTGCCTAGCTTCCTATCCCCCAACTCCCCTACTCGACTCAGCCTCTAGCGTTCTCGTATCGCACGTGTGCTGCCACTGACTGATCCAACTTCGCGTCCTCGCCTTCTCTGTCTCTACGCGAGACGCTCCTGCGACACTGTAACCCTTTGCACCTCTGTTATTATGGGAAGACGCAAAATTGAAATACGTCCTCTAGCTGACGAAAGAAGCCGCCAGGTCACTTTCCTCAAGAGAAAGAAAGGTCTATTCCGTAAAGCACATCAGCTCTCAGTACTCTGTTCCGTTGATATCGCTATCGTGATAATTGGTCCAAAACGTCGCCTTTTCGAGTTCTCATCTAATGATAACATCGATCAAATCATCCATGATCGCTCTACTCTTGATCCCTACGAATCAAAGTGTTCAAGAGATTATGACAGCAGCACCCCTGATCGCGACGACGACGATACAGATCTTAACTCCTATGATGCTCATTCAGCATCTATGTCTGCTGCGAGAGACAGATCAAATGCTTCTTCTACCGCTGCATCAGAACTGCGCTCTGATCCGCATTCATACTCCTACTCCGCTAGTCAGCAGCAATCTCAGGAATACTACAACTACGCTCCGCAACCTAACGAATACGTGCAGCCTAGTCATCACCCAAGCGCTTACCGTCTCACTGACCCCCGCTACCAGTTCCCTTATACCTCGCCGACCTACGCTGCTCCAGCAGCACAACCTGAAACGGCGCTTAAAGGTGTAACTACGATGGCACAACATCAGCATCATCAGCAACATCAAAAACAGACGCAGTTAGATAACTTCCACACTTCGCCTCCGAATTCAGCACATGCCAATTACAATCCTGATAAGTACCCGTCTTCTGCGTCCTCACACTATATCATCAACAACGACTCATCTACTTACTCATATACTTCCTCGAACGCTGCTATTCAGCGCCATTTCCAGGAACAAGATTATTATACTGAGCAGTCGCACTACGTCCCCGTAAAACGCCAGAACAGCCTTTCTTCTAGGAGCGCCGGTCTCTCCAACTCTCCTGGCGAAACCTCTGAAGGTTACCAGCACAGCGCGTCTGACCATACACCCGCCGCTAAGAGACCGAGCCTGCATATAAATATCGCCGAAGAGGGTCAGGCTGCTTCTGCCGAATCGGTGTCTGCTCAGGACCCAAAGTCAGCAAAATTCCAGGGGGACTCTGTCGTGCCGCCCTCAGCGTCGACTGCCAATTCGGGGGTGTCTCCTCCTGGCAGCGGCAAGCCCGAGGCGATGAGGCACTCGGCTGACGACAAGGATTACAATTTCGTTGGTCAATACAACCCGTCCTCGGGTGGTTCCTCTAATGGCGCGCTCCGTCCGAACACTGATGCTGGCGCGATCTCAGCTACGCTGCCTAGCCGATACATGAACGACCTGCTCTCGTCGCCGTCGCTTATGTCGCCGTACTATATGGGTCATGACTCAAATTCTGTGGCCCAGATGCCGCGTACTGCGCGCGCACCACAGATGGCTACGGGCATGAACTCAAACTGGCAGCCTATACGTAACGCTGCCGAATCAGAAAGCAGCCATTCCAGCACCTCCGATGCTAGTCGTGCTGTTGGTGTCACCGCGAGTGGAGACTCTTCCTAGCAGCGACCGCTGCAGTCGATGTGTCTACCAGTTACCTCCCTGCACATGCACTTGGCTTGCAGCGCCTATATGTTATCATGATTACATATCGCTGTAATGTATCATTCTATATTATTATATATGGGTTACTGTCTACGGCGCCGCAAATACAATATATATGCCTAGACCTTCAGTTGTAAGCGTAACTTTAGTACCTGATGGGACATTAATTACACCCATCATTTCTGTTTTTGCTGCAAGGTTTTCAGTGTCTGTTGATATGTCTAAGACGAAAACGAAAACGAAAACGAAAACGAAAACGAAGACGAAAAAAAGCGTCGCGAATTCGCAGTGTGTGAACAAAATTGAAGCTGTTTCGGACACCGAAGCGCGGAACTTGCTAGCGCCGGGGATCTTAGACGACGATGAGATCAATGAGACTCGCAAACGAGCTAAGAAAGTTGATCCGAGCATTAAAGTGCCGGTATTGAATACATCTACGAGTCCTGCCGTGCCCGTGAAACGTGGCAAAAAGGGTAAACGGTTTATTACAAATACGTCGCTTGCACGGATCATCGGTGAAGTGAGCGCGAAGGTCGAGGGTGCTGAGCAGAGCAGGCTCGAGAAGGCGAAAGCGCAGGAGGCAGTACGTGAATCACGTAGAAGAGAGATCGAAGAGAAGGACAGTTTGAAGAAAAAACAGATCAGCGACAAGAAACGAGATATTCGCGGACGCAAGAAGAAGCGCGGATCGGAGCCAGAGAAGGAGAATGATTTAAAGGCTACAAAGAAGAGAGTGAAGTTTGATGTATAGTTTTCTATGTGTATAGAGAGTACTCTATTAATATTCTATGACGTCTATGAAGTCTATGCGAGTCTATGCAATAGCATCGAGACACTTTGCTAGGACGCGCGGAAACCAACGGCCATTGAACGGCTCAAACCAGCCGATATGACCACCGAGATCAGTCGTCACAAGGAATAGGTACGGATTGTGCTTGACCTCGCTAAAGGGTATCGAATGCCTGGTTGCGATCGGGTCGTCAGTGGAATGAATAATGACAGTAGGGACCTTAATACCGAAGATTTTGCGGATGCTGCTTGCTTCGCGATAGTACTCGCTGGCGCAGTGGAAGCCGCCGCGGGGTGCTGTGAAGGCGTCATCGAAATCGGTCAAATACTTCGCGTGTATAGCGCGTTCTATATCTGACCCGTCGCCAGGACCGCCCTGAGAAAGAACACCTTTATGACGTTTAATGATACGTGCCAATCCTTTAGCCATGTACTCCGAGAACCAGACGCCGAACTTACTAGATGTTAATTCAATATTCGACAGGCTGATATCCCACGGGTTCGCAATAATAGCTGCACCTACAAATCCACAATTTTCGCCTGTTTCACCGAGATAGTTCGCCATAATACTGCCGCCGAGACTGAACCCCATACCGAACATCTTACGGTGGGGGTACCGTTGTTTTAGCAGTTTCATCGTTTCAGTTAGGTCTTTAGTCCACATTGCATTAAACATTTGAGGCACAACAACATCTGATCGGCCGCAACCACGTGAGTTCAATACAACACATTCAAAGTCCTTTGCTAATAGTGCAGTGATAGTTGCTCGGACATAAGATTCGTGGCTGCCGCCTGATAGGCCGTGCAGAATAACTGCGAACTTCTTAGTGTCGTCACTAGGTTTCAGCAAGGGGCTATCATCACCGAGAATCATCGTACGTGCTTGTAGTTTTGGATCACCTTTGAATGACTCGTCCGGTTCGGCAATTACATGATCGAGCGCCACTATAGCACCATCGGATATCTTAATCAGTTCACGACCATAATGAATGAGATCAAACTTCGCTGATTCGCTAGCCCCAGCATAAACCGTCTGCATTGTTCCTGTAGGCAACGAAAATGCTGATATGTATGAAGCGCCGGGCGCTATTTCCTCGCAATTCTCAACAAGTAATTCATTCAGTTTCTTGCCTTTCACTTCGACAATATCGTCGCTGAAGGTAAGGTGTACATTCGATCGCCATCCAACCATTATGTCTTAATGTAAAATTAAATGAAAGAGAGAAACTAAGAACAAGCAAAATATATACAAAAGAAATCCCCAACAAATTTGAACTGCCAATGCCGAGATCCCAGACTAACTCTTAACAAAAACCCGTCTTTGTGGCTTTAGTCACAGGCATTCCTCGGCAACTTCAATGCTCGGAGTTCACGTGTTGCTGAACTTTATTTCGCGGAAACTTTATTTCCCATTTAGCACTCAAATACTCGGCGTGACATAACGTTTACCGCTGATTTAATCAGGATACATTGCAAGAAAATAACCTGATCGCAAAATTGAATAATTCCAGGATTATATTGTGCATTTTCCATCTCGCTACTTCCATCGTAGCGCGTTCGTCAATTACAGTTAACCCTTGCCTTTGGGATAATTAGCTAACGCGAGAGAACTCATACACTTTCTACTCCAACGCGTTTGAACACGCTCAAAGCACGCTCAAAAGTCTCTTTTTCAGAAAACAGAATAATGCTAGACGCGCTTCTTAGTCTTGCTAAACAATACGCGGATCATTGTGGTGGTCAGCCGTCAGTTTTCGCAGCATCTATAGCCTGCATAGACGCGATTCTCGATTCCCCTGATGCCGATCCGTTTTATACCGCGGCAGCATTAGCATTGAAATCGCAAACACTATTAAAAAACACGACAGAATCACAAGAAGCTAAAGAATGCTATCTTCAAGCAAAATCGGTTATTAAATCTTATAAAGTGACATCTTTAGACGCAATAATGTCTGAACTCGACGCGATCTTCGCCACTCCAATCCCTTCTACCGTCGTTTCAAACCCCTTCACACAACTCATACCTACTGTCGAACACGCTATACGCACTAAACAATGGCATGCACTCGCCCATTCAGTACTTTCATGCTCAGAAGAATCCGATGACCTCTCCGCAATACATATACTCTGTTCCATCGACGCCGCTCTCCGCGCAAACGACTACCTCCGCGTAAACGAACTCCTTCCTTTGCTTCAAAACTATCCAAATCTCCGTGTATACGGAGATATATACAACGCCCTTGCTATCCTTTCTTCTGGTAAGATCCCAAACGACTCCGAATTGACTGAACTGCTCATCCGACTGCGGGCTACGCTCAACGAACTGCCACAATCTGTCCAGATCAATTACAGCTTGTTTTCTCTCAAAATGGTCATGCCACTGGCACCATTGCGCGAAGTACTCACCACATTCCTCTACGAAATGACCGGTACAAACCCTTTGTATCCAGTGCCTGCAACAAGCGTACCTAAATACATCCTGGCCGAGGACACCTTGTCTAATCTTCCGTACTCTTCTTCCGCTCTGATGTCTGAGTTCGTCCTCAGCTGCATGCAGATTCATGTCCTGCGTACTTACTGCGATATTCTCGCAGAAATGCGTAAGAATGGCGTATGGACAGCTGTCACAAAGGCAAAGGAACTAGCAAATGATACAGAGACCCTCGCAGGATCAAGTCCGGCCTTGCTCTCCTTGCCACTCGTGGCTGGCGCCTTCATCAAACAATGCCGCGGGAACACAGATCAGGCAGCAGCTCTCTATAAGGATGCCAAATCGGTCTGCCCAAAGAACTGGACGGACTTGCTTGCCGCTATCGATATCAATCTCTACCGCACAAACAACATGCCTGCCATGACTCTCACCGAACAGACGCCTCTGCTCGTCAAACAACTATATCAGCTGGCTAACGGCAAACCAGTCACCGATCTCAGTACTGACTCACACCCAATGGTCCTCACTGAGTCATATTTTGTCGGATCAAAATCAGAAACAGATTATAGCATGGCCGTGCTAGAAAAAAGCTATAATCTAGCTCACGACAACTGTCTCATTGCATGGTGTTATATGGTCTTAAACCATATACACTCATTAGATTTGGCACGCGCCCATAGAGAGCAAAGAGTTTTTGATTCTGTGAAACAAGCTATATCTACTCTATTGAAGACCTCAAATCCGTCCAAAAGACGTCGTCTTCATAAAGACATGCCTCCAAATAACTCATCATTATATAATACAAGGGACCAGGCGGTCGTTTCCTGACCGCTATGAGTAACCACACCCAGAATGACATTGCTTTTCAATATAAAACCAATTCTCTCGTTGTCTATACGCTTTAAATATCCGGCGCTCCTCCTCCTCGAATCCGTCGCGCTAATTGGATGTCTTTCTGCATGATCGTCACACGTTTAGCATGCAGCGCACAAAGATTCGCATCTTCAAAAAGATGAATTAGGTATGCCTCAGTAGCCTCTTGCAGAGCTAGCAATGCCATGCTTTGGAATCGCAGTTCTCCGCCATTAGGTTTCAGTGAACTCCATCGCTGTGCTATTTCACGGACTACACGGGCAAACGGAAGCTTGCGCAGTAACAGATCCGTACTCTTTTGGTACGCTCTAATTTCTCGTAGCGCTTTGACACCGGGCTTGTAGCGGGGCCGTTTCCTCACTGCCTGGTCTGAAAAACGGGAAGAAGAAGCTGACGGTCTTGTTTGTGAGGTCGGTAGTGATTTCCGCGCTCGAGATCCCGTAGGCGTGCTCGATTTGGACCTCGATCTCGATCCAGATCCTGGAAGAGTTTTTGTTCCAGGTCTACTCGGTGAGCGTGTCGGTGAGCGCATTGGTGGGTGTGTCGGCGCCGGTAGTGTCTTTGAAGGCACTTCAGACACTGATTTGCCAGAGGAATTACCGGGGACCAATGATGCTGCAGAGGATTTAACGCGTTTCAATGCAGCTTTTAGTGAATCCGATCCCGACAAAAAGGTCTCCCGCACGGTTAGTGGGTCTATGGTACGGTTAATATGCGAATATGAAGCGATTAGCGGTGGTATAGGTACGCTACTTACCAGTGCTGGCAGAGACTTGTGGAGGAGACCCATCTGAGCCCGACGAGATGCTTTGCCTTTGTTTTGTAGACATTCAGGCAAAATAGAATGAAAATCTGCACAGATCAAGAAGATATGGTCAAATTAACGAAGCCTTAGACGTAAAGTTGGTCGAATCTAGAGTGACTAAAGGAAGGTGCAAGTCGTAAACAAGGAATGGTGTAGTTATGTGTTGCTATGCCAGCCAATCCACGTGAAGACCGGTTCGAATTCGTCAACAACTATTAGCGGGCGCGACATATTAGAATTGTTTTGTTATTTAAAACGATGCTACAGTCGGTAAACAAACGAGAAATTAGATATTAAATAAAAAGAAACAAGACGAGAAAGACAAAACTGATAAGAAGGAGACAACTTAGCCGTGGAAGTGCAAGAACGAGACACAGTATTGCAAGACATCAGTGGTGATGCTCCGTATAGTGGACATAGTTCTAGAGCTTTCCTTTTAAAACGAATTCAACGTTCTTTTTAGAGTGGAAAATTAAACTTCAGTAGTAGGAGCGTCAGACTTCTCTTCGGGCATCGGGGTAACGGCGCCGGAGGGGGCAGTAGCGCCAGCTTTGCCGTGGACAAAGGAAACCTCATACGTCTCGAGGACCTTATCAAGAGAGATCTCACCGATAGTTTCACCACCCATCTGGCTGTAGTCGAGACCGGCAAGTTCGTCCTCCTCTGAGACACGGAACTTAAGTCCAGGAATATAGTTGATCAAGTTGTAGAGGATGGATGTGACGACGATCGACCAACCGAAGATGGCAAGAATTTCTGCCAACTGCCATCCAAGCTGGACGTAATGGTGGTTCAACCAGCCCTGTGCATCAGTGCTGCCATCGAGTAATGAGACCCAGTTGTTAGCGAAGAGACCAGTGAAGACAGCGCCCCAGGCACCAGCAACACCGTGGAGACGGTAGACGTCCAAACCCTCATCGATTCCGATCCAGAGTGTGAGGTTTTCGCAGGCAGAGCAAATACCGGCAACAAGGAAACCGATAATGGCAGCGAAGTAGACGGGAACGAAACCAGCAGCCGGTGTGATACCGACTAATCCAGCCACTACACCTTCGCAAGCGCCCGGGAGTGTAAAGTGCTTACCCTTCATGAAGTACTCAACGAAAGAGTAACCAAGCATACCAGTGGAAGCAGCAAGATTGGTGTTGACAAGGGCGTAGCCAGCGCGTACAGTGGCGTTACCAGTAGAGCCACCGTTGAATCCAAACCAGCCGAACCAGATGAAGCAGGTACCAATGAACATGAGAGTGGAGTTGTGAGGCTTGTTGCGCTGGACCTTCTTCGCCTTGGTTTCGGGATCGATGCGCTTGCCGAGCCAGAAGGCGATAGCAAGAGCAGAAAATCCGGAAGCCATGTGCACAGGGCCACCACCGGCAAAGTCAAGGGCTCCATGGCTAGCTAACCAACCGTTGGCATTCCATGTCCAGTAGGCGATAGGGCAGTACACTACTGTACACCAGCAAAACGCGAACAGCATGATGGGTACAGTTCTCGCTCGCTCGAAGAAACCACCGATCATGATCATGACAGTACAGATAGCGAACATGCCTTGATAGAAGCAGTATACGATCTCAGGAAGGTAACCGACGGGAAGAGCTACGACATTCATTAAGGCAAAGGCATCAAGGTTTCCAAGAAAAACTGAGGAAGAAGTATGTGAATAGACGAGGGAGTATCCCCAGAAGAACCATTGGAACGATATTAGTGACGATACCATTAAACAGTTCCATAACATGGTAGCACCGGAAGTGCGCTTACCTTGGCCAGCATAAAGCAGACCCAGACCAGGAACAATGTACCAGACAAGCGCGCCGGCAACCATGACCCAGACGTACTGGAAACCAACACCAGCTTCGAGATATGGGGTATTGATGTCATACACATGTGAGTCACCACCAGCAGCGGTCCACTCATCAGCAGGAATAGTGGGTTGAGCACTCATGTTTAGGAGTAAGTTTGGAAGTGTCTTTTCTTTAAGCGGCGAGCAGTGCTATTTATATAAGATAGTTCCGCGCTAATAAGCTATGCTGGTGATCTGCCAAAGTGCAAGTAAATAAGACCACCCCACTCGGAACTCTTCGGGAAATGCTTTTGTATATACCCTGCGTCAGCAGATATACACAAAAATAACACCCATTGCGTCTGAAAAAGCCCGAGGAATGATCATCTTAAGGTTTTCATGAACATAACTATAACCTAAATGTGGTGTGGAGATTTCGACTCGAACAATCCACCAATCACAGCCCATATCTTTCACGGGAATGAATCATTAGTCACTCCGACTCTTCGATCATCCAATAACACTTGCACGATTCTTGTTACACATTCGGAACGATAACCACTAGTCTCTAACAATTGGTTATTATTATTGGTCAATTCTACTAAAACCATCGTGTTTTTCTTCTTCCTTATCGAACCAATCACCAATTTCAAACTTCGAGCTTTTTTGAACGAAACGGCTCTGCTTTTCTAACTCTATTGTCCGCTAACTCGTCATCATTGGCTGATCTCTTTTCATTCAGTCTTATCCTTAATTCGATTCCTGCGAATCACGGTACTTCCCCTTATCAATGAACGAACTCCGTCCTCATTTAACCTTTGTTCTGTGTCAATATATTCAAATTTGTTCAATGCTGACATTTGATCGCTCTCGGTACTTCCCTCCTGACAGTGATATAGCTGACATGGTGCCCTTCACACAATGCATAATCCGTTTATTGAACAATCGCATTTGATTCCTCCTGGTCCTTGATGCGATATCGTCTATACTGTTCCCGTCAGCGATCATCCTTAATTAATATCGAGTTCTTGGCTTACCTCATACCGACCGGTTTCGGTATCCAGGGCCTTACACAGTTTATTCTTATCACACTTAATTGAAGCTATTTCTGTCTTTTGATTCCTTCTTTCTAATTCCTGCGCCGACCACGATACATGAACCCCAATCGCGGCCAAATTGTTCGTTCATTCGTTCTCGAATATACGGGTTTCTTTTGACTAATTTCCTGCCTACTGTAACGCGGTATCGCGTACTGACCTGTCGGACCGCATTGCAGTGTACATAGCCTTCCCGATTCAACAGCCCGCTTGACGTTTCGCCGATAAACATGCCACCTATGTCATTATGCGAATCTTTTTTTAGACTTTTCGGTCATCGTTTACGCGCTGCAGTTAGTGTGCCAGGACTAATTTAACTTTCTACATGGTTGAAAACATTCTCTTACCGGGCACTTAGTCACCCAATAGTTCGCCACGCCAGCCTCGCTTATTCGCGTACCTAGTTCTCTCTTTTGATTCCTTTCTGATTCGTTGCTGCTAAATCTTCTCAAGCTATGGACGTCGTCAGAAATTACATGACTGGATTCCCGCATTCTACAATGTCTTCTATTGCGATGAGTAGCGCATTTTAGATAATTAGTAAGATTAAGCTGTAAGGTAAAAGCCGGTTAGCTAAATAACTATTTTGAGGTAACTCCTTGTAACCTTATTAAGTTTTATCCTAATCTTTTAAACCTGGCCTTGCCGTATTGTCATTATCCGAGTCAGCATTACTGATCGCAGATAAGCGGCAATTAGTGTCATCTTTGCATTATTGGCTCTCGATGCCGCTAGCACTAGCTGTCTGTCAGAAGATTCATTTTAGCGCTGTGAAGGTTCTGCCAGTTGGCGTACTCCCCGAGAATCATGGCTGACCAGCGCAAGCCAGCCTCATCGCCTTAGAGTTTCATGCCTCAGTAATTATATCAACAGAGATAACGCTATTTGTAAACTTGAAACTCTATTACCTGTTCACGTATAGTGGCGGGACTAAATAACTGCTAGTCCCAGGTCGATCCTTCGAATCACATTGCGGCCAGGTATTCCCCTAATCCGCAAACATGTTCAGAGCTTCGTTCGCTTCGTCCTGACTTCACGCAGTTCACGTGCAAAACCAAGCGCCATCTCTCCAGAAAGGCCCAGGACCTGCGACGTGATGTCGGGGATCTCGCGCCGGCTCTTGCCTTCTCGTCTCCCTTTAGAGATCTGGCCCACAAAGTCCCACAGCTTACCTTCGCATTTAACGGCATTGTGTTGGTTTCGGGCAGGCAGCCAATCGGGCGACAAAGCAATAAGTTTCCTGGCCTTGGTCTCTTTAGTCGGTCCAGCAAGAGCTGCAGTCGTGTGGCTGGACCGCGGTATGCGCACATACGACGTCCGCGTAAGCAGAATTCCTTCACTAATAAACTTCTCATAAGAAGATTTCAACAGCTCTTTATTGACGGACTCATAAGATTGGATCTCGCCTTGCTGGTAGATGGTTTTGCCAAACGACTGACTCACCTTCTCAAACTCTTCTCGGTCGATCCACAGAGTCTCGCTCGGCTTCCTGGTAGCCTCTTCTTGAATGGTCGGCGTTAGCGCAAACAACGACACGGCTGCTAGCCAGATTCCGTCAACGAATGGCCATATCAGGAAGCAGTAGAAATCGAAGTTCTCTCGACGTAGTGCGATTTCCTCTTCTTCAGACAATTGAATGACATTGTCGTTGACCTTCAGTATATTCTGTGCCTGCATATTCATAAGCGTTCCTTTCACATTGCTCTCAATGCCGTTATTCGGATAAATGAACTCTGACGAGAACAGCTTAGAAAAAAAAATCACCTCTTGCATAAGTTCGTCGTACGTGATCGAGCTGATCCGCTTAACAGATGTGTATATTCCGATACACACAATGGCTTCGGAAATAAATAGGTGTATCACCATATTGCGGTAAAAGCTCAACTGGAATGGGTCTGCTGCGTAGAAAGTTGTTTCCAGCAGTCCTTTCCGTTCAGTGCCGACCATGCTTCCAAGCACTTCAACTCCAGAGGAGAGGAGCTGTTGTGGCGACGTGTGGTCGGCTACTTTACCAGCGCTGTTATTAATTCTCTGTACAAGCAGTGTGACTTGTCGGATAAGTTCTCGATACCCAATACCGCGACCACGCATAGTGAGCAAAACTGTGGCCACAATTGACGAGGGCATAACCATAGATGCTGCATTGATATCACCTAGTACTTTGTAGCCCGTGGAGCGAATTAGCCAGTTGCGAGTTGTAGTGTCTAGGGCGGAAAGCTCACTAACGGAGTGCTCCGGGCGCGAGTGCAACTTTGTGGTCAGGTAATCTCTTAGGGACCAGGCTTCGTGGAACCGCACGTCGACACGTCCGAGTTTGAGCGACATGACGTCAAAGTTTTTCAGCGTGTCAAGTAGCGTTTCTTTCTTTTTCTCTTTTCCGAGTAATTCACTAATGTAAGACTCTGTTTCGATCACCTTGTCATATTGGCATGAGACAGGGATGACGTAGCAGTCGTTGACTCTACCGGAGAAGATCGAGTCGAGCACGAAAGTGAGGATGCCGTACTTGGGTGGCAATACTTTCCCTGTGCGTGAGCGCCCGCCTTCAATAAAACAGTCGAAGTTCATTCCGCGCGTCAAGATTGTGTCAATATATGCCTGTACAGACGTGGCATAAAGTTCGTCGTTGTTAAAGCTACGGCGGATCCACATAGCACCGATATTGTTCAGCAATTTTCCTGCGACGGCGAAGTTTAAGTTGTCGCCTGCGACAGTAACGGGCATTGATATGCCAAAACGGTAACAGATGATATAGAGAGCGATGTAGTCGACATGAGACTTGTGGCTCGGGAGAAAAACGAGGGAGATGCCCTTCTGGCTGGCCAGTTTAGCTGTTTCTAATAACCTAGCTATTTGGAGCTTGTCGACATGGACACCTTGGTGGTATGCACGTGCAATGAATTCCAGCATGGTAAATCCGAGAGTTCGTAAGGTGGTGGTCGACTCCATGCGGCAGACCATCATGTCGATCTGTTGGTCGGCTAGGTCCTGTAACCACAGTATGAGCTGACGTTTGCGTGCTTCTCTGGCAGACCCGCGAAGCCAATACTCCCTTTGCAGTTGATTCTCAGCGAGAGCGGCGACTTTAGCGGCGATCAGGGGCGAGTTTGAAACCTGGTCCTTGATCTCTTCGGTCAATCCGTTGTAGTAGATGCGGGCACCAATGTAGTCGTTGAACCCGCGCCACCCAGCGCCAGAGACGAATTTCGACATATCATTGAAAAAAGCCACAGGACTGTGCGCATTCTGCTGCAGCTCGGCAATCGCGTTGATAGTAGATACCATATTCGGCGACGTCAGGGAGGAGAAATGCAGGCTCTTTATGAGCCTAACAATGAGCGGGGTGTGGGCAGTGCTGTTGTTTGTTGCTAGGCGAGCCGGTCTGCACCGAATTCTCAGCCGCGCCTTGTGATTCACCAACCAATAGCGGATACTGCCACTAACCAGAGATAAGGGACTGTGTGCGACAATAAAAATGCAATATTCATACAATGATGCACGATTTTCGGTGGTAAACGGCTATTTCAATGCTCTAAAGCCGCCGGGGCTACTGGTGGTTCCCAGTTGGGAAACCCACTCGGATCGACTTAAAGCTTGCTGACGATCAGGAAACCTATCCACTGGTGCTTCGCTGAGTCCGCCTGTTTGTCTGCCAAGCTGCATGGACGTTGCATCGACCATAGGCCATCTTAAATGAGCTGTGTTTTAATTTTGAGGAGGTGATAGCTGGTTAAACAGGCTGCTGCTATTGTTGAAGCACTGTCCGCAGTTTGAACAATAGAACCTTAACAGGAATAGAGTTTTGTGATTCTTATGGCTCCAAGCACCTCACCCTGGAACGCTACTGGTCCTGGCACACATACGTGCGTAAACCCCTCTACGCTTTCTGTGCTGTCGTATATTTCCCTTTGAAAGACAGACTCGGTTTTCAAACGCATACTATTCGAGTGGCCCACACTTCTGAGTTTAACTTAGCTCTATAATTAGCATAATATGGCACTCAAAAAAGAAAATGTTAACTCTATTCGACGACTGAAAATTCCCTTACATCTAACCAGTATGTCTCATTGGCCAGTACTAGCAAAACTAAAGTTTGTTTTCTGAAGCAGAGGAATCCAACATATCTTTTTCTTTTTTGCATTCTCCCTCATCGAACGCTCCTCGTGCTGCACGTGAGCGTTATCTACCTTCAAAGCCGTCGCCCTTCTTCTTCTGCAGCGACGCTCCACACTACTGAGCACATCTCCTGCTTATATCCGCTACTCTATCCTGACACGACGCTGAACACGAGCATATTCTCCTCTTATCAGTTGAACCCCGCCCCACTTGCTGCGCCAACATGGACCTAGAGAACAAGGCAGATGCCGACGGCTTCCTCCCGATCCTCTCGCACTCAGACGAGTCTAAGGCAGAGAAACTTCCCTACGACAATGAGGAACAAATTAGAATCGTCACTGGTGAAGAAATAGTCACCTCTGAAGGTGTCAGACGAGGCCTCAAAGTTCGTCACATATCTATGATCGCCCTCGGCGGCACTATAGGAACAGGTCTGTTCATCGGTACAGGCGAAGCACTTGCCAACGCTGGGCCTGCAGGCATCTTCATCTCCTATATCTTCATGGCAACTATCGTTTTCTCTATCGCCCACTCGCTCGGCGAAATGGCTGCGTTTATTCCCGTCTCCGGCTCTTTCGCCCAGTTCACTTCTCGCTTTCTACACCCGTCCTTCGGTTTCGCTATGGGATGGCTCTACTGGTTCTCCTGGGCAATGACTTTCGCTATAGAGGTCAACGTCGCGGGTCTCGTCATCCAGTACTGGACAGACGCCGTCCCCATGGCCGCATGGATCACTATCTTCCTCGTCTGTCTCTCTGCAATCAACTATTTCCCTGTCAAATTTTATGGCGAGATCGAGTTCTGGGTTGCATCTATCAAAGTAATCGCTATCGTCGGCTGGCTCATCTACGCCCTTTGCATGGCCTGCGGCGCCGGCGACGACGGCGCAGTCGGCTTCAGATACTGGAGAAATCCGGGCGCTTTTGGCCCTGGTTATTATGCAAGCAACCCGGACCTCGCAAAGTTCCTCGGATGGGTCACATCTCTCATCAACGCAGCTTTTACCTACCAGGGCACAGAGCTTGTCGGTGTCACCGCCGGCGAGAGCGCTAACCCACGCAAAGCCGTTCCTCGCGCCATCAACAAAGTCTTCTACCGTATCGCCATCTTCTACATCCTTTCGATCCTTTTCATGGGCATGCTCGTGCCATATAACAGCCCTTACCTCTTGGGCAACGACGACGAGAGCGACGCTTACGTGTCAACTTCGCCATTTATTATAGCAATGCAGTACGCCGGCACGCCTGTTCTTCCTGATATCTTCAACGCTGTTATTCTGACCACCATCATCTCGGCAGGTAACTCCAACGTGTATATTGGTGCTCGTATTCTTATGGCTTTGACGATGAGTGGAAACGCCCCTAAGTTTTTCGGCTACACTAATAGATTCGGTGTCCCCTACGTCGGCGTAACCTTCACTGCTATTTTTGGTGCGCTCTCCTACATGAATCTATCTGCAGGAGCCACATCTGTTTTCAACTGGTTTGTGAATATCACTACTGTTGCTGGATTAATCACTTGGGCTCTAATATCTTTCAGCCACATCCGCTTCATGCAGGCTTTAGATGCACAAGGATTTAAACGCGACGATCTTCCCTTCAAGGCACTCTTTATGCCATGGTACGCTTGGTACGCTGGGATCTGCATCACTATTATAATATTTGTTCAAGGATTCACAGCGTTTCTTCCTTGGAAACCTGTCGACTTCGTCATCAACTATTTGTCTCTTTTCATCTTTATCGCCTTGGTCGCTGGCCATTTGCTCATCTTCCGAAAGCCTTTCCAGCACCCTGTCGAGATGGATCTCGACACTGGTCGTCGTGAAGTTGATGCCTTGATCTGGGATGATACTCCACCCAAAAATATCTGGGAGAAGTTCTGGTACTATGCTGCTTAGCTGATGGTTTATGGAATTATTGTACAACTACTTTTGCGCCAATACTGTAGCTATTTATCATATGGTTTTTTTCATATAAATTAATGTCTTAAATCTTATTACTTGTTAGCATCTTAGATATTTCCTACCACTCTACTACGCAGTAACTACGGTTGTATAGTGTAGTGGTTATCACTCCGGATTTTGATTCCGGCAACCCCGGTTCGAACCCGGGTACGACCTCGCTATTTTTTGGTGAGTTTTTGCTTGACAGTATTCATATTATACAAACTACAACTTTTTCTGTTTCAATTTATTTTTGTATCTCTAATTTTCGTGTTGTTGGCATCAGCGGCATCCTATTACCCTGATCTCCTGCCAGCAACCACACCGTCCTCGGCAACCCATACTTCGTCTTATATATCGTCTTATACAGTGCTTTACTACATTCGGTCTCAACAACGATAATGTGGCTATCTGGTCTTATGATGATAGGAGTTGCAGGAATGCCGCTGTTAAAGGACGACGAACTGCTCAAGACAGCGGAGTTGCCCGTGCTAGACATGGACGGAGAACTGCTGGATCCTGTGCTAGTTCCGCGAACGCCTGGCAGCGCTGGATCCAAGGCGGTAAGAGATCACATAAAAGGAGTTTTCAGCAGCTTGGATGCGTGGAACATTGAAGAAGACGTGTTCACAACCTCTACGCCTATTGGAGACGTGGAGTTTCATAACCTGATATTCAGCAAGGACCCACCATGGGTAGTAAACCCGTCAAGGATCACATTAGTAGCGCACTACGACTCTAAAAGGAATCCTGAAGGGTTTATTGGTGCTATTGACAGTGCAGTTCCGGTGGCGATATTACTAAACGTTGCGCGCAACTTGGACGCGGCCATGAGTCGCAAATGGGAAGACTTGATTTCTAATGTACAAAAAAAAGACGATAGAGAAAAAGCTCTAGAGCTAATAAGACATGGTGCATACAGAGTAGTACGCAATTCGGATGATTTAGGTATTCAAATCATCTTCCTGGACGGTGAAGAGGCTATGCTTGAATGGACCAACACAGACTCCATCTATGGCGCGAAACATCTAGCCGACAAGTGGCATTCTGAGCAAGTACGTCCACATTCTGTTACTTCAGGAAACAAACTAAGCACAATTGACTTATTTGTGTTGCTCGATCTTATTGGTGCTGCGAACACAGCTATAGGTAACTACTACCAGCGGTCAAACTGGGCCTACCATCGTCTAGCAGTGATCGAGCAGCGGTTAAGAAACAAGAAGAAACTAATGACTAGCAGCGCTATATTCGATGACACTACTGGATCAAAAGCCTACCTAGCTGGACTGATAGGCGATGATCACCTACCGTTTGTGGCAAAGGGAGTCGACGTATTGCATCTGATCCCAAACCGGTTCCCCAGACAATGGCACACTCTGAAGGACGACAAGGAACATTTAGATCCTGATTCAGTACACGATTGGTCGATGATCTTCAATGCTTTCACGGCCGAATACATGGGTCTCGGCCCACACATATGATCGCCAATCTGTCTCTACAAACGTGGCCTCACCGCACATCACCAACTTTGCATCTTCAAAACTACATCAACATGCTTTGTCGCTCAATGCAGCTGCTTAGATATATTAATACTCGCTAAATCGCTTGCACAGGCCCAGATCGCCTGGCTGATCCGCTTCTGGCGCGGAATAACCTTGCTTTAAGGTTTCCTGTCTACCAATAACACGGCTTTATTCTGGAAATTCCTTAGCAACGGGTACATCAATATTTTTACGCTTTATGAAATGTAAACAAACCTTTCTTTTACATAGGATCGGCATTTTCTCTTCTGCATTTGTCTCGTACACATTCAGCCAATAATTGCGATTGATCCCTAATATATATCTATATTTGGGAAATCTCATTAGTGAAGAATTGTACGCACAAGTGACCCTGCTGTTCCTTGTAATACTAGATCTGGTTCACCCAATTGAACGACATATTCCCAAAACTAAAAATTCCATATAAATCTTGTATCAATGGAAACAGTTAAGAATGCTGTTCAGGCCGTTGAGGGGTACTTTCCCGAAGTGTTGCGTGAAACCGGTCAAACACTGTTAGGCTCCTGCTATGACGATATCTTCGTAAAGGCCAACATGAGCTCATTGTGCCTAAAACTCGCTCTCTCGAAATTTTTAGGTATTGGCATCGTGGCTGTTTCCAGTATCGTGAAAGTCCCTCAATTGCTTAAGATCATCAAAGCGAAGTCCGCTGAGGGTATTAGCTTAGAGTCATTCGCTCTTGAGGCAATTGCCTATTCTATTGCACTTGCCTACAACATGCGCATGCTCAACCCATTTTCAACTTACGGCGAAACTGCTTTAATGCTCATCCAAGACATCGCAATCATTGGCGCTATTGTATTCTACAGCGGCGAAATTAGAAAAGGTGGCATACTTGCCGGCCTGTACGTTGGGCTTCTTGGAGTCCTGTACTCAGTATCAAACTCTCAACTTCGCGTATTCCAGATGGCGACGATCCCCTTGAGCCTGACTAGCAAGGTTCCTCAGATGTACACTAACTATATCAGCAAATCTACCGGTCAATTAGCTGCCTTCGGTGTTTTTAATGCTGTGATTGGAGCGCTAGTGAGAGTGTTCACTACCTTTCAGGAAGTAAATGATCCTATCATACTGAGCGGATACATTCTTTCCGCTGTTTTCAACGGTGTGCTAGCGCTCCAAATGGTAGCATACTGGAATAACACCAGCAGCTCTGTTACTTCTAAGGAAAAACCAAGCAAATCGACTAGAGTAACGCGCTCGTCTGCTACTGCCCCTAGTCCGAAGAAAGCGGCCGCTACCAAGAAAACACCCACCAAGAAGACGTCCACCAATGCCGCTTCCGAGTCTCCTGCCAAGAAGAGTACTAGATCCAAGTCGCCTTCTAAGGTTGCCGATAGCTCTCCTAAAACGAAAGCCAAGTCGCCTTCTAAGAAGAAAACAGAAGCAGCTCCAGCTGAAGCACCAGTGAGGACCTCGCCGCGCAAACCGCGCAAAAGAGTGCTGGACTAACAGCAAACTAGTTTTGACGAGACGATTTGTCTATTTGCTTCTTGGTTAGTTTATCGGCATCTCTTCCGCAGCTGAGTAAATATGTCTTCTGGACACATGAACACCCTCCAGTCCACCACCCCGTTCACTTTATTTGTTGTTATGTTGTATTTTTATCTCTAGACCATATATTTTTATAGGTGTGTTTGCATTAGTTTTTTATGGTCTTTGTTCACCGAGCGAGCTTCTTCGGCGGACACTCGATCTCCGCCGTGGAGCTTCAGGGACAGATGGTATAGTGCCCTGGCTCATGAACTTGATCGCTTGTTCGGCGACCATTGAGATAGTCATAGATGAGTCATCGATATCGACAATTACTGATTCATCATCTAAATTGCCATTATCAATAAGGTTGTCGGTACTGTTTGATATTTCTGTGAGTTTGTTAGCGGCCCAGGCCCAGATCTGGTCGTGGTCGGCGGGCGAGCGTATCCGGCAGGCCTCTTCTGCCTTCTCCTGCCAGCTTTCGACTTCTGGCAAAACTTTTTTCCGCAGAATAGTGGTCAAAAGCTTTGACTCTGTTGCCAGCGGGAAACTCGGTAGCGGAAAGGCGACGGCTTGTGCGAGTGATTCGCTGTGAAGTGCCAATGTTGACGCCAGCGATGTCAATTGAGTGAGAATGAGCTGGAACTGCGAATGCATGGCCTGAGTTGCGCCACGCTGAGCGATCGCCATTTCCAGTAAAGTCAATGAGTGTACGAGTTGTGACAGCCGCAGTCGTAACGCCTCAACAGACTCGACCGGCAGTGACGCATGGTCAAACTCCATGGTGGTGTGGCTGTCAGAGTCTGAGTTGACAGAGAGGTAACGAAGCAGAGACAAATGGTGGCAATATAAGACAATACAATATTATATGATAATCTTCAAACCACTTTAAGAGATTTTTTAGGTTACTGGCAAACTATTGCGACCATTGTGAACGAAGTTGCGTCGTTAATCTATCTTTGATCACGTGACACATTATACTAGTGAACCTTCTAGGTATTCGGTTATAGAATCAGACAGAATGGTGTTGATGGACGACGCCACACAGGCCGCGCTGCCGTACAGCTGGAGCCAGACGCTAGATGAGGTTGCTATTACTGTGGAAATTCCAAAAGGATTACGTGCACGTGATCTCGATGTACAGCTTAGTAGGAAGAGCATCAAGGCCGGTGTGAAGGGCCAGAGCCCGGTGATCGAGGGAACGCTGTTTGCTGATACCATCACGGACGACAACACGTGGACGCTTGATGGCAACGAATTACAAATTACGCTGGACAAAGTGAATAAACAAGAGTGGTGGCCGCATGTTGTTACTAGTGCGCCGAAAGTTGACGTTACGAAGATCGAGCCCGAAAACAGCAAACTGAGCGATTTGGACGGTGAAACTCGTGCAATGGTGGAGAAAATGATGTATGATCAGCGACAAAAGGAGATGGGACTGCCTACTAGCGAAGAAAAAGAGAGACAAAAGATGTTTGCACAGTTCAAAAGTCAGCACCCTGAAATGGATTTCAGTAATGTCGAATTCAAATAGTTATCCTTGTTGCGTTTAAATCGTAGTGTAATTATTGACGGGGGAATATCGGTACAGTGTTCAGGTTCTCTAGTCCGCCAAAAGTCGGCTGCTGGCTTTGTACCATCGATTGTCTGAACGGATTGGCGCCGGTAGGTTGTTGCCGCAGTTCAGGCTGCGCCTGCGGCATCGACGAGGCTCGCGTAAAGGGGTTTGTACCGGTAGGCTGAGACTGCAATGTCATTGGCGATTGTGTTTGTGGAGAAACTACACCTGTAGTATTGGGCACAAACATGCTCTGTGTTCGCTGGATGGTAAACGGGTTGTGTTCAGCCTGCGCAGGTTGGCTAAACCCCACAGCGCCTGTGTTCTGCTGTCTAAAAGGATTTGCTCCAGTAGGCTGAGGGACAAATTGTGCAGCAGGTTGTTGCTGTGGCTGTGGCTGTATATAAGTTGGCTGTTGTTGTAGTTGCTGCGGCTGCTGCTGCTGACTGTATGCAAACGGGTTAGAGAACTGCGGGCCGGTAGACATAGGTTGTTGAGTGTTCATACCAGGAACACTGCCAGTCATTTGAGGGTTCATTCCTGTCATGTCAGAAACCATTACTGGTTGCTGATTGGCGTATTGGTTAGTATACTGCTGTTGGAATGCAAAATCTGGTGCACCAGTAGCCTGGACCGGCACGCCCGTTTGGTATGCGTACAGAGGCTGGGCCGGGGCGTCAATTGAGTCAAAGAAATCGATAAGATCAGCCTGTGCCTGTGTCTGTGTGTTTGACGCCGACTTATTCTCGTAAGCCTGCTTAATTGCTTGTGGGACATGGTTAGGCTTCTTAGTAGTGGAGCCGCGCTGCCGGGCTTCCTTTTCTGCAAGGTACTGTCTGTGATTTGTATCGAAGTTGGGGTCTTGCAAGAAATCTTCGAGAGCGTCGACGAGCGATGTAGGTGCATGCGTGAGTTTTGGCACGGAAACGTGAGTTATGTTCTGGAACCGGCGGCCCATCTGGAGATACTGTACAACTGCGTCTGTGACTTTGACAAAAGACTTGTAGATTGAGAGCGCTCTTTCTGCGTCGTAGCGGGACATTTCAAAGTAATGTTCAAGAACTCCGATGACGCCTTCATTGAGGGTTTCGTAGAGCGAGAGGAGATCGCTTATAAGGTATCGGAATGCCATAATAGCGATATCGTTTGTGAGTTCTTCCGGGAGACATTTGACTCTTGTTAAAGACTTCACCTGTGCGAGAACGCATTCTGTTTCACGCATTAGGCCGGACTCAACTTTGAGCGTCTTGAGTCTGTGTTTAGTACTGGTCTGGGATCGTCCGCGGATATAGTCGAGATGCACCTGACCATACTGTTTTGCGCGGTCCTGGAGGTACTGTCCGTAGCGGGAGAGCAAGTCGCCGTACTGGCAAGTGATTGGGACGTTTCTAAAGTTGACAACCTTGGGATTCTTGCTGATGAATGCGAGGAGAGCTTCAGGGGCGCCGTTACGATAGAGATAGTGGATCACGACTAGCGCCTTAAAAGAGACGGTCCATGCGGAATCTGCTATGCGGACGTTCAACGTGCGGCACATGGCTGCCATTGTCGCCGAATGGGACTCATAAGTAGCTTCGACCAATACCGCAAGGTATTTTTCCTTCGGCGCAGCGAGCTTAATCTTTGTGGCGCCTTTGACTGCCTTGTCTATATTCATCTGCAATGTATGGGCAAAGGCGAGGTGCGCCGGGTGGGAGTTCACAAGGGGAGATGGCGGGGTGTCTACCATTTGGGGATAGATGCCTGTCCGTGCCTTCCATGCGAGCTCGCGAATGTGTTAAAAACACGTCAATATGCGGCTGATTTATTGTATAATGGCGACAATGCGATTTGGTGGTTTTGCAGAAGCTGGGCCGACTGAAACTAGCAGATTCGTGGACGGTTCGTAAACAGTTCATAGACAGTTCGAGGTCTGTGATTGGCTGCATACTGGGATCAGGTGGTCGCGACGACGCCGACGTACATTTACATGAAACTGACAAAATTATTGACGAGGTTCAAGTTCCCTCGTGCTACACATACTGTACGAGAAGCCGCGCGGCTGTTGGAAGACCGCACGGCTGCTAGGGATATAGTGTTGCACGGGTTTATCCATAGGAAACCACATGCACTATCGAAACAGCTCTGTTTTGGTACTGTCCGTCAGGGAACCGACACCGTTCAGATTGTCGACACACGGTCGAAAAAGGATACAGAAGTTGCTTGTCTATTAAGTACCGTCTGGGCCGAGACACCGGTTGCTGTAGAATGCAAAATTGACAACAATGAACTGCACGTGCTGCAGATCCAGCCGCTGAACTCCTCTAGCCGACTGGCAACCCAGCTGACGACTTCCGGCAAAACTGCCAACTGGCCAAAACATCTGCGGTTCATGGAATTACGCTGTGACGCCACTCTACATGAGAATATTATACGACGAGCACAAATCTCCTCGGCTGTGCGCAGAAACCTTGAGGCACAAGGGTTCGCAGATATAGAGACGCCGCTTCTGTTCAGGCCGAGCCCAGAAGGCGCAGCTGAGTTCGTCGTACCTACTCGCGATAAGGGTCTCTTCTATGCACTACCGCAGTCTCCGCAACAGTATAAACAGCTGCTCATGGCTAGCGGTATCTCAAAATACTACCAGATCGCTAAATGTTTCCGCGACGAGGACCTCCGCAGAGACCGGCAGCCGGAGTTCACGCAAATCGATCTCGAAATGTCTTTTGCGTCAGCTGAAGACGTCCAAAACGTTATAGAAACACTCATCACCGATATATTCCGCAATTACGCTTTACAGCCGCTGCTACCTGCTGACGGACCTGGTATTCAGCCGCATTCTCTCTTTCCAACACTCACGTACCTTGATGCCATGAAACTCTACGGCTCCGACAAGCCTAACCTCACACGACCTGACCTGTTCTTCCGCTGTCTCACTGAATCCAGCCCGCAATTGCTGAAACAGTTGCAGTACAAACCTGTGTGCAATGAGTACCCTGAACTCGACGTCTTAGTGCTTTCGCAGGGTGCTAATCGATCGGACGACTTTACTCAACTGCGCAAGTTTACTCAATCCGTAAAACGGGTGTCTGCAAGGGCCGTTAATAGCGAAGACTCATGGCTGAACGGTCTGCCGTTCTTCGCAGACACAGAACCAGACGCAGACTTACAGACTGCGCTCGCGTCATCGCTAGGCGTTCGTACAGGCGACATCGTCGTCTTCAGCGACCGACAGACCATCCCGTTCGAGGTTCCTACACCGCTAGGCCGCTGCAGAGACTTCATTTGCGAGCACAACTTGTTCAGCGACACCGTTACAAAAGGATCGCGCGCTCTGTGGGTCACGGGATTCCCGCTGTTCTCGCCGCAGCAACTTGACGCCGAAAAGAACGTCAACGGAAGAAAATACCCAGTTTTTGACTACGCTGTTCCGGAATCAACACACCATCCCTTTACTATGATGCAGCTCGACGACGCAGGGATCGCAGACTATAGCACTACTTTCACTAAACCGGAGGACTATCTGGTCAAGGGCATGCACTACGACCTGGTGATCGACGGCATGGAGGTCGGTGGCGGGTCTGTACGCATTCACGACGCAGAGCTCCAGCGACATGTGTTTGAGGACATCCTTAAACTGCCCGAGTCTACTATGGAGTTTGAGCATTTGCTCAAAGCGCTAGAAATGGGCTGCCCTCCGCATGCAGGAATAGCTCTTGGGTTCGACCGGCTGCTGACAATATTGCTCAAACAACAATCGATCACTAGCATGATAGCGTTCCCCAAAAACACATCAGGCAAAGACGAGACAGTGAAGTCTCCTACAAGAGTCCCGCAGTCCGTACTGGACCGGTACCATATACAGACCAGTTAGCGGTTGACTGTATGTATTATTAATATTATCGATGAAGACAATGATCTCGAAAACAAATCAAAAGCGACTCTATCAGTAGCATTCTAAGACGCGCAAAGTGTTGGTGTGTCCACCACCACGAGTCCATCCTTGTATGGTGACAACGGCATCGCCCTTACACAACAAACCGAGCTCCATTGCGGACTCCATGCCCCATTTAATGCGCTCTTCGACGTCCTGGCTCCACTTGTTGGGGTCTTCCTCTCGCGGTTTCGGATAAATGAACGGGTACACGCCGCGGTACAGGTGAGAGTACCGACCAGTGAGTTCGTTTCTGGTCACCATAAGGATCGGGCAGTTCGGTCTGTACTTGGAGCAGAGACGTGCAGACGTGCCAGAGGTAGACAAAACCAAAATGGCACGTGCGTTCTGCTCGAAGGAGGCAGACACAGCAGCAATTGCGATGGTCTCAGAGGTGTCGGTAGGGCGCAAAGTAAGCGTGCGCAGCTCGTGGAACAAAGGAGGATAGCAGATAGCCTTCTCAGCCAAAAGGCAGGTCTCGTGCATCATACGCACAGCCTCCTCGGGGTACGATCCCTTAGCAGTTTCACCAGAAAGCATCACACAGTCGGCTCCATCAAGGACAGCGTTGCCGACATCAGAGACTTCGGCACGGGTAGGACGAGGGTTGTAGGTCATGGATTCGAGCATCTGGGTTGCGCAAATAACAGGCTTACCTGCACGTTGACACTTAGCAATCAGCATCTTCTGCACAATGAATACCTGAGATGCAGGGATTTCAATGCCGAGATCACCGCGAGCTACCATGACACCATCGGTGACAGCCAGGATCTCGTCAAAGTTGTTGACACCTTGCTGGTTTTCGATCTTAGCGATGATCTGAATGTCCTTGCCGTCTTCGCCCAAAACGCTGCGAATATGGGTGATATCGCTAGCAGTACGAATAAACGAGGCAAATATCATGTGAACTTTGTTCTTCACGCCGAACCGCAGATCAGCTTTGTCTTTCTCAGAGAGAGGAGGAAGATCGACGTCGGTTTTGGGCAAATTGACGCCCTTTCTAGAAGAGTAGACACCAGAGTTTACAGCTGTCACCTTTATATTCTTATCATCGACGATTTCCTCCACTCTGAGGGAAATATTGCCGTCGTCGACGTAGATGAAACGGCCAGGTTCAATGACTTTGGTGATGTTCTTGTAGTCGACGTACATTGTAGTACCGTCGCAAATTTTTGCGTACTTTTCGTCGGTAGTGACAGTAAGAGACTGGCCAGCGTCGATTTTAACGTCCTGGTTATCGACGGTCTCACCTGTTCTGATTTCAGGTCCCTTAGTGTCGAGGGCGATCGCCAGGGGACGGCCCGGATAGATGCGCTCAGCCTCACGGGCGTTGTCGATTACCGACTGGTGGTACTCATACGAGCCGTGAGAGAAATTCATGCGGACGATATTGAGACCGCATTTGCGGAGCTTGTTTATCATTTCGGCAGAATTGGTCTTAGGGCCTAGTGGGCTGTTAGTACTGGACGGGACAAGGCAGAGAAAGGACCGCAGAGGCGAATTGCAAGGGCAATCGGAGAAGAATTCGGAAAATTGAACCTGCGCAGGTATATCCGGGTGCACCGGTACAAGCAGGCAGCTGATAGACGCAGATCAGAGACGCAGCGGGCGATCAGCCAATTTCGCAGGAGAAGGAAAATAATCGGAAAAATACTTACCAATTGTGCCGATAATTGATGAACGGCGATAAGATCCTTGCGGAATAGCATCGACATCAAGCGAAGAGAGCCATTCGAGCGAAGTAGTAGGAGTATTCTTAACAAAAGCCATCTTGCAGGGGTTTTCGCAAAAACAATGATTGAGAGCGAGAAATAGCAAGCTTTGCTTGTTATATATGAGAAAGCTTATACAGTAGAAAGTGTAACGGTGATAAGGTTTTAAGGCCGTAAACAATTACCCGTCTGAAGGGCAATACAAAGGGTTCGAGGACAAGTTATTAACGTTGACAAGTACCTGCAAATAAATGTATCAGGAGAGTGATGATAGTGTACAATTGTGTGTCTTTGTGGTGTCGTTGGTTGTCCAAACGCAGCCAGATTAAGCAGTACAAGCTGTTGGGGCAGGTGACCGTAGGGCACCAACAAATGTGACGTAGGTTTACAGCAAATGAGCACCTTTCGCCAGAAAGGACTCAATGTGATCAGCAATCGAGTGCCTAAGTATGATCGGTTAGTATGAAAGTTGTTGGAGTTAGACAATTGCCTTATTCGAAAAATCAGATTAAAGAAAAGCGGCTCGTAAACGGGTAAAGGTCATGGGGTAAGGGCTGGTTTTAAGTTTTTGTTTGAACAGTGCGTTGTAGCTGCGAAACAGCTGCGAAACAGAAAAACGGACCAATTGCAGATCAAACAAGTTCATTAAACGAGTTTGTTGAGGCGCGCAACAATACCGTTATCGGGGTCTGTAAGGTTCGACAGCATGACGGTGCGCGACTCAAGTAAGTCAATTCGTAGGCGATCTTTCGACAAGCCTTTATGGTAAGCCCGTATTTTTGTTTCTATATCCGATTGGCGCGCATACTGTTGTCGGTAATGTTCAATCTCAGCTATTATGCTCTGCCGTTGCTCTATAAGTTCGTTCAGCTCAGTTCTCAACTGCGTTATAGTGTTTGGTATTGTCATATCAGTATGAGCGCTAGAACTGTCAGAGTCCCGTGGCGGCGAACTGTGGTGTCGCGAAAAATCGTCACTCGGCGGCATATTTCCCTTGTATTTTGATGCGTACTTTGATTCGCTGATTGCCGGTTCGCCATCGGAATCCGCGTCTGGATGATGTGTCTGGAGGTCAAGGTCAGATCGGTGCTGCGATCGGCGTTGGGTTCGTTTTTGCGTATCCAGCTGGTGGCGCATCTCGGCATCTATTTCCAAAACTCCTGACACTTTCCTGTTCGCGGCGCCTCTCAGTTTCGCGTTGCGCTTCTCTAGCCGTGCGTTGCGTGTTTGATCGGTGAGTGCCGATTCATCAGTCGTACCGGTAGCAGGCGCAGCGCCACCTATGGCAGTATCTCCGGCAATATCAGGTGCATAAGGTACCTTGCGACTGGAGGCGCCTCTGAGTTTTTTGTGTACTTTGTCGTGACGGCGGTCCATGACGGAGCAGAAGTGCAGCCGGACGCGGTGGAGGTTGGTGGGGAAGGAAAAGCGAGGTCCAGGGTACCCAGCAACCGTCTACCACAATTTTTGCTGTAAGATGTGGTTCTGGCAGCGAACCGAAACGGACCAGCGTGTGCGGGACGAAGATAAGGAGGAATTAAATGCGTTAGGCGAACAGTTCGGACTTACATTTAGCTCGCTAGACGGGCCGAAAACGCAGGAACTGCTGCGGCTGATAAAGTCAAGCCAATCGCTCGATCTGCCGACAGAGCAGCGCACGAAGATCAGCACAGCGGCACGATTTAACTGCTCGGACATCGAATTGGAGTATTTCGAATGCAAACACAATAATAAGTACTTCATGAATATACACCCAAAGAAATGCTTTGATCTGCAGAAACAGCTCGATGACTGCCGTGCCCTGCAGAGCAAGGTACTACAGATGATCGGCTACGGCAAGAGCACAGACGACCGAGCACTGCAGGAGCTCGCCGACGATCTCGCGCTGAAAGGCCATGTCCGTTCCGCTGGCCCTAAATAGTCACGTAAAATCAATAACATCAACATTTATGTCGTCTCTATAGGGCGTGTCTTCTCTGCGTCGATGAAGCAGCATATACCCATGAACGCTTCAAAGAGTGCCCGTCTATAGTACACTTGCGGGACATACCCGGACGCACTGAACTCTTTCTGGTCTATGAGTTTCTCATTGAGCGGGTCGTGCAGGCTATCACTTAATGCGATCAGCGTGTTGGCGCCTCTGTCACCGTTGAATGGCGTGAACGGCGTCGCAGGAACGCCACCTATATCCTTCTTTGGTTGACGCGGTTCCGTCTTGACGGCTCGCTGTGCCTCTAGTTTTGCCTCCACCTCGCTGACGTTGACACCATTCACTAAACTGAACACTAAATCCTCGATCTCCTCCAAGTAGGCATTGTACTCCTCAAGACTGTCGAAATCCTGCTCGGTCTTATTGTACACTTTCATCACTCGCGCCCGGCAGTCGACCTCTTTCTCGACGCCAATATCATCGAACAACTGCTCCTTGAACTTGTTCTTGCGCAGGATCTTGTCGCAGCCAGGATATGGACATGGTCCAGGCCCGTACGAGAAGATACGGTCCACGCAATTCGAACACATCTTGTGATAGCATTCCGTATTGATCAGGAACCGCATCTCCGGGTTCAGGTACCGGCTCGATTTGCAAACATAGCAAGTGTCTTCGTCGTCTTTACCTGCCATCTCGCAGTATTTTTCGGCGGCAGGGCCTAGTTGTAGCGTTTCGGTCCAGCCGTTTGTCGGTCTTGGTGAACTTGCTGTTAGTCACTTATAAACTTTAATTATGTATCCTCCCTGTCATTGGTCGATTATATGATCACACTTCCATTCAATCTCCAACATAGTTGTCTTTTAACAGAAACTACTGCTGTTGCAGCTGCTCTCTGCTGGCCCGAGTACACTATGTTGGAGCCCGTTCAGGATCCCACTCTGGTAATACGTCGAAAAGTGAACCGCGTCTCCCGGGCATGCGACTTCTGCCACAAGAGAGGAGTGCGTTGCAAGCCAATGCCTGGGGTCGATCCTGCGGTGTTGTCGAACTGTTTGACTTGCTTTGAACACAATGTTTCCTGTACTTATACGCGACCTGGCCGCAAGCGCGGGTCGAAGGCACGAGGTATATCGCCATCCTCATCCGTACATACCGAATCAGGCGGTCTTCCAATAGCGAGCTACGTTCGTCCTAGTTCAGATACATCTTATTCCTCACGATACCAAAAGATCCACCCCGCCACAGTGCGTGCCCTTGTCAATATCTACTTCGACACAATTTACCCGATATTTCCTTTCTTTGATGAAGGTGTGTTTATGCAGGACTATAAACAACAAAAAATACCCAGCGACAGTGCCAGCTACGCTGCACTTATGGCCATGTGTGCCCTCAGCTCTGCCCATGTAGCTGACGGAACAGTTTTCAACCAGGATCTCGTTGTTCCTGCCGCAAAGGCAATCAACCACCAGTTCTTTATAGACGAAGCACAGGCCTTTCTACCTAAGAACATCACCGACTTTAATAGAACAGAATACATACAGTGTCTGGGCCTTCTTTCGCTCACAGGCACCCACACTTCCAACCCGCACCTGATCCACTACTATCTAGGCCTTTACAACGCTGTTGTTTGCCACTTCAGTCTATTTGATGAATCCCGGTGGGACCGGTCCTTTTCTCTAGCCGAAAGAGAGATTCGCAGAAGACTCTACTGGTCGCTGTATCGTCTCGAAGTACATTCGGCGGTCATCTATACACACATGCCTCGCATCAGCGATACCTACTCGGCAGTAGAGTATCCGGTACCGAGCGGGCTTTTCACACGTGACTACACAGAAAACTGTTCCGGCGACAACTGGCTCACAGGCTGGAACGTCATTACGGATTTATATCGCATCCTCGAGCACGCACTGGAAAGGTTCAAGACGTCGCGGCCACCCGATCTGTCGCTCGGCATCGCCAACCCGTATGCATTACCCTATGAAGAGGTTTCCTATGCTGACGAGATTCAAAATAGAGTTCCTTACGAGTACCGAACGCCGATGCCGAAATCGGCTAATGTCGAACAAAACCGCAAAGGGTTCCAGGTATCGAACATCGTGTGCACGCTTCGGCTGCTGAAAATGGTTTGTTTCGTCGCTGACGGGCAGTCGCTCACGAAGGCGTGCAAAGTCGCAATCGATCTCATTGACGATTGCGAGGTCATACCTATTGATTACTTTCGCGCAATTGGCAGCCCGATGTTCCAGGAACTCTCCGGGATTGGCTACATCTTGAGCAGTATTGCCGGCACCTCGCTGTCAATAGAGCAGTATAACGAAATACGCATTGTACTCATAAAAATGGCTGACTTTTTGGACAAATGCGACATACGACTGATATCTACGTCTCAGCGCGCTGGACCTCAGTTCAGAGAGTACGTAGCGCAAGTGGATGACCTCGTCCGCAGAACGCACGAATCTGCCACAAAGGACCTGTCTCTGCCGAATGATTTTGATCATACGAATCATCATATGGCTAATGATGCGGTCAAGCCTCTAGAGGCAATGGAAGGATCAAACTACGAGATCCAATTTCCGTACAACTTATTTGGAGATATGACATTTTATTGAATTAAGTTAAGCGGGCAACTGAGATGTTCTATAAGTGCTTTGAATGCGCTGTCTCAAATGCTCGCCGGACGTGATTTTGTCTTTAGACGTGTACCCTTTGGTTCTAACGACTTCGTCGAACCTTTTCTGTGACTCTTCGTCATCCTTGAGGAGTGGCGAGAGCACGAAATCGTCATTAGGCTGGACGAAGTACGGGATCGAGAATCTGCTGCCTGACTCAGTTTCGTTGCGCGGGAAAGCGACGCGGTGCAGCGTAGAGCTCAATTGGCCTGCGGTCCAGAACTCGAGGGCGTCGCCGATATTGACGACGACGGCTCCGGGGATCGCAGGCACATCGATCCAGTCGCCATCTGTTGATTTGACCTGCAGACCGCCCTTATCGGACTCTTGCTGGTACAACAATGTGATTGATCCGTAATCGCTGTGGATACCGGCTCGAATCTCTTTATCCTCATCAAGTTGGCTGCCCTCTGGCGGAGGTGTGGGAATGTCATGTACGTCGATGCGTGGGTAGTGAATCAAACGCATTCTGTTGTGGCTTCCGGAGTGCGCATCGACCAGATAGCTTTCGTCGAGGCCGAGGCCTTTAGCGAAACCCTTGAGTAGAAGTTCGGAGAGGATCTGTGTCTGCGTGAAGAATTCCTGGAGAGCAGTTCTGCTTGTTTCGAGGAGGCTCGGGAGCTTGGACATATCTGCGACATTCTTCATGTAGTAGGACTCCTTGAGATCACCCTTACCTTTTCCGGCAAGCGTCTCGTCGCGCAAAGCAGTGTATCCCAGGTCGCCAGACCCATTGTGAAACTGCATTTTCTCGTCGATGGATGAGGCCAAGAAGAAGTTACTGCATATCGCGAATACGTCTTCGATCATGGCACGGGAGACGTTGTGATTGACGACATAGAAGAAGCCCGGGTTGCGGCCGACCTTCATAAGAGCCTTACCGAGTTCGGCAGGCGATTGGTATAGACTGAGATCGATTATTGGTAGGGATTGCATTGCAGAAGAGAGATAAGAAAGATCCATTGCTGTATATAAAAAGCGACAATGGATGCAGTTTACCCGTTTAGCCGCCTCTTCCGTTACAAGTACTGAATAACGCCAAGCAGTATGTGACCGTTTGCTCAGTGCTCGGCAGGATTGAACGAACAGCGGGCGAAATAGCAGTCTGGCGGTTTGATACTGATAAGATAGCAGACAAAGCTTAAACTGTTGTCGGTTAAACTGCTAAATATGTTTTACCGATACAACAGTCAACAGCGGCATGTATGCTGTGCGAATACAAAGCAAACGCGATTTAATTAGCTTTACGTCTTTATTAATCTGTTATCTATGCTTTTTATTTGCGATGCAGCTAGCAGGAATGTGTATTGTTTTACAGGCGTGAGTAGCAAAATTGTGCGAAGTTCATTAAACTCTAATACTGCCGAGAAGTTATCTTGAAAACAAGACGAGGAACGCGATCAAGCAACGCAATGTGGATGCTTAGGATTGCTGGAAATATGCAAATATGGACGATTCAGTGTATTTTAGCAAAGTAGGAAGGCGATCTGGATAGTAATGTAATGGTTGCCTTGATCGTACAGATACGTCACAGCAAGGGGTGGAAAATCCTGACGTTATTAGCTTTGGCGAGCTGTAAACCTAATCTCGAGGATCTTATTGGCTCCACCAGGAACAATGTTACGACAGCGACGCTATGTTCGCAACCGCCGCATCGAACGGTCAGCCGTCTAAGGACATGCGGCTAGTAGCTCATCAAAACTGAAACTTTGTGTTGACTATTTCTGCCTTTTATCCGTGATTTGAGACGGTCCTACTGGATCAAACATTTCCGCCTAGATATAAATGAAAAAAACCTTATTGTTTCAGTCACACACCCTAATGCTATCTACCTTTCTTTTTGTAGTTTCAATTTTCCTGCATTTTAAGCACAGTGCCGTACGAATATAAAAACCCCACGCTGCCCTCTAGATAAGATATTATAGACTCGAATACTCGATATTTATATTCGACAAAATATCGGGCGGTTCGCTGCTCTTTTCTTGTATTCCTTGAGTCTCTTATTAACTCTTCAAACCGGAGATCGTTGCCTGTACTGCTTCAGTTGCTGATAAACAATGAAAGATAAGAACGTTCTCAAAAGGTTCCTCAAATGGATCGAAATCCCTGTTGACCCGGACGCCGTCACTACTACGGCGTCTTACAACCGTGACACTTTGCCCCTCCCGCCATCTCGGCGTACCTACGGTCCCTGGCAGTTCGTAGGCCTCTGGATCGTCACCGGCTCCTTCAATATCGGTGGCTGGACCACCGGCTCCTCTATTATGGCCCTGGGACTCAACGTCTGGCAGGCTATGATTACCGTCATTGTCGGCCACTGTATGGTCGCAGCTATATGTCTTCTCTCTGGATTCCCGGGTGCTAAGTGGCACATCGGTTTCCCTATCCTACAAAAATCCTCTTGGGGCATGTACGGTGGCTATTTCCCGCTCATTAATCGTATCTTCCTCAGTTTTATTTGGTACAGTACACAGGTCTGGTGGGGCGGTCAATGCATCAAGACCTTTTTGACCGCAATAGCCCCAAGCTACAGAAACCTCAACAAGCCTTTGGCCAATGGTACAATGACAACAGGAGACTTCTGTGCCTTTGTTGTATTCTCGATACTCTGTCTGCCTATCATCTGGATCCCACCAGAACGCTACCACAAGTTTTTTGCCGCCTCTGCTCTTATGGTCATCCCTTGTGTCTTCGCACTACTCGGATGGTGCGTCGCCACAGCCGGCGGACCCGGTCTGCTCGTCACCAACCCCGAGGCCGTCGGTATCAGCGAAGCAACAGGCTCTAATCTTGGCTGGATGTTTGTTCTCGGCATCGTCTCAAACATCGGCGGTATTTCTACACACATCTTCTCGCAGTCCGATTTCACGAGATTCGCTAGAAAGCCCGCTGATCAGGTGCTCTCGCAGATCGTAATGGTTCCCCTCGGTACGATTGTTGTTTCCTTGATCGGAATCATGTGCACTTCATGTGCAGCTGAGATCTTCCCCGATGCAGGATACCTCATGTGGGAACCATTTGATTTGCTCGCAAACATCCAGAGCAATTTCAATGACTCTTCCAGATCGCGCTGCGCGGTCGCTTTTGCCAGTATTTGTTTCATTATGTCTCAGTTCGGTATTGCTGTTGCCGAGAATGCTTTGTCCAACGGTATCGATCTCTCTGGATTGTGCCCGCGGTACTTCAACCTGCACCGCGGCGGCTATCTGACAGCCGCTATTGCGTTTGTCATGCAGCCCTGGCAGCTGCTTAACGGTGCGTCTAAGTTTTTGTCCGTGGTTGGCGGCTATGCTGTCTTCCTCGGCCCGTTTTCCGGTGTGATGTTTGCCGATTACTACTATGTGCGCCGTCGAAACTTGAAATTGACGCACCTATACGAGGCCACAGAGGCAAGCAATTATTGGTACACAAAAGGAGTGAACTGGAGAGCTCCTGTCTGTTGGATCATGGGCGTGTGGCCCTTGCTGCCTGGGTTCGCATGGTACGTACAACATGGTGCAGGTCCAGATAATATGGGTGGCTGGTCACACATATATTATCTCTCATGGATTGTTGGATGTCTTATTTCGTTCACGCTGTATGCTGTGTCGTCGCATATATGGAAGTTCAAAGACCCAATGGCTGTAGACGATGAGGACTACTTCGGCACGTTCACTGAGAAGGGCATCACACTACCCCCCGAGATGGAAGTGTTCGAGGCCTCCGACAACTCGTCTTTGGCTACAGAGGATCAGGAGATGCTCGACAAGGACTGATTGTCTCAATAGATACTATTTCTGCGACGTAGAGCGATATATTGTTAGTGTTTTGTGATTTTGCAACTAGTAGCAGCAAGCCTATATAATCAAACTCTATTTTGCATAAGGGTTTTTTATACTTATCCTCCGACTAGTCCTCGATCAGATTAAGCAGGGCGCGCAGGACGCAAACAATGGATACTGACAATCGAAATTTGTATATTATGGATCTACTGTCGCGGTCGCTGCAGGCTCTAGACGGGATCGCTTCTGAAACGACTATGGTGAGTCTCGGAGACGGGTATTTTGCCGAGATGAGTATACCAGATGCGCGGCAATTTTTGACACGCAAGATCAACTCTTTGACGCCACAGAACGAATCACTAATGACTTCTGAGGGACTACCTACAGTCGATATTGTCGAAAAGATTGACGAGGACGGCAACGTGATTGAATCGAGTGTTAGGCCGCATGATATGAATGATTTGCAGAAGTTTGCTGAATCGAGTCTCAAACAGCTGCGCGATAAAGCAACCGGTCACGAGAATGAAAGCGGCTACGAGAATAAAAAGACGAATATCAGCGACATCGAGAAGACAAATATCAGCGACATCGAGAAGACAAATATCAGCGACAGTGAAAAGACCAATATAAGCGACATCGAAAAGACCGCTGCTGTTACTCCAGCCAGTCTTAATGAATCGACTCATATTGAAGAAATCGAAACTACAGAAATAAGAAACGTTTCAGAGTCGCTCATTTCTACCGAAAATGAGTTCCCTGACGATATAACTAAATCGATGATGGAAATAGAGCAATTAGCAGCACAAGCATTGACATTTGAAATTGATATAGAAGATGAGGAAGACGAAGAATACTACGATATCGACAGCGAAGACGAAGACGAGTTTGGCCGTACAAGAGGCACATTGTTTCCTTTTGATGCGTCGAAGCTCTTGAACTCGAAAGATACTGACGCTGAAATCGACAGAAACGGTTCCAATTCAGGTGAAAGCTCAGATACAAGCTCTAAGAAGAACGTGCGGTTTTCTGAGAGTATTGATGTCGTGCGGTTCAAGAAGAACCAGACAGTCAAAACGCCTACTAAACCATATACACGTCGCTCTGAGCCTTCTGGACTGCCGTTGAAGTCGTCAATAAGGAACACAGAGCCGTTCAGGTCAGAGATCATCATTCCGGATTCCACCAGTATGGACCAATCGGCGACAGAGTTCCAGAACCGAGCCATGGAACTGTTGAACTCGCTAGACAAACAACGTTCAAGTACTTCAGTGGATTCTGATATTTCTGAAGAACAGCAGTCGTTCTCTTCGTCCTCTTCATCTTCGGAAGAAGAGGACGATCTTTCCTATTCAAAACCCGTGCTATCAGATATCATTGAACACACCGACTCCGACACAATCAGCAGCGATTCTGAAGACGAGTACGACTCAGATTTAGAGCGTGAAAAAATATCAGCCGCGTATCATCAGCAAAGACAGAAAATGCTGTTGCAGCAGATGTCTTATGCCGAAAGGGCTAAAGTCGACGAAACACAGAACGATCCTGATGTTCCCAGAGCTAGCCTGTTCCGCAGATCACGACTAGGATAATTTTTCTGCTATCCAATTACGACTCCAGGATTCAAGTGTGTTTAAAACACTGGTTATTTATACAAACTAATAAAAGCGTGTTCCTCGTAGCCCGCCCGCGTGTATGTTGTTACCGTTGCTATGAAGATGAAATTTAAGTTCAGCTGTCAGATAAACAACGATGAGAAGGTAAACAACCGACATAACTCAGACTTGACCTAGCCAGACAGAATGTTGGATATTATTGACGATAACAGCAGCGGCGGATCGTATGGTAAGCCTGGTGGTATTCACTTGTGGGAGGACGACAAGCTGAGAGACGATGTGCACTCAGAATTCGGATCTGAGAAGACAGGGCACACCGCGAGGTTAGAACGATTGCTTGAGAACGAAAAACCAGGCAGCGTTCTGGGTAGATCAAAACATGCTGGCAGTGAAAAGGCTAGAAAAGTTCCCGATTTCACTGGTATTAGTGCTATTTTCAACTCTACAACACAGGGTAAACATTTGCTTGGAGTCAAAGATATACCAGATCTGCACAGGTCAAACCTGCTGAAGGAAGCATTCGAAGAGATAGAGGAAGAGAAGGCCAGAATACTACGTGAAAAGACGCAAATTGACCAGGAAAAGGAAGAGTTAAAGAAAATCAATGACGAGCTAAGATCATCTCTAGAAAGCGAACTACTAGAAAGAAAGAAACTGCAAGAAAGAGTGAACGCGCTCGAACTATTTATTAATCAGACAAATCCTACTCTAGAACACAAACGCAAATCATCGGGTACTGTCCATACTAAAGACTCCGGTTCAAATTCGTCTATGGGTCAATATTCACCTATTGAAGAGATTCAGAAACTTTTGGCTGCAACTACTACAGAAGACAACACCGAAGACAGCACTGACTGCGAATGCTCTAAAGGTAAGAAATCTGGCAATAATGAATGCAATATCTGCGCACGGCGGTTGAGAAATTTTGGCCGTGATAGCACTGAAGAGGTCGAAAATATACCGCCGTCTGAAGCATTGGATATGGTGTTTAAAAACATTAAAAGCACTTACGAATCCAAACTGAAACAATTGCAGGATTCTATTCAAGAATTGGTCCAATTGAACCCAGAAGGGTCACCTAAAGCACACAAAAAGACTCAGCAGGAAATCCAATCACTACTAGGATCAATATCGACAATGCAAGACCATTTGTTCTTGATTAATGAGGCCTCGAAACAGACACCGAGTTTTCAAAATGAAAATGGCCCGATATGGTATGAATAGGCACAGACAATGAATGACTATACTTTGCTAATACAGGGAGATATAGATTGCTGATTATCTATCACTCTGGTCGCGACATTGTAACTTACCGTTCACCTATGTCCCAAGACGAGCGTGCATTAGAGGGCACTTTACAAGAGGTACTTGCACCAGGATCGGATGCATTAAGTCAGGCTATTACTAGAGTAGAGTTTACTCAAGTGCATTTGATTGAGGAATTGGAATTGTTAAAGAAGAGTAAGTAGCGTTATGTCACTGCAATGTGTGCGCGTCGTCCAGAGTGCTAACGACTTAGAACTGGAATCTTATGACCACGAAAGCGAACCGACAGACTTGAAGTCTACCATCAGCAAAATCGAAAATGTGAAATCAAAGCTGCAAGATATCAGGTACCGGCTGAATTCTGCTGAGCGTTCATTAGAGAAACTGGAAAGAGTATCGCGGTACAGGTACTAGCGAGAATAGCAGTTGTTCCTAGCAGGTAGAGCCTGCCTACAGACCGCTAAAGTGCATTCGTGTGGGTTTAAAATTACGGATATGTACAAGGTTAGCGTTGTTTCTTTTCTTACATTCAGGAAATGATAGATGTGTCATAGTTCATCGTACGCGTAGCAGAGCCTCGCCACCTGTATTGTAGCTGATAGCGGTGCGTGCTTCAATTAGGCCGAAATCGGCCGTGTGCAAAAACAGCGATTCGCCAGGGTCTAGTGGAGCGAGGTAACGGCAATTTCTGCCGTTTATGAGTTTTTTGAGGTCTGATACTGTGACAAAACATCTTCTTGTGGGTTTTGTTAGCATTTGCAGTTTTGACATGACTGGACGGCCGTTGTGGTATTTGAGACCGATCCAGAGTTTGCGGTCAGGAACATTTGAGGGTGTAGTAGGTGTATATTCTTCGTCGGGACCCTCAGAGCTGCCGCGCTGGACGGATGATATGAATCCTTCGCGCAGAAGATTTACGGCGACATTCAAGTGGAGTTTAGTGAGTGGGACGGCTGCCAGGGTGTGTTTGGCCATCACCGCGTTCTGCAGGTGCGAGCACATGTGACTGAGAAGAACAAGCGACATCTTGAACGTTTCCTTGCCCTCCTACGGTGGTTTCCGGTGAGGATATGCTAATACGACGAACAATAGGTGGATCGAGCTGGTGGAGGTCAAGTTTTTCGAGGGCTGTGCCCAATCGGGACTGTGCGGCTGACTACCACACTGCGAATTCTATTACTTGCGAGCACGGTAAACACTACGTCCTGCAACTACAACGTATATTAGCAACTTAAATATTGACAGATCCCGCAGAGATAAACATGGACAATGCAGTGAATGGTAGCCGACGTCGCGAGAAGGTAGTGCTCGGTCAAGGGTACTCGCCGCTCGATTGGGCGCGGCTGAAGTCATCTGGAGCAGATTTGCGCGGCGGCGTTAAAGGCGTTGTACGTGTGTCGAAGGAGGAGCTGAGCAAACACAACACCGAGACAGATGCATGGACGGTTTTAGGGAACAAGGTGTACAATATCACGCCGTACCTGAAGT
The DNA here is from genome assembly GCA_001661475.1 of Tortispora caseinolytica NRRL Y-17796. Lineage (NCBI taxonomy): Eukaryota > Fungi > Ascomycota > Trigonopsidomycetes > Trigonopsidales > Trigonopsidaceae > Tortispora > Tortispora caseinolytica. The sequence goes on from KV453843.1 coordinate 2,302,312, forward strand.
TCCACCCCGGTGGTGTGCCTGAGATCATGCGCTGCGCCGGCAAGGATGGCACGAAGTTGTTTAATTACACGCACAGTTGGGTCAATTACGACATGATGTTGCAGAACTGCTTTATTGGCCCATACATGCGGTAGGTGCTGGTGGCGTTGTTGCTGCCGGCGACTATAGCGGCGGCCGATGCTAGTCAACCACTCATCACTGGGACCCGGACCTAGCCTTGCACTTACACACTCACTTTACCAGCACCAGCGGACCCAGGCGGCAGCAATAGATGGGCCTGACACCTAAACAGATAAAGGGCATCGCTTACATCACTGCGTCTATCCCAGTACTGGGCGTCACCACATACCAGCTACAAAAGCGACTAGTCAAAGGCGAGACGCGCCGCCGCAGAATAGGCGAATTGAACCCCGATGGAACAACACGACAGTATACCGAAGAAGAGCTCAAAAATCGGTACGGCTAAACCGCCGCAGCAGTCGAACAAGCGCAAACTCGAGCCATCTACGTCCAAGCCAAAACGTGCTAAGATACAGATAAACCTCAAATCTGGTGCTGCAAAAACGACGCCGCGATCCTCAAAAGACGACAACATACAGGTGATTGTCGAAAAAGATGACACGATTAAATCAGTTATGGGGTTCTCTAAGTTCAAGTCCACAAAGGGTAAGCAGGTCCCCGGAAACTCACAGGGAGGCGTGTACAGAGCCATGCAGTTGCAATACCGACAGTATATGAACCGACCCGAAGGTTTCAATAGACAGCTGTCGCCGAAATAGGCATCTTGTTAGTGTGTTGCCTGCTTTATAACTCTTTTTGTCTATCTAATCTTTCCTCTTACGCTCTTTTTCATATACTCTGATCTATCTCATTCTATCTCTATCTGACACTAGAATTTGTACACCTGATCCTTGGTGTATCCGAGTTCTTTAAGCAGACCAGTCAGTTCACCCTGGTCCAGCGCAGATTCTGGTTCGCCGGACATAGCTTTGTAAAATCCTGGGGGTCCGCAGACGAATATTTTCACATTTGGCTCAGACGGATGGGTCACCTGTTCTAGCAAATCTCTGTCGATGAAACCCACGCGGCCCTTCCATTCGGGCCCAGGATGGTCTAGTGTGTACACTATTTTGAACTGCAACGGATGCTCTGCTTGCAGCTTGTCGAGCTCCTCCTTGAGGAGTATATCTGTCTCCTGCACATTGCCATACAAGAGTGTTAATCTAGTCTTGTCTAGCGGGTTCGAGAGAACACCTCTGATCAGCTGGTAGAGCGGTGTTATGCCTGTTCCACCGCCCAGCAACACAAGATGGTCATGCTGGTTAGGCTTAAGCGGATATTTGGAAACAGGTCCGAGCATGTCAATCTTGTCGCCGACTTTCATGTTGTGCATGTACACAGAGGCATTGCCTTGCGGGTACATTTTGATCAGCAGCTCGACCATTTCAGGATTGTCGAGTTCACTGATAGGAGTGTAAGGGCGAATTACCTCGTCATCCTCGGTTTCGCCAAATCTGATAAAGATTGCGGAAGTAACTTGCAAACCAGACCTTGTGTAGCCTTTTGGCAGCTCGAACAGAAAGCGCGCAGTGTTAGAATTGTAGCGATTGATCTTGACGAGAGTGGCGCTTATCCAATCGTGGTGGAACACGTCAGTCTCCACAACGCCCAGATGAGCTAGAATTTTGCGCAGCCTTGCAGACATGTTATTAATGCTATTGTTTAGTCTGTTTGATTGCGCTAATGGATTGAATCTGGTTATCGAAGCAAGTGGGTGGAAAAACGGGTGGAGGAGAAAAAGGTAAACTACCGCGCGAACCTCGTGTTGCGGTAGTTTTTACCCATTGAATCATTTTTACCTCCACCAAGAGCGATCGTCTTGGTTGGGTATTTATTTTCGGTTAATTTTTGGATTAAAGAAGACTTGGAGTCCCAAACCGGGCAAAAAGAGCTGCATAAAGATCCGACGGAGTTAGCGGCGCGAACTGTCTGCTTTCATGGGTAAAAACGGACAAGCAATGGAGCTCGATGAAGTGTCATGGAGGTCACCCGAATGGGTACGTATGAACGGACTAACGACGGAAAATGTGTTGGATTATTTTGCACTTTCGCCATTTTACGATCGTACAGCGAACAACCAGGTACTGAAGATGCAGCAAGTGACGGGATCGCTGATTGAACAACTGCGACGAATGCGTGGCATTGAGTTCGTGGTCGCTGTAGCCAAAGAGCCCGAGTTATGGGTAATTCGGAAACAGAACCGGATTGGACCGGACGAAACGATTCCGTTAAGTACGTATTTTGTGGCTAACGAAATCATATACATGGCCCCGAGTGTTTACTCGGTGGTATCTTCGCATGTGTTAAATTTGACGAAATCACTGAAAGACTCTCTTGCTACAGCTTCGGCAATACTGAATGATGAGTATACGAATTAAGATTCACGCGTTATCACGCTTTTGTGTTTGCACAGCTGTGCAATTATTTACTAGACATAATGACAATTACTGAACTATTTAGACTACCAATATAGCTTAACTTTCGACTGCATGAGGATGAAGGATGTGATTGCGATCATCGGCAACACGGGTGTAGGTAAATCTAAACTTGCCGTTCAAATAGCACAGCGTGTTGGTGGTGAAATAATCAACGCAGACGCTATGCAGATGTATAAAGGCATTCCGATCATAACAAATAAGCATCCAGAACGTGAACGGCGAGGTGTACCACACCATATGCTCGGATTCGTTGACTGGCGCCACCAATACACGGCGCACGATTTCAGTAAAGATGCCGTGTCGGTTATTGACGGTATCTACAGTCGTGGCAAAGTACCGATCCTTGTCGGCGGGACTCACTACTACTTGAACTCAGTGCTGCTGAACATGACACTAGACGCCGAAGACGTTGAAGTGCCTGCATACCTTGACGAGAAGTCAAACGACGAATTGCATGAGATACTGCAGCGCGTAGATCCACCGTTAAGCCAAAAGTTTCATCCGAACGATCGACGTAAAGTACTTAAAGCAATATCATACCAGCTGTGTACAGGTACCAGGCTATCGGACGCCTACCTGGCACAGAAAGCGCGCCCGCCGCCGCCGGCCTACAGGACGCTGCTTCTGTGGGTCTACTGCGAGCCCGAGACGCTGTCTGCACGGCTAGATGCCCGTGTCGACGATATGGTTGCAGACGGTCTGTTAGACGAGGTCAAGCAGTTGCACGAGTTCTACACCACCACAAAGTCGCCTGCCGATGTCGGCCCATTGCAGGCTATTGGGTTCAAAGAGTGTCTGGCATGGGCAGAAAGCGGGAGTGAAGAGGACAAGACCGATGGCATAGAAGCCACAAAACGCGCCACTAGAAAGTATGCGAAGTACCAGACGCGGTTCATAAGGAAGAAGACGCTACTGCACACACGACAACTGCGCGACGCATACCCAGACCATGGCCTAGACGTGTACCTGTTGGACTCTACGGTGCTTTCCTCGTGGGACATTAACGTCGGCGAACGTGGTGAAAATATTGCCACGTTGTTTCTGAACGGCACCACGAGTGACGAACCGTTCGCGCCAGACCAGCTGAAACATCTGCTGGAGCCACCGAAAAACTATGATCTCAGTGACCGGCCGGACCTGTGGCTGCACAAGACCTGCGACATTTGCACTGTCGCTGGTAAACCGATGATCCTAGTCGGCGAAGAAGCCTGGCAGGAACATCTGCGATCGCAGCGTCACCGTCGCGGCGTTCGTGGAGCCAAAAAGCTGGCAGCCTACGAGGCATGGAAGAAGGCTAATGCTATGAACTGACGAACTACTACAAACTACTAAGAAGAAATGACAACATTAATAAAATAACCAGAAGTAAAGCCGGATGCCAGAGCAGAGGTCGTAAAGTCGTGTAATAGTACAGGAAGCGGGACAGGACAGACTGACTATATTTCCCATTCCTGCGTATCCATTGTCGGTGTTTGAGAGGGCGTGAGAACAGCAGGCTGAACTTTCTCTAAAATCGCAAAAGCCATAGCGTCGGCAGCTTCTTCGACAATCGCGGATGTCGACAACGGCTCCTCGGCGGACTCTGACTGTTCGAGCACCGAAGAGATCATCTGGTCACGGTCAGTCGGTGGAGTCGGCGGCATATACGATTGACGGTCGCATTTCGTGATAATAATAGCCGGCTCGATGTTATCCTCAGAGGCATTTTCGAGTATCGGGGGTAGATGCTCACTCTCTTTCTTCGAACGATTCGAGTCTCTGAATAGTCTTGCGATCTTGTACATTTGCTTCTGAGCTTCACTAGAACTGTAGAAAGAACAGTACATGAAATCTATGATCTATCGGATCTATAATGTGTATCAAAGGGGTCTATAAGGGTTCAGAAACCGTGGTTTCCGTCAAATAAAGGCAGCTAGCTGTTGAATAAAAGGAAGGGTCTTAATGGCACTTCGTATCTTGGTGGGGGGGACAACTCGGAATATTTCTAATTGGGATTAGACTTTCTGCGAGAACCACGTTCTTTTTGTATTATCTTGCTCTTTAGTTTCTCAACTGCGTATACTGTGAACAGAATACCGCCTTTCACAGCTCCTTTCTATATATATATAAAAGTTCACCGGGATATTACGTGGCGCTTGGGGTTCTCCGAACTAAACGCTGTCGCTGTATTCTCCGAAAACACCTAACTGCACTTGGCAGTTGAAAATTTTACGAACCTTAATAAGAAAAAAGAACCAGCTTGATTGGCTCTTTAAAAGTTAGATCGCAGTGTACAACTAGGTCTAGACTTTCTCGAATAATATACAAAAAGACGTTTACTGCAAGTCTTTATGACACATTTTTAAATCCCGGAAAAAACCGCACTCAAGTCCTCTCTTGTCATGCGTTCAGCACCAATCGGAAAGCCGTTCTAAATGAACAAAGCCAAAATCACCGTAACGCATCACCTACAAGTTTTCAATGCCGCAGTACGGCGCTCATAACAATCGGTAAAGGCCGTCCAGAGATGCCCTTTGAAAGTTACTATTTGGTCTGACTCGACTAAATCAGATATAAGGTTTCGCTTTTCCAGTTCATGCATCGCATTCTGATCTTCGGAAAACGCCGTCTTAGTTCATACCCGCAAATCAGGACCACCAACTGCCAGGAACGCCAAAAATGCAAACAATCTTGGGTGTAAAAATAGCACACAGTTGGAATAAGACCCAAAATAGAATCAATTTGCTTTTTCGATACAATCGATACTTAGCAAATTGGAAATCAGCAGCAGCTAAATATCTGCAGATCAAAGCCCAAGAGAATCAGTCACAACTAATCTATCATGCGAAGACAGGCCATTCGCATCAGATCCAAAAATATCTCGTCGAGCATCCTGGCGTGACATCGCACTGTTCGTGCTTCTCGGAGTCGCCGGCCTTGATCCAACGTGAGATCCTGTTTCAGACCCAAACGTACGTTGTGGCGATATGAGGTTTTCCATGTGCGGATCCGTCTGCGCATACCCAGCATTTTGGCGACGACTGTGCGCACTAGTAGAAGGCACTAGGTCCAGCGGCGCCTGATTGCCTTCTGACACACTTCTCTCGTGTCCCCGATCGTCGCTCATCTGGTGGAAATCAGCCCGCAGACCAAGCGGCGGCTGTCCTTGCGCTTGCGTTTGCATGTAGTTTGGCGATGAGTACTGCGGTGCCGCCGGCGCATTGCGGTACGAGGAGTACTCGGGTTTGCCTTGAGAGCCCTCAGCATAGTATCCAACGGGGTTTCTGCGCGGAGACGGTCTTCGCTGATTGCCATTGGCGTTGGCCCCCGCTCTCTGGTACTGTAAGCTGTTATCGTACGGAGGCTGTCCACTATGGTTGCTCTGCACACTGTGATAGCTGTTGTTTGAGCCAGACGGCGTCAGTCCGTTGACGCTCGAAGACGAAACAGCCCCTGCTATGGGGGCAGGACCAGGGCGTGCCGGCAGGCTCTTTTCCGGAGAGTAGGCATACGCCTGCGCAACTTCAGGTTGGCTGCTATCAAATGCTTCTTGAGCTATGAAAGGTGATACGCTCGGCAACGGTTTCTGTTGAGGAACAGAATTAGACCGTTCGTGTCCGGGAGCAACATCTCTAGCGCTTCCGGGTCGACTGGCACTGTCCGCGTCATAACGCCTTACTTCTGGGGCAAGATTTATTCCTTCTGTATCGCCAGAGAAGCCGCTGGAAAGGCGTCTCGACAGTACTTCTTTAATATTTTTGCGCCATTCGTAATCAGACCATTTCTCTGAGCCAGGGCTGGCTACAAGCAAGCGCAAATCTGCAACATCGAGGTACTTTGGACGACGCTGAGAGGGAAACGCAAAAAGCATCGATCTAACGTCGTTCTTATCAGAGTTGAGACGTCTCGGTCGGCCGTATAGACCAAAGGCGTCAAAGGTAGGGATGATAAATCGAATCAAGGTGTCAAACCCGGGCACTGCGGGATGCAGTTCGGGAATTAAGAATACAAAAGCCCCAGTAGGTTCCTTACTGTTGCCGAATACCACCTGACCTTCTATTTTCATCAGTGTAGACTGGCTGACAAGAAGCTTTGATTCAGGGTATATAGCGTATGCAGAATGGGCGGATACAACTTTCGCAAGAGGATCTTTTTTCCCAGCCTGCTTTTTGTTTTCGTAAAAAGATATGTTGCCAGCAACGCTTTTCTTAAATCGTCTTTCTTCAGACGGGTTAACGACTATATAGCACCGCTTCCAAGGCATTCCAGCGCCGAATCTTACGCGGCCCCATTCACCGTGTTTACGCTTGGTTTCACTCAAGATGGAGCGGATATCGTTAAGTCTTGAACCTTTTGCTGAGAGCAAAGCGCCGGTATAAGCTTCCTGTAGAGAAGTGTGTTCGAACACGGCGAGGCGCAAGGCTGCGGTCCATTCTTGGAGCAGTTCGGGGGTTTGAAACTGCAGTAAGTAGCGGTTGCGCAAAGTTGTTGATAAAGCGATAATGTTAGAAAGAGGGCCGTTAGCGGTTGGGAGCTGGGCAATAGATCTGAAATTTGAGTCTGTCACATTTATGTAAGACGGTTTTGAGAGTTTGTTGAAATCGCCTGCAGCGGCATCTAGTTCTTTGGCGTCCCAAACGGAAAGAACGGTGCCTGCGAGACGGCCGTAAACCTCCACCCATTTGCGGTCAGCGACGGGGTTGCCGTCGGCATTGAGGTCATCAAGTTTCATGAAGTAGCCTTGCGCGTATATCCTGCGTGCCTGTGTTGCCAGCAGGTGGATAGCCGGAGTGAGTTCCTGCTCAGAGTCCTTGTCGTCCATCTCTGTGAGTATATGTCTCTCGGATACAGCGTCAGGGTCTCGGAACAGGGCGGAAGGAGGGCGATCGAACTGGGCGTGCGAGTTCATTTTTGGTGAGGGCAAAACAGTGGAGCCTTCAAATGCCAACGGATGAGAGCTGTTTGCGAAGACAGATACGTCAGGCGTTCGAAGTCCGTCTGAGGTGGTGACACCGTCAGGAGAGTAGCTTGTGCTTATGTTCTGAAACTGTTTTTTGTTGCCAAAGGACATGATTCTAGGGCGGGCCATGGCGTGCGAGTGGTGGCTAGAGTAGAGAATGCAGCTTTGCGATAGCGGAGGTTAAGGTTGCAGCGGGATGCTATGGGTTCGACACGGACGCGATTGCAAAAGAAGACCAGTGGTTTCGCGCGCAAAAGAAGAACGAGCAAGAGACGATGTGCGCGCGAAAGACTTGAGGCTTCAGGGAGGAACAGCGATCAAGGTGTAGGGAAGTGGAGGCGCAGCTGGTCTGGAAAGATATTTTGCAGAGACACACAGTAGAACAGACGGAAGAGGAAGATGAGACGACGCAGAGATAGCACAGAACGGGTTAAATTAGTTAACAGCAAGTGTTACAAATTTCTTGAAGGCGAAACGAGGCGCGAAAAGGATGTAGAGAAGAAGGAGAAAAACACTAAGTCGGCTAAGTTGGAAAAATGTATGGGCGAACGATGGGATACATAATATTTAGAGTTTAAATATTGCGAAAAGTAGCGGTTATAACAATATGTCAGCCAATGATATGTGGCGTTGCTATGGTTACTACATAACTTTATGGGAATGTTGATTGCGGGTATGTTATGCGGATGTCGCTTATGATGGCTTGGTTGGCTGTGCGGGGCAGTATTGCGAAGCGGAGATGATTATATGAGTTTGCGTATCTATAGGCGAATGTTAGGATGTTATAATTGGGACGCGTGTGTCTCGTGGCGAGTGCTGACGAAGGGATCGTTGCGGGTTTCGCTAGTGACGCAGGCCGGGGAGTGAGTACTTACTTGGGAGGATCAGCCTACAGGAGGGTGAATCACAGACTGCTGCACTGTTCAATATACGGGAACTACTCAGAAATACCGGGACAGTAGCACGGAGGTTAGTTCGGAGGCCGAATGAGGTCTGTCTTGCGGGGCGGCGACGGTGTGTGGCGAACAAGGCGGCGTCACAGCGGCAGGTGGCAGTAGGCGAATCAGAGGCCGGAACGACCGAGGGGCTGAGGTTCAGAGTTGGCGTAGCAATGGCGCCAAAGAGACAACCGTCGGGGCTGAAGCCGGAACTAGAGGCCTTGGCAAAAGGGTACACGAATGGAGACGATGCGGTGTATGCGGACGAGCATATTTTGGCGGTGGCGGACGGAGTAGGGGCCTGGAACACAAAGGGCAGCGGTCAGCCGGCACTGTGGTCGCGACTACTTGTGGGGTACGGTGCTGAAGAGGTGGCAAAACGACGGGCGAGTGGTGCAGGTACTGGCTACGGCTGGATGATCGAGCCTTTGAGCCGGGCGTACGAGCGCACAAAGCAAGAGTGTGCACGGCGCGGCGTGCGAGGGACTACGACTATAGCGTTTGGGTCGTTGGTGTACCAGCAGCTGCATATTGCTGCGTTAGGCGACGCGCGCATCTGGCTGCTGCGGCCGACACAGATCGAGGATGAACAGGGTCATGAGATCGCAACGTTTGCGGTCGTTTATTCGAACCACGAACAATGGCATTGGTTCGACTGCCCGCGGCAGCTGGGGACCAATTCTGTTGACACGATCAAGGAGCACTGTGAGACAGCAGTCGTACCTGTACGAAAAGGCGACCTTGTTATTGTATCGTCGGACGGTCTCAGTGACAACTTGTGGGAGCCCGAGATCGTCGAGATATGCACCGAAGGCCTACAAAAGGGCATACAAAACACAGCCGAACTGCTGCTAGATAGAGCTAGAGCTATTGCATTCGACGTCTATTCGATCAGCCCTTACATGGAGCGTGCACAGATGGAAGGTCTGGCGTACGAAGGCGGCAAGCGTGACGATATCAGTATCGCGCTAGGGCTTGTTGAATGAGCTCAAGGCTGCCCGCGCAGAGGTTAAGTGCGATCAATTGAACATGCGAACACCAACAATCGCCACATACACATCAAATATACACGGTTTGCAGTCCGCAAACCCACAGACATGACATACATACCATGATCGCTATTTTCTCATACTCATACTCATAATCATACTCATAATCATATAACATCAGCTACTCTTTAAGACACTCAACTTTGACCTTTGTCTGCTGTTCTGTGCCATCTGTCCTGCAGAAACAAATATCGACTCGCCCCATCCCTTTGAAATTGACTCTGCCTCTGATGCTACGACGTTTGCTTCTGACTGTACAATCGCCTCGGCCGTGGCGAACTTTTTGAACGTAGTGTCGCCGATTTGCGAAGCCTGGTGCAGCTTGATGATCACCTGTTTCACTTCCTTCAAGATTACCATACGCTTCATTACCTCACAAGCATAATTCAGCAGCGCTGCCTTGACGACTTGGTCCGGTATAGTTTCTTTATTGTTTGTCCAAGCTTCTTTGGTCTTAAAGTACGCTTCAGAGTCCACGTTACCGTTATCAAACCATGGTTCCAGCGACGCGAACTCCTTCGCCTTGCGCAACCTGTATGACTTCGAAAAGAAGTAAAACGCCGCAAGAACAACACCAATATACAAAAATGGCACAACAACTTCACTGCCAACCATAATGTCTTTACGAATTACAAACAATTACAGTGGGTGCTGTCAGTTTCTGCGTCCATCCAAACCTCAAAAACCTTAATTGACTTGCACTACTTACTTGAACGGCAAAACCTGTCTGCTGCCATTACCCTCTAATTTCGCTACGAACCATGATACTCAGGTTTCGCGGCCGTGATGGCACATTTCGTATAGATCTTCCCGCTGATGCTACGATCAGTGATGTTGTCCAGCAACTCAGTCTGCGTATCCCTTCAGCACAGCCTTCCACCTTCACATTCTCCGATGCACCTAATCGCCCCGGTCAACTTGCCACTGAAGTCCTCTCTAAGACGGTTTCTGATCTTGGACTCAAACACGGTGACCTGTTATTCCTTGCTTATGATTCTGCGGGCACAGGCGATGCTGCTACCGACACACCTGACGCCACCAACGCCTCTGCCAGACCCGCGGGTCCAGCCGCTGTGTCCTTGTCAGACCTCGACAAGAAGTTGCTCGCAATTGACGGCAGAATCAAGCGTCCACGCGATCCGAAGTTCTGCAAGCATGCAGCGAACGGAATGTGCGAATACTGCAGCCCGTTAGAGCCCTGGGACCCCGCCTATATTGAAGAACACAAAATAAAGCACCTCAGCTTCCATACCTATCTACGCCAGCTACAGCACCAACAACACTCCGAGGTCGGCTCAACTGTAACGAAATTCCTTTCTCAGCCATTTTATGGCGTTAAGAAACCTTGTCCTAACAAGCACGCGCCCTGGCCGAACGGTATCTGCAGCAAATGCCAGCCGTCCGCCATCACGCTGCAACAGCAGCAGTTCCGTATGGTTGATCACGTCGAGTTCGCGTCACCATCGATCATAAACAGATTCTTGGATTCTTGGAGAAGCTCTGGCTTGCAGCGATTTGGTTATATGTTCGGCACATTGAAGCCTTATACCGATGTTCCGCTGGGTATAAAAGCCGTGGTAGAGGTGATCTATGAGCCGCCACAAAGAGACGAGTCAGACGGTCTGCAGCTGACACTACCGTGGGATGACGAGGATAGGATCAATCACATTGCCAGTGAATGCGGTCTGGTCCCGCTTGGTGCTATATTTACAGACCTCACCGATGCAGGCAACGGCGACGGTTCTGTTATATGCCGACGCCATGCCAACTCGTACTTCCTTTCGTCACTAGAGGTGTGTTTTGCCGCTGAGATGCAGCGACGACATAGACTCAAAATTCCGTTTGCCGAGAACGACGAGTTCTCTTCGCGGTATGTGACATGTGTAATTAGCGGGAACACGAAAGGCGAGATCGAAGTGTCGGCCTACCAGGCGTCTGCGGCGGCGGAATCGATGCTCGATGTGGACTTGATTGAGCCATCTACCGATCCCGGACAGATGCTAGTTAAGCTGCCACAGTCGGGCTCGGATAGATACGTTCCGGATATTTTCTACAGAAAAGTGAACAAGTACGGGGTGGGCGAGCAGCATAGCGCGAAACCCGCGTTCCCCGTCGAGTATCTGATTGTGACTCTGTCGCACGGATTCCCATCGGAACCGCAGCCTGTATTTAGTGGTCCGGGCGCGTTCCCCGTTGAGAACCGTGGGTATATTGGTGAGACCGCAGACACGGCGTCTGTAAAGAAGGCGGTACTGAACAACGCGCTGAATGTATCTTCGGTGAGTGACTTCCATCTACTGTGCTACATTCAGTCGATGAATATCCTAGATGAGGAGGGGTTTAAATTGCTGGTGGAATTTGCGACGACGCACGAGGAGAACGTGGGGCTTAAACTTGAATCAAATGCCAGCTGGCAGACGTTTGTTATGATCTTAGAGTCGTCCTAGGCCATTGCGGGCAACCAACCGCTTGGGATCATTACCCACCACCACTAGCTGCACTACCGCCGCACCTAGATTTCGACGTGATGGAGTACCGGGTGTACGATAACGGGGACTTTGACGAAATAAAACAACTAATCGCATCGGACTTATCGGAGCCTTATTCTGTGTATGTTTATAAGTTTTTTCTGCTGCAATGGCCGGAGCTGAGCTTTGTGGCGTGCGACAATGGCAAGGTCATAGGTGTGGTAGTATGTAAGCTGGAGACGCACAAAGAAGTGCGCCAGCGCGGGTATATAGGCATGTTGACGGTAAGCACGGAATATCGGCGGCGAGGGATTGCGCGGGAACTAGTCAGATTGGCGATCAACAGAATGAAGGACGCTGGTGCAGATGAGATCGCGCTCGAGACTGAGGTGTCGAACATCGCTGCTGCCAAGTTGTACACAAGTATGGGGTTCATAAAGATAAAACGGCTACGGCGATACTATTTAAGCGGCAACGACGCCGAGCGACTAATTCTGCCGCTCACGAAAAAAGCAGGACAATTATCGATATTCGGCAACACGCTGTTCTAAGTTTAGTCGTCGGTGAGACGGCCAGCAATGTAGTAACAGATACCGCTTCCCTCTTTCATAGAGAAAGAAAACATAAGAGGGGTCTCAGCATCGATCATCTTAATAACAACCCTTTCATTGATATTCTTGTTCTTCGCAAAGGAGAGAACGTAGTGTGTCGTAAGCGACACCTTGAACGGGGCCTCGATGTTCATTCTGACGGAATTTGACGCGTTCGTAGAGTCCTCAAAGGGGTGTACAAGGTAATCAGCAGTGCTCTCCTTGCTGGAGCACGATATTCTCAGCTTGTCCTTGTCGAATTCCAAGACCATGATTTCAGAAAATAGCGAGATGTCGCGTGCGATGCGGAACAGTTCTTGCGTTGGCATCTCGAGCTCGTTCGTCCATGTAAGTTCCGGAACTTCCTCCTCCATAGGGTCTATGTGCGTCAGTTTAAGTGCGAACTCGGCTACATCTTTTTTCTCGCCACGATCGACCTCGAACTTCACCTTCAGCTCACTCACTTCATCATCGTCGTTCTCGTAGCTGAGCGCAAGCAGACTATTGTCCGGGCCGCACTTCAAGATCTTCAAAAGGGTCTCGAGGTTCACACCAAGAAGAAGAGCCTCGTCGTCGCACCTGTACTCGTTCCACCAAGTAGCTGACAACGTCACAAATGTGAAGGCAATGTGCGAGCTGTCCAGCGCTTGCATCTTCAGCCCTTCACGCGTAAATTCAAAATTGCACTCTTTAATGTGCTCGCTCATCGCCTCAACGACGCTGCGAAATACTTTCGGTTCCTGTAATTTGCATTCAAGCATTTTTCCAATCTCTTGCAGGCAAAAACGCGTCTGATGTCGAAAGTCTAGCACCACCAGCTTACGCGTTAGTATTGGTTGCTATGCCAGAACCCATCCCACTAACTAAAACGCCCTAGTCAAACTTCAACTCCTCCTTCTACCACCTCATCTGATCAGCCGTATTTATACCTATTCCCCCTTATATATTTCTGTTTATACCTATTCCGCACGCATATACACTTATATTACCCATACCCATCTGTTTACACTGATTTATTACTGAATATGCGCTCATTTATTCACTCAAATGGTTCTATTATTGACGTCTCTCAGCAGTCTAGCCGCCTAACTACCCCGGTGCACGCGGCCGCTGCGCCCGCACCCTCGCCGCTATTCGCCTCCAGTGCCGAGTACCAGCCATTCAAAACCGTACTTGGCCCTGTGCCTGCCGTTGAGCCCTCTAACATATTCGCACAGCCGCGCCCGCCCTCGGCAAAGTTCCCCGCTCACTACTTCACGTCTAGAATATCAGATCACCTCTACAGCGTCTTGCACGACAGCTCTACTCTTCTAGAAACAGACTACGACTTCTTCCCGCAGTCAGGGTTTTCTAATGACCCGCTGCAGTTTTTACCGTACTCTCAACCCGACCCGCTGCTTGATACCGCGCCGGACTACAGTTCGCCCATCTCTCTTGACGACAACCAGAACCACGACTTTCTGATTGGGTCTATTCTCGCTAACGCTATTGAGAACCAGCCGGCCAATTGCATCACGGCTGCCTCTCTCTTTAACCCCACGCGCGTTACTGCCGAAAAACTGTCCTCTCGCAGCCTAGTAGTGAAAGTATCCACCACAAAGGGCCTGCCAACTGCAGACCAGCAACCCCAGCGTCCTTCGCATCTGGATTCTCTGCAGACGCAATCGCTTACACAATCGCAACTCCGCCAGGAGCCAAGAGAACACAAGTCGCAGAATGATTGCATTGATATGCGCATCATCAGAGCCAGGCCGATCAGGAGTTTCCCTTCTTACATACCAATACGACACGAGTTCCCTCGGTTTTATAACCAATTCCCGCGGTTGGAAGAATCCAAGCCGCCGTCTAGGTACGACTCCTATACGCAGTACCCAAATACCGATATTTACAGTCCACGGTACACGCGTGGCGTGGCTAACGGCAAGGAAGCATTGTGTCCGATATGCGCAGTCGCGGCGGAGTCTGGCGGCGAGAGCAGATACGTCTGGCTAAAAACGAAGTGTAGCGCGTATTGGTACCATATGAATTTTTACCACGGGGTCTCGTCGCTCACCAAGATGCCTGTGTCTCCGCCGATTGCGTTTAAATCGTATCCGCTGTCTCCCGAAGTCCTCGGCAAAAGCTACGCGTCGAGTTCCGAGGCCATATATGCGCTCCATGGGAAGTGCCACGAATGCCTGCAGTGGGTTGCTCTTGAGAAGCAGAAGGCGGGTACGCACTACACGGTGCCTGAGCTTCTTTGGTTTCAGCACGCCAAGAAGTGTCACACAACGCGGATCGACGGCGAAGGTCTTGAACTGATTGCGCCAGGTAGCGTCGATGTGACACACGTCATCTAAGAAACAACGCACCGCATTCCGGCTGAGTCACTATGGATACCCTATGGGCCATGCGACAGCTGGGCCCCGCCCTGTTGTCGCAACACCACAGCACCCCCCTTTATTTGCGAACGTTTTACCTACCCTTCCTCTCCTTCTCCCAGCACCCCCGACCCGACGACTTCGACTAGCGTATATATACACGCACATAAGCATCTGCGGTGCGACGATCGTAGTAGATAAATGGTAGCGACAGTCACGCTCGAGCAGGCGCACGACGATGACACTGAGCTGTGGATCTTTGGCTATGGGTCTCTGATCTTCAAGCCGCCGCCGTATGCGGATCAACGTGTGCCTGGGTACATTCAAGGCTACGTGCGACGGTTCTGGCAAAGCTCGTCAGACCATAGAGGCACGCCTGAGTACCCTGGTCGCGTCGTCACATTGATAGAGCATGCGCACTGGCGGCAACTAGACGACCCGTCGCCCACAGCGGACGTTTGGGGTGTGTGCTACAAGATCCAGCCGGAGAAAACTCTCGAGGTGATGCGGTACTTGGACGTGCGCGAACAGGACGGCTATACGGTGCACAAAGTCAATTTCTATCCGTATGATCGCACGTCGAAACCAGTCCTGGCGCTCGTATACATCGGCACGCCGTCGAACCCGTCGTTCACGGGCCCCGAGTCGCTGTCCGACGTAGCCACGCGCATCTCTCGCAGCATAGGCCCATCAGGGTTCAACTGTGACTATCTGTTTAAGCTGCAGGAAGCTATGCAGGAGCTTGCGGACGAGACCGGCGCCGATATCCGCGATCCTTACATCGAAAGCTTGTGCGACCTTGTCACGCAAGAGATCGAGAAGCACAACCTCAAACTGACGCCCTCTAATGCCAAACACCCCTGCGAGTCTGTTCTCTACTAGCAATGCGCTGTGACTCTCTTTATTACCAATATATTGACTCTTTTATTAGAAATATCTATTCATGTACCTATTCATGTACCTTGTAGCGTTCCTGCCACACCTGTCTTCCGACTACACAGCCATGGACCTGCAGATACTTCTGGGTCTGGACCCGGACTCTGCCCGGCAAATACTCGAAAATGTCGACACGATGTCGTTGGATGATGCATCGGCGTTCCTGCACGATCTTCTGGGCGATGGGCCGGACGCACTTGACTTCATCGTGGAATACAGCCGTAAACGGGCGGTCAAACAGGCAGAACCGCCGCCTAGAAGGACGCCACCGGTGCATACGCCAGTAGCGACACCTGTACGTTCACAAACGAACACTCCACAGCCGATCGATATTGACAAAGCGATCAGAGAAGATTCTGGCGTGTCTACTCCATCTGCCAGCGGCAACACGCTCTCTAAGAGGCAAGCACTTACACGGCTGCGAACAGTGCTTGACGACCTCAAAAGTCCACAGCCAGGGCTAAATTGTTTCTGCCAGGCACAGATCCATCCGTTGCTTGAGCCTGTGCCGAATTGTTTGAACTGCGGTCGCATAATCTGCGAAAAGATCGGGTTTGGCAACTGTCCAACATGCAACAGCCTACTAATCTCGTACGAAGACCGCAGGGACATGATTCAGCAGGTAGAGACCTATATTGTCTCTTTAGAGAGCGCCAAGCTGCAATCGAAAACGTACGCATTGCTGCGGGATCTCGAAAACCAATTCCAGCTTGTCGATGCCGGCGAACGACCATCACGGCCGACACCGCTGCTACGCGCTCTGCTGCTCAGCAAACAAACACCGCGTACAAGCACTGAACCGTCTAGCAAGCCTGTCGTGAGCGTGAAGCTGCAAGGCAAGCGAGCTGTAGTGCGTGAAAAGCGCCGCGTGCAAGTACCTGCAGCTGCCAGCACGCCCGTTGAGTATGAATCGTCTACGGAGGCCTTCATGAACGAGAAGAAACTGCCTTTGCCGGTGTATACGAAAGAACTGAAAAGCACGCAGTACAAACAGCATATGACTCATGCGGCACACGAAACAAGTGCACAAATAGTGCAAACCAACTACGATACGTTGGGCTAGATACATATAATGACAGTTATTTACTATAGACAGTACTTGGTGCTCATTCAAGTCTAGTCGGAAGGACCAATCATATTCTCGGGCCGGACCCATTGGTCAAACTCCTCAGAGGTCAAAACACCGAGCTCAAGCGCAGACTCCTTGAGGGTGATGCCCTTCTTGTGAGCGTTCTTAGCGACCTTGGAAGCGGCGTCGTAGCCGATCTTAGGGTTCAACGCGGTGACAAGCATCAGAGACTCGTGGAGAAGCTGCGAGATACGTTTCTCGTTAGCGACAATTCCGTCCAGGCAGTGGACACGGAAAGAGTTGCAGCCGTCGGCAAGTAGACGAATAGAGCTCAACAGGTTGGAGATCATAACGGGCTTGAACACGTTGAGTTCAAACTGGCCAGAAGCACCAGAGTATGTAATGGTAGCGTGGTTGCCGAATACTTGAGCGCAGACCATTGTGAGGGCCTCGTTCTGGGTCGGGTTGACCTTGCCTGGCATGATAGAGCTGCCGGGTTCATTTTCAGGGAGAGAGAGCTCTCCGTAACCGCAACGCGGGCCAGATCCAAGGTATCTGATATCGTTGGCGATCTTGAACAAAGAAGCAGCGACGGTGTTGAGCGCGCCAGAAGCCTCGACCACGGCGTCGTGGGCAGCGAGGGCTTCGAACTTGTTGGGGGCGGTTTCGAACTTCTCGCCGGTAATCTTGGAGACCTCGGCGGCGACGGCTTCAGCGAAACCCTTTTTGGTGTTAAGACCGGTGCCTACGGCGGTTCCGCCCTGGGCGAGGAGTCTCAAACGAGGAAGGACTCCCTCGACACGGGCGATGGCGTTGGTGATTTGGTGAGTGTATCCGGAGAACTCCTGGCCGAGAGTGAGAGGAGTAGCATCTTGGAGATGCGTGCGTCCGATCTTGATGATCTTAGAAAACTCGTCGGATTTTGCCTGGAGAGAGTCGCGGAACTTGGTCAGCGCAGGGAGCAGTTCGGAAGTGATCTGCAAAACGGCGGCGATGTGCATGACAGTAGGGAATGTATCGTTCGAAGACTGCGACATGTTGACGTGGTCATTCGGGTGGACTGGGCTCTTGGATCCGAGTTTTCCGCCGAGAATTTCGATCGCACGGTTCGAGATAACCTCGTTGGCGTTCATGTTGCTCTGGGTTCCGGAGCCGGTCTGGAAAACGACGAGAGGGAAATGGTCCATGAGTTTTCCAGACTGGACTTCGCGAGCAGCTTGCTGGATGGCATCTGCGACCTTGGGGTCCAAGCCGTAGGTGGCATTGACCTTAGCGGCGGCCTCCTTGAGGACACCAAAGGCCTTTACGATTGGTTCGGGCATGCGTTCACGGGGGCCGCCGATCTTGAAGTTCTCAAAGGAGCGCTCGGTCTGGGCACCCCAGTATTTGTCGTCGGGGACCTCGATGTCGCCAAAGGCGTCTTTTTCAATGCGTTTCGCCATAGAGGTAGAGGAGAATGCAGCAGCACGTTTGGGCACTGATGATACGATTCTGGACAACATCGCTATATGTGGAAAGGGTTCTGGGCAGCGAAAAGCTAATGCGGGGTAAAAGTTATCCGACAGAGAAAAATAAAAGGCAGATACAAAGTATAAAGTGGCGTGAAGAGCGTCAGGAAGCGGCAGAAAGCTCTATGAATGCGATTGCGGGTGCCGGAAGTGCAATTGCGGATAACTGTCAGTTAATGTCTATAGAGGTGTCGTGCAAACTCTAGCTTTCCTTTTTAAGGTGTAACGGAAAGGTCCCGGTAACATCCGGAGGGGTGTTCTATTAGTTGCGAAGGTTTCCGAAGCGAGTAGTGCGATCGGGTTGAGGGTTATAGAACTAGGTAAAACCGAGACGGTTCTGCTGTGCGCGGACGATAAAAAATGTCGATCGCCGTTGATAATGTTGTTGCAAACAACGTAGCGATGCTCCGGTGTATCAACGAGCGGAGCCTGCCGGTGAAGTTCGATGCGAAGTTTTATGAGGGCGCCGTAGAGGCGAAGGATCTGTGTTACCTGGGGTTCTATGAGGAAATACCCGTTGGCGGGATCCGGTGCGAGCTCGTGATGCCCGAAGGCGCTAAAAACGCCGACAATGCCGCTGCGAAACTGTATATAATGAGTCTGGCTGTGTTACCGGCGTACAGACGGCACGGTATTGGCAGTCTGCTGCTGAGTAAAGTGGTAGAGGTGTGCAGAGAGAAAAAAGTTCATGAAATCGTTATACATGTGAGTGTCGAGAACGAGGATGCTCTAGCGTGGTACAAGAAGCGCGGGTTCGAGCAGACAGGCACTCTCGAGGGCTACTATAAGCAACTTTCCAACACGAAGGCGGCGGTCCTTGTGAAAAAAGTGTAAATGGTGTTATCGAGAGGTGTTATGCCTCGCCTAGATGGTACTCTAGGAACTGGTCTATTGAGCGGTTGGCCAGTGCGAGTAAAAGGTTTGGAAGAAGCAATGCAGGAGCGAGGAACATCATGCAGGGGATTGCGTCGCCGTGGCAGGCGACAATTCCAGATACCAGTATGCCGACGAGGTAACCCGAGACGCTTAATCGGATGAATTGTGGACGCTTGAACGTAGAGCTGTAGGCCTGTATAGACTTGAGGAAGATGCTAGGGACGATTATGTCACCGAGACCGAGTTTCAGTTTGGCTTCATTGAAGACGAAGACAAGGCACGGCAGAGACGGCTGTGAGCTGCTTAGGGCAGGCATCACGGGTATGCCGTATACATAGACGATATCGATAAGCCAGAAGAGTAGCATGTACAAAATAGCGGTCTTCATTGTGGGCAGCGAGACTGTGAAGCAGACAAGGTATGCAAGGACTGCATTTGCGATGTTTGTAACAATATTGTAGGATTGTTTTGTGGCGAGGATCAGGATGCTGGAGACCAAAAAGAACGCGAGGAACTCGACCATGCCGACACCAGAAGAAAGGCGTTCTGCGTAGAAGTTGTCCATGAACGTAGACAGGACGACGGCAAGAGCTGCTGCTTGAGCTATGCAAACGACAGCGTCTATGACGAACTGGAACACATAAGGATCGACGAACTTGTAGAGGCCGTAGAGAAAGAGGCCCGTGCCGGCAGCGGCGGAAGCGATGATCCAGGAGTCCGAACTGGGATGGGATCGCGCGGGCGCAGGCGTGGGCGCTGGCTGACGTCCAAAGAACGGTAGCGCCGGGTCAATAGGTATAAATGATCTGTTTGCGTTCCAGGCTACGCAAGCTGTAGATACTATAGACGCCGCGAGCACTACCACGGCGCAATCAGAATCCATTTTTGGTGCACTAGTGCTAGGTGTTGTCTCTGTATAAGGTGGCCAGTACTTTTGGGAGGTCAGATGACTATATCGGACTAATCGGCTTCAGTTGCTGGTTGCAGCTGACAATGTACAATTCTACAGGTATTAGCTTTATGTACAACTATCGAGAAGATCAATTGCTCACTTCGACGACGCAACCGTACCGCAGGCTGAGCAGGTGCGCTTCTCCATATCGCTGTCGAAATCCAGCACCGCTGCTTTCACCTGGGTGCCCAGATCGGTACAATGGAATGCGGCCTCGTAAACGATCTTGCGGCATTGGCTGTTCGGACAGTACCATCGCAGACGGTCAAGCGCATTCTGAGGCCGTTTCTGTTCAACAACAATGCCTACAGTGTCAGCGAACCGCACAGGGTTATGTGGCGTATTCCCTGGTAGAAGGAACAGTTCCTGCTCTTTGATCACTATATCGCGGAACTCGCCGTTATCAACGACCTTCAACAACATATCGCCCTTGTACTGGTAGAAATACTCAGGCGTCTCGTTGATGTGATAGTCTGTGCGCTCGTTTGGACCGCCGACAATCATCACCGTGAAATCCTCATTGTACAGGCAGTAGTTGTTGATAGGTGGCTGCAGTAGATGTCCATTCTCTTCAAGCCATTGCGGAATGTTAATAGGAGGACCGAGCATCGGTTAAAGACCCTAGATCGCTGATCGCAAATGCACAAGTAGCAGCGTCTTTTCGGATAAACAGCTAGTCTGATTACTTAATCGACTCATTATTTAATTGTGGTTGGTTGCCTCGCTGGGCAGTGTGCGGCTGATAAGCTTTTGCACCAACGTCCGCAATCCTGCGCACAACCTGATCGCTTTCTTTCTTTTCACGTTTGCCAACCATTCGGCTGCCACGCACATTCTCCCTAATGGCTGCACCTGCGCGGCTTGCTGATATATTGCAGGTCGACCCTTCTAAAGTGCATATTTCGGCGGACGGCGCCGTCAGCTTTGACCCTACGGCGGAAGGCGGCCAATGCCAGGCTGCTCTGCTGCGAGCTGCCGAACTGCTCAACTCCAACCAGCCCGTCGCTATACCCACAGAAACAGTGTACGGCTTAGCTGCGTCGGCGCGGTCATCAGACGCCGTTCGGTCTATTTATGCAGCTAAGAATCGGCCCGCCGATAACCCACTGATCGTGCATGTCGGCTCCATTCAGCAGCTGGATAGCCTGCTCAAGGGCGACCCGATCCCCGCTGCGTACCGTCCGCTGATCGACCGATGCTGGCCAGGCCCGCTCACTATACTGCTCCGCAACAAGCAAGAGTACGGTATCTGTCCAGAAGTCTCTGCTGGTCAGCCGACATTCGCCGTCCGCATGCCTGTACACCCTGTTGCGCGCGCACTGATGATCTTGAGCGGTCTGCCGCTAGCGGCACCCTCGGCGAACGCGTCCACGCGGCCGTCACCGACGCTCGCGTCACACGTCTTTGAAGATCTCAAATACCAGATCCCACTGATCCTCGACGGCGGGCCCTGCGATGTCGGTGTCGAGTCTACAGTGGTCAACGGGCTTGTCAGCCCGCCTTTACTGCTGCGGCCAGGCGGGTACTCGCTCGAGGAGATCAGACAGCTCGGTGGCACAAGCTGGCAGGACGTGGTCGTTGGCAAGGCCACAGCACAGGCCGATGAGAAGGTGCAGACGCCCGGAATGAAGTACAAGCACTATTCACCCACTGCGAAAGTGGTACTATTTAGCACATCCACTGACCCCGAAGGCTACTTATCGGAAGTCAGCGACGCCGCCAAGGTGATCGTCTTGCGTACGCAACGGTTCCCCGAGACAATTGATCGCGCAAACGTGACCGTAGAAAACCTCGGAGCTACAGGCAAAGAGATTTCGCGCAACTTGTTTGCGGCACTGCGACACGCAGACGAGGTTGGTGCAGACTTGGTGCTAGTGGAAGGCACAGACGAGTCCAATGAAGGCCTCGCGGTTATGAACAGACTAAGAAAAGCGGCGTCGTTAATCATATGACGAATTAATGATTTTCTACATTTAGATATTTCAGCATAACAGAAAAGAAAAAAAAATAATATAGCATTCTACATGCTCTCGAGCTGCTCGTTGATCTCATCCAGCTCGACTTTAGCGGCATTGTATTTGGCCTGCATCTCCTCGAACTTGTCTTCCCACGTAGCGACCTCTTTCTCAAGAGTGGCAACTTTACGGTTAGCGTGTTCAGATTCGACTTCGCTGTTTTGCAGCTTCTCGGTGAGTTCCTTAATCTTAGCCTCAGCCTCTTCCAAACTCTGCTCGAGCTGGTCATTCTTACGCGAAAGCGTCTCGGTTTGTGCACTAGACTCTTCGCCCGACGCAGCCTTAGACTTCGCTTCGGCAAGTTCGGCCTCTAACTTCTCAACACGCTCTTCCAGCAGGGCATTATTGTGGGTGAGCGATGTCACTTCCTGCTCTTTGCCGAGGTTATCTTGTTCCAGCGTCTTAATCTTTGCCAACGCTTCCTCAAGCTTCTCGTGGGCAGAATCAGCTTCGAGGCGCAAAGATCCAATTTTCTCTTTCAGTTTGTCCATTTCGATTCACGTCAATGATGAAAATAAGAGGTATTAATGTCACTTATATGTACGTAAATTGCTCGAAATCTCGTGCAAAAGGGTCCCCCTGTCGCTGGTGTTGTCTTTCTCTGAGCCCCCTTTTCAGGCAACTTGACACACCACCCACCCCACGCGTTCACAGCAAGGGCAAATTTTACCCGGCTTGGTTGCTATGCAAATCTATTCTAGGCAGTACCTAAACACACCTACAACACATACACACAGAGATACGTGCAATTGCGTATTTCAAAAGCTCAAATGGACATCTACAGAGACGTCAGGTCGGCCAGAAAGACGCCCAAGGCCCGTGTGAAGTTTGTGCAGGACGAGAACGCTCTTGCGGGCAAGCGCGTAGTCAGCAAGACGCCGCTGAAACAGGTCCAGACACCACGAAGAGTGCTGGGTGGGAAAGACACCAATCTGCAGGGCGGCACTGAGTTCAAAACGCCTGCTCCTACTAGGTTCGCGCGAAAGATTGAAGTTAAGAAAGATGTAGTGCCTGTGGAAGAAATCTCAGATCATTCAGAATCGTCAATAGAGTACTGCCCGCCGCCAGAAGAACCTCTCCCGTTTTCCCCAGAGGATGATCCGATCGATTTCAAAAAGTTTGCCAACACTTTCACACACCCTCAGGGTTCGCTCAGCTCGCTAATGCATGTGAAAAGACCTGTTATTGAGTCCCCAGAGTTCCAGCCTTTTGACATTGACGAAGATCTGCTCAAAGCGCTAGACAGCGACGAGTCCGTAGAACTATGACTTGCATGCCTCAAACTCTGTACCACTTGAACCGACTAACGTTCTAAACACTACTATGCTATACAGCATGACTACTGTTTCAGACTTACCAGGCCTTATTCTGAGACCTGCTACGCATTAATTTTCCATATAATATGCACGTTGCTATGTGGTCGGGGTCGACTACCCCCGTCCTGCAACAAACAGTGCACCTCAGCCTAACTTACACTTAACCACCACTCCCCTTGACAATGAGAACGCTTAGCGTGGGCCTACTGTTTGCATTGAATGCATTAACAGTGTTTGCGATAGGAGATTCTTCTCCATTTTTTGTATTTGGATACAAAGAGTAAGTGATTTGCCTAGGGAAGAGCTGGCTTTTCCCTTATGGTAGGGGAGAAGCCGACATGCCTTTTATTTCTGCCCTGTGGCACATAATCGTAAAACAATTCTTAATAGCATGAAACTAACCGCTACAATATAGACAACTGTCAGGATCGCCCAAAAAGGGAAACTATATGATCAACACTACGGAGTTTCAGGAACTCGTAGAGTCTCATACTGCTGAATGCGATTTTGATGCATACATACTAGTTCACCAACCCCATCTGCATCTGTCAGATATCATAGATTCGAACTCGATGCCTCACAGTAGCCAGGCGCTAAAAGTGTCGCCGATTTCGCATATCGCTGCCAACGTTGTGGGCGAGTACGACGTCAGTGGCGTTCGCGACCAGTTGGCGCAAAGATGCGGCGCCAAAGTGATACAGGCCGATGCGTCTAGCGGAAGTTTCAATTCATTCAGCGACAAACAGCCGCGGGTCATCACACTGGACTTCGAACCGCTGGCGACTGACAAGGAAACGCGAGCGAAACAGATTCTCAGCAACGATGCGGTCATTTTTAATGTTCTTTCGTCGTTGCCGTCCAAGAATGCTATTGTTGTGTTCTCGTCGACGCCCTTAGAGAGCCCGAACATGGTTCAGTCCAACGAAGGCGGCCACGCAGAGGCGATTCGTGTTGCTACACCGCCTAAAAATTTCCGTCGATCGGATAAACAACGCCCACCTAAAGTTGACCGGGCCCATTCAGGTCTGTTCTCGAAATACTCCTTTGTATCTGCGGGCATATTGATGGGATTCTTTGTCGTCGTTACTGTTTTGGCGATTGTTTATGTTGGTCTGTCTGTTATTTCCGGGATGTCGGTATCATATTCTGCTTTTGAAAAGCAGAAAACCAGCTAGATTTGCGCTTCTTGCACAATAATTACATATCTGTGCTGTTCTGCCGCGGCCGTATGGCCAGCTAACCCACTACACCCAACCTCTCTCTACCTTCCCACTTTACACACGCGGCTTCGAGACAAGCCCCTCCGCGTTTATAGCCATAGATTAGTCATCATAGTGCGTGATTTTGAAATAAAAGCACGGCCATGGCGCCTGCCGCAATCGCTCACCGACAGAATACTCGACAAGCTCGATCCAGTCGACTGGGCGCGGTTCGCGCAGGTGTCAAGAGCCACAAACCGCATAACGTACCGTCCAAACCGTTGGGTCTACGCATTACGCCTGATCGGCGCCTGGAACGAACTAAAGGCCCGTGAAGTCGTTGTTCAACTTCGCGAGCAGCAGCGGAAATTGCGTGATTTGCAATTGAAACGCGAACGGAAACTTGAAAAGGCCTACGGAACAATCTTCGATGCTGAAATCGACAGCGCAGACTTCAACGACAAATCGGTACCGATACCTGACCTCATCGACGTCGACTCGCCTGCTCCACTACCCGCCGTCACACATTTCTCTTCTGACCTGATTCAAATCTACGACCAGGTCTCGCATATCCCCGAAAATGCTAGGCGTGAGTTCGGCGCTATCTATGCTGTCGCAAAACCGCTTTACGACGATGCCGTCATCGCCAGATCCCTCGCCGATGTCGTCAGACGGTCAAAAGTGTATCAACTGTACAACGACCCCATGCAGCTCGCAAAGGCACTCCACATTCTTAAAAAATTCTCTACTATTGACAAATCTTCTGACGACTATAACGCACACATTGAACATCTCGACGCTATATTGGAACTATTCGAGAACTCCTGTTTGGCCGAGCTCGAGACTGTTCTGGATGTAATCGATCCTAAAGTGCCCGTGAAATTGTCGGGTGCGCCACAAGATCCTTTGAAAATGAAACAGGCCCGCATGTATATAGACGTTCTAGTATACTTCAATGGCGGATCGTCTGCAGCAGAGTTATTCGCACGTCACGCGTCCTTTTCATTTGAAGTTCTAGCCAGACCAGAGGTAAAATCATTTATTGAAGACAAGAAATTTCACATATCACATATCAAACACTACCTGGACTCAGAAAAGGCTTTAGTCGTCACCAAATGCATTTTGGCCAATTCGCTTTTCCCGACACCTTTAAAGGTTCCGCAAACAGTCATAACTAACGCTAACGAGAGATATCTAGTATCCTACTTCTCTGAACTACTAGAAATCTCCAAATCACAAAGAGAGACCCTGCCACAGCTGTATTTGGACTCGTTTTCGGCGATATTCGGTCTGTTCCTTGACTACTGCGACTCTCTTGCTTCTGTGAAACTCGAACAGAACCTTGCTCAGATCGCTTACGACCAGATCGTTAAAGTAGTTGTTCCCTCGATCCCCCCGTTCATGCACAGTATTGTTGATTACATGAACCTGAACTGTGAGGGTATTATTGGCGAATGGGACTCTGCTGCCGACACAGAACAGGAAGCAGCAGAAAGCATACTTCTCAGTAACGTCTCACGCGAGAAGGAAAAGACAGATTTCCTTACTAGTTTCAAGCACGTGCTGATGATGCCTGTGACTGCAATCAGTAAAGCCTCCTCTTCGACGCCGGCAGCTTCAACGAACGACTTGAACGGATCTACTTCGCGCCCGCAAACGCCCTCGATGTCTACACCAGATACATCTACCGGTGAGCTCCCCACAACTGCCCTCGAAGCACAGCTGGCTATCATGAAGACGCGGCTGGAGAATATCCGATCACTGTTCAGTATACAACTGGCAATGGATTTGCTTACTGAAGCCCGCAGCAGTTTGGAGAGACTGAAAGTGTTCGTTTCTCTGAAAGGCGATATTGGCAAACTTGCACAGAAGAATGCGGAGCGTATATTCACGTCAATGCTCGACTTTTTAGGACCGCGTCATGTTCAGAAGGGATTTGATAAAGCCATAAGGCATCTGGACGAGTATCGCGCACAAGCGACAATGTCTGAGGTCACCTCTGACACGGTATCAGATCCGCTCACTATTTTCCTGGAACTTGTCAATGTCGGCGACCTGATTCAGCAGCTAGTCGATGCATTTTACGAGCAGGAACTCATTGCCCCACGATTCGTGAGCAAGCAGGACTTCCTCACTCAGTCTATCCAAGAGAAGAGGAAGTTCGAGCAAATGCTGGACGAGAGCGTCGCAACAGGGCTGAACAAGGGCATTGACGTTCTGATAGGCACGAGCGAGCGGATACTAATAGCAGAGCAGCTCGGTAGCGACTACAACCCGCCCGTTATTGACAACTCGCTACTGTTTATTGGAGGAGGCACAGAGCTAGGGCCAACTAGGGCTGCACAGGATGTAGTGCAGCTGCTTAAAAAACATCTGG
Source organism: Tortispora caseinolytica NRRL Y-17796 (assembly GCA_001661475.1). Classification (NCBI taxonomy): domain Eukaryota; kingdom Fungi; phylum Ascomycota; class Trigonopsidomycetes; order Trigonopsidales; family Trigonopsidaceae; genus Tortispora; species Tortispora caseinolytica. Next base: position 2,329,402 of record KV453843.1, read on the forward strand.
CGACCCTGGATGGAGCAACAGAGAAGTCTGTGCTTGACGTGTTCAAGCAAGAAGTAGGCATGCAGCTGTTTGGCCTGTTATGCCGGCATATCAAACAACAAACGATTAGTGTCGCTGGAGCGCCTATTTTCATGTGTGACATGAACTACTTCTACGCGTTTGTGAGCTCACTGCGTCAACGACAATTGTATGATTATTTTGCGGCCCTGAAGACGCTGGGTCAGCTGTATTTGATTGATGGGGAGGATTCTAAAGAGATCGGCGCATTGGTAGGAGACTTGAACAGGTTTAAGGGAGTTTTTCAGGCCGAAGAGCTTTATGAGTTTGCTCAACGACGAGCAGACTGGCCAAAAGTGAAAAGAGAGGTAGAAAAAGTCATGTACGGGCTGGTTGAATGCATTATCATGTGATTTTATCGTGTGAAATTGTCATATCAGTGGGGAAATGGAAAAAGCGTTTGGAACAATAAGTCATTAGTTGCACCAAAGTCGCACTGAACGGTCTTTGCCGCCAGTCGCTACTTTCGAGCCGTCCGGCGCCCAATCAAGAGCATAAATTTCATCATTATGTCCAAATAAATCTGATTCCATTTTGCGAGTTCTGACGTTCCATACCTTGCATGTAGTATCTTTAGAAGCCGATGCTAGCAGCCTAGAGTCGGCAGACCAGGCTACCATGTACACCGACGAGACGTGGCCTCTGAGTGAGATGATGAATTTGCCAGTCATGCCGTCCCAAAGTTTTACCGAGTTGTCGAACGACGCAGAAGCGAGGTAACGGCCATCGGGCGAGAATGCAACATGGTTGACCAACTTCTGGTGACCAGTCATACGACATATAGGGCTCGTGGACTGGGAAGGCTCCCATAAGTACATTGTAAAGTCATCTGAAGCAGTCGCCACGCGTTCTGTCACTCTTCCGTCAATAGTGGCAGCTTTGGCGAACCGTTCCTGGGCACGCTGTTGGAACTCTTGCCGTGTCTGCGGTGCGGGCTTGGACTTGTATTCAGGGCCCAAGTAGCCCGTTCTGAGTGCATGGTCGGTGGACAAGGATATGTGGTTGACCCAGTGCGCGTGCGATTTCAAGATATGTAAACATTTTCCAGTCTTGTCGTCCCAAACTCTTACTGTTTTGTCGTGTGAGGTTGTGTAGATATGGCCGATTCCACCCCACTTGACGCACGAGACAGCGGAGGTGTGTCCGCCGAGAGTGAAAATGGTCGTACGGCCAACGACGTCCCAGACCCGCACGGATCCGTCTTTGGACGAAGAAGCCAGTCGCGGGAAACTGTCCGGATCGACTCTGTGAATAGGCTCCCACGAGAGCGAGGAGATCCACTGGGTGTGGCCTCTGAGCTCGCCGACGAAATCGCCCTTACGGGAATGCAGGCGTATAGTCTTGTCCATGGATCCAGAGGCGATCATAGAGCCGTCTGGCGCCCAGGCGACGCAGAGGACCCAGCCGTTATGGCCAGGTATCGACTTAGCGCAGGTACCTGTATCACAGTCCCAGAGTTTGAGGGTGTGATCGCCAGATCCTGTGATGAGACGCGAACCCGTTTCGGGCGAAAAGGCCGCGGCAAGAACGATACCCTGGTGGCCGGTCATCGTGGCGCTGGACCTTGTAGCGGGTTTCACCTTGAACACAGCTTGTGGTCTGTAGAGGACATCTATAGTGTCTTCTGCAGAACAGAGTGCAGGTTTTATGACGTCCTCATACAGAGACGTAGCAATTTCAGCGTCTTTTACAGAGAAAGCATAGGGCAGACGTTCCTGATCGTCTAGCAGCTGGTGTATTAGCGCCTGCAGTTGTGCTGGCGTAGAGCCCGCTGGCAGACGAAGTGGCTGCAAAGTCGCTGCAGAGTCACCACTGACGAACCTGATAGTGAGGTCTCCCGAGGGAACCTCTTTTGGCTGCTGCGCATCGCGCTTCTGCCGTTTAGACTGTCTAGGTATCAGTGTGGCCATTGGCTGCGGGATCAAGGCTACACTTGAGTGTGGTGGAAGTGTGGTGGAAGTGTGGTGGAAGTGTGCTACTAATTTTTCGCAGGTGCGCTTGGGAGGGTGGGGACCCTGTCTTGTGGGCCGCCGCCAAAGACGCTCTAGGCGTCTCACGAAAAGGAAAATGGCGTCTAGTAATATTAAAAAATAAAGCAGAGGGGACAAGAAGTTAGGAAAGCTTTACACAAGTTTTAGGAAACAGTTAATGTTTCTTGAACAGCTCTTTGGCTTTCTCGAAAAGCGATCGCTCGGCTTCCTCTGTTTGACGAATGTTTCCATAACCACCGCGACCAACGGACATGCCAGACTCATAGAAAGTGGGCTTGTCGCCGGTATGCGCCTCTAAAACCTCTTCTTTGTTTTCGTCTATGTCTTGTGCCATTCTCGAAAGTTTAGGATCATCGTTGTGCATCATGTTGCCTCGTCCACCGCGCCCCGTAGTGAATACTTTCTGTTCGAGCACTGGTATGTCCTGTCCTGCTGATCCCTCCTCAACTTGGATCTCTTCGTCCGCTGAGCGTACGTTTCCGGCGCCACCGCGTCCCATCGATACATATTTCGACATTTATTGCTGTTCTAAACGATCTCTTTGATCCAATTCTCCTTAAGTCGAGACAGAACAACAAACACCCGCGTCGTTTTCCTTGGTCCTTTTATACTTCACCTGGCTGTCGATGCACACTGCCCTGTGATTTGCTACATGACTCTTGGCGTGGTCATTCTCTAACCGCCTCCTATTGGCCAAACACTCTCTTATCTTGCACTCAAAACCTTACTCCTGAGTCATGAAACTCTATCGCGTAGAAAAACATACATTATAGCGTCGTAAAATATCTATTCAATCACTTCCGTCTGCTCAGACAACACTTCCTCTGTGTACTCCTCGATGTTCTCCTGCGCGCTCTCTTTCACACCAAACAAATCCTTCGGCAGTTTCGCAGCAATGTTCGCACGATACGCAGTCCATTCACTAAGCAGTCGTCGACGACTCTCCATCACTTCGCGTGCTTGTGCGCTCTGGGCGGCAACGTCCTCGGCGTCAAAGATCGGCGCCCACTTCTCGCGCAGCTGTTTGCGGATCTGCTTGATCTGGTCCTTCGACAGCGGTGTTGGTGGTCGCGGGCGCCACAACAGACACTTCAGTGCCTCAATGCGTTCTTCGCGAATCACAGCTCCCCGTATATCGTAAATTTTGTACCCATTCTCCAGATTGTGGATCCAGAAACTGCTAGCCGTAGTCACATACCGTCCTGACGGGTCCCAGTCAATATCCGTTGCGCCGTAGTGCGAGCTCTGCCCGATCTTCATCACGTTCACAGGCACATCCGCTGCGTCTTCCAGCATGTACTTGTTTTCCTTGCGGTCGCCCTCGTAGTCGAAATCGAAAAACTCCAGATCGCATGCCGTCGTGTTGAGAACACCACGGTTCAGCACTAGCGTCGTCAGTACTAAAAAGCGTCCGTTCGGGTTCCAACGAATAGTGTTAATTGTGCGTCTCTCAAGCTTCTTCGCAATCTGTACAAATTTGTCAGTAGCAGCAACTGATCCGCCTGGACCAGAATGCTCAAGACCGTAAAACGAAACAATAGTTCTAGGGGGCTGCGTCAGAGGTGCGCGGCCAGCGGCAATTTGCTCTTTCAAAATTGCTTTAGAGACGCCATCCGTAGGATCAGCACAAATCACAACAAACCTATCGCGATTCGGTTCCCAAGCAAATTTCAGTACCTGAGAGTCGCGCAGTTCCATAACTTCAACTGGAATTCCCGCCTCGGTTGCTCGATAGAACTCCAGGTTGGAGAAAGTCGATTTGCCTGACTTCGAGTGTCGGTCGACCTTGACGCACAGGAACCGGCCAAGGTTTTGCCAGTGCAAAGAAACGTCGTTTACGTTGACGAGATTTCTAGTACGGATAACTTCCTTGTTGGGGACAGTCATCAAGGAAACTCTGGCAGCCTGGTCGCCGACTTCAGGAGTCCAGTAGGCCAAAAGCGAAGGTGGAATCTCCTTAGCAGGAGTTTTACGGCCCTGGATAGCGATGTTATTGGTGGGGCACCAGGAGAAGTCGCGAATACCTTCAACACGGATGCTCTTCTTGTCAATGAGTCCCATTGACGGAAGCTCGTATATACTCAAGGACTGGCCGGGTGTTAAGCGCGCAACATAGCGCTCGTCCGGAGACCAGCGCATGATGTCTTCTTCCGGGTTGAGCTCACGGGCAACTTCTTCTGGAAGCGCGAGGGTACGTAGAAGGGCACCTGTAGAAAGTTCCCAGACAGCGATGTTCTTGCCGGCGTCCTGCTCGCCAAACGGAAAGGCGCCACGACGGTCTGGTGGTGGCAGCTGAATAGGTTCAGGAGAATATGTAACAAGGTAGCTCTCGTTAGGAGAAATGCGAGCGTAGGCGACATTAGGATGCACATAACGGCTTGTAGGTTGGAACGAAGGGCCAGACCAGATTTGAACACCCTGACGATGCAAGCTGATAAGATAGGAGCCTAGCGGCGACCAGCGGACCGGCTGCTCGGTTAGTCCAGGACGCACAGCGACCTTTTCAGGAGGGTCAGCTTTGCAGTTCCAGAACAGACCTGTGTCGTCGCCGCGTTGCATAATAAACTGGTCGCGTCCCTGTTTGTCTGCGAGCCACCACCTGAGGTGTTCACGTTCGGTATAAGGTTCTTGCTCAGGGGGAGTCCAGGTGTCGGAAACCACTCCAGGTTCGGTGTATCGAATGACATCGGACAATTTGTTTACTAAAATAGTATGGTTTTTGTCGAATCTTTTCTTGTGCAATATAGTAGCGGCAGTATCGGCTCCGGCCTTAGTTTCGTACTCGACGAAAGCGGTGCCTTTAGTGGTGCCATCGTCATTTAGAGCCAGTATGATTCCAGAGGTGCCATCCTCGTTATCTGGAGTAATGGGGCCAGCGGGGCTCAAGAATTTTCTGAGTACTGTTCGCAGCGCTTTGTGTTTAGCGGCAGGTACTCCTTTCGGAACGCCATCAGCGACTACGAAGGCGTCGAGGTCGGGCTCGTCAGTGACGACGTATTTGCTTTCGAGGTCGGAGAAGTCAATCCCCAGCTCTTTTGCTTCCTCGAGGTCAACAGTCATTGTCCTTTATTGGTCAAATAGTGTGTATCGAACAGTGTCAAACGGCACAGTAAGACCGTGAATGCACGAAAAAATCGGATAAAACGACGAGGTCTTGTTCGTCGGTGTGTGGGTTTTTTTTTCTTCTTTGTGAATTTTTTTGGTGAACGCGCTAGGGTTAGGTTTACTGGTGTGACCAAAGTTGCAACACCAGACAGCGGCCGCCAGAGAAGGTTCCTGTCTTTTCCCTTACGACTGCGCGAGCACTGAGACGAGAAGAGCCGTTAATACTTAGTATTGTCTGTAGAGCGTGCGTACGTACGTGTTTTAATATAGAGCAGAGTATGAGCAACTGGGACGACGAAGAGTTCGAGATCGAGAGTGGCCAAGCGGCTGCGACTGCAGCATCGGCGTGGGACGACGAGGAAGAGCTAGGCGAGGACGTTGCCGAGAGCTGGGAGGCGTTGGAAGATGACGAAGAGAAGGCCGCGAAGGAGGCGGCGAAGAAAGCGGCGAAAAATGCCGAGCCGAAACTGACTCCAGCCGAGCGCGCAGAGCTGCGTAAAGCAGAACGTGCTAAAGCCGAAGAGGAGGCCAGGATCGCAGCTGAGAAGGCCGCCGCAGAAGCAGAGGAAGACGCGGAAACGAAACGGGAACGACTAAAGAATGCACAGATAGAGGCAGACCTTGCTAGTGCGGAAACATTGCTTGGCACCGTTTCGGTATCTGCTGAAGAGAAACCCAAGCCGAAACCAAAAGTGGTGAAACTGGGTGCTAAAGGTATATCGATTGGCGGCAGCAAACCGGTGGCGTCTAAGCCGAAACCTGAAGCGCCTACTGCTGAGCAGAAGTCATTGCAAGATCAGCCACTGTTCAACCCGAAGACGAAAGACGGATTTGACGAGTTACGTAAAGCGCTGTCTGCACAGTTGAAAGAACTGTCGAAATACAGCTACTATGCGCCGTTTGTGCCTCAGTTGACTACAGAGCTTCTAGAACCTCTTAGCGGCGACCAGACCAGGAAACTGGCGCAGAATCTGATAGCGCTTTCTAATGAGAAAATTCGCAACGAGAAGCTTGAAGCTAACAAAGCCAAACAGGCGAAGAAGCGACCTAATCTCGGTGGGGCATCTGCCAAGCTGAACGATGACCGGGATCTCACCGATTACGGGAACTCTCCGTTTGACGAGGATGATTTCATGTGATTTCTGTCTTATATCGAAAGTGTTTATGTCATTAAAAAATAATTGAAGTACTAGAGTATGCTATGAACGCGTGGCTAAGAGCGTAAGTATTTCGTTCGGGGGTACATGCTGATCCAGCAGCAGGCGGGCTAGAAGCTGCGCGTTTCGAGAGGCGAAGTAGCTATTGAGTTTGCCAGCGAGCCGACTTGTGCCATGTCCAGCGTGGCAGTCGACGTCGTAGAGTCGCTGTTGTGTCTTATGAATCTCTGAATGTAGTCGTCTTCGACCATCTGATTGTCGCTGAGATCGTCTTCGCTGAAGAACTCGTTACGCGACCTCAACGTGCCGGTACCGCTCGATTTGGTAGATGCTCTGGACCTTCCGGTGCGGCCAAAAAGGCGAAGCAGAGTGGTCTGCCAGCTGTTGGTAGTAGGGCGGTGTCGGTAAATAGGATCGCCGCGCAAAAGGGCGGTTTCCTCGTCGGCTTCAGGGCCATCAGAAAATTCGTAGACAGACGGGTCTGGGTCGGCGGCATAGAAGTCAAAAATCGCCGTCGACTCATTGGCACGCAATGGACCAATGGGTTCGCCATTCACGTCAATTTCTGCTGCATTGCGCCGTCGTAGTTTGCTGGCGATCGATCGCCTGATCGCGCGTGTCCACCGCCGCAGGAAGTCCCATAGACGAATAAATGCCTCCTTTATAGAGGACAGTGCCATCAGACCGCGACCAGCTGCAGATTCAAGATGCTCAGTAGCGACTTCGAGGGCATCATGGAGCCGCTCAGAGTTCGTCTGCATGTTCACGTGGGGGTGTCTATGCTAGAATTGTTCGTTGGCTTGCTTTTGGGTGTGAAGGTGGGAGTGGGTGTGAAGGTGGGAGTGGGGAGTGGGGAGGCCCGGGTGGGCAGGGCAATAATACACCAGGGCAGAAGCGGTACGTGAATGTCATTGCTGTACCATGTGGATCCCCCACACGATCTTTGAATCATCACGGACGAGCGCCCGGCGGCTAATGTCCTGAAGACGACGCATTGCGAATCTCGGCGACAGTTGATTACCGTTGGCCACAAGTCGACCAGGCGATATTGTACCCTTGAACTTGGTCAGCGCATCGAACCGCGACCCACTGATATCCATGAGTCCCGCCCCGCGAGTGCGCATCACTGCGCGATACGGACTCTCGAGATCAATATCGGGATGTATCTGCCTATGTTGCAGCCGGTCGATCTTCTCATTCAGTGCCTCGAACTCCTGCAGTGGGATCGGCGCGTGCGCTCGGGTCTGTGCCTTGTGCAGCCATGCCTTCAACTGGTTCCTGATTCGACACTCAGGCACGGCCGTCTGTTCGCCAGGTATCCGCGCCTTGCCCGCCCGCATGTGCTGAACGCCCCGGCTATTGTACGTGTAGTCGATGTAAGGGTTCAGCTTCTCTCTATGTGCAGTAAACACCGTCTGACCGATCCTCGACAGGTACGGCCGCCCGTCCACACCCGTGTAGTCTTTGTGGCCGATCGCCTCGGTATTTGCCACTATGTCATGCAGCATCCGCCTCCGTCGCGGTCCCTTGATCGCGTACGCGCACTCCAGCGCATAGCTCAGACACGTAATGTCTCCAGCGTTCGCCCGCGTCAGACTCCGTAAACGACGGTACCCTTGCAGCCGGTAGTAGGCCTGTCTAGCGGGCTCTTTTGCCACCCGTGCCGCCCATCTCCGCGCCATGCTCCTTATGCGGTCAATCCAGAATCGCGATGCATGCTTGTCGAACAGCGACCGCGCCTGTATCAGACAATGCCGGTAAATCGCACTGTCCATGTCGTTTGCTAAGATCGCTCGACTACGCTGCTGTGAACCTTAACTGAAATAGAGTTCACCAGTATTCGTCGCCGACTCTACGACAGAGAACGCAAGAACCACCTATCCCTCTACGCAATGGCCAGTTGTGTCTCATATTGTAGCTGTTTTGTTGCAGATATGTAATTGTACCGCAGCTAAGTTGTCTAGAGATCTTTGACGTAACTGTGGATCTTGGTTACCCTGAACGCCGCGAATAGGGTTTTTGACCAGCACACTATTTCTCGACTATCAACAACACCACAGCCTTCTGCCCTTCAGACAACAATATCATGAACTCGCTACGCCTTCTACGACAGTCACGTGTGTGCGGGATGCGCCTGATGGCTGTGCGACGCTTTGCCCAACAGACGCCTCCGCCACCGCCTCCGAAACGAGACTTCACCATCCTTAAGATACTAGGTGTTGTTGGCCTTGGATTCCTTGGTCTGCAGTACACAGTCGGAAAGGCGACCAAAAAAATGCCTCCAGAGAACATTCCCGATCCGGACTTCATGCCGAAGGGTGTGGCGCCTAAACCGTTGAAGGACTGCACCGTGGTATTCGTGCTTGGAGGGCCAGGCGCCGGCAAGGGCACGCAATGCGCTAACTTGGTCAAGGATTACGGGTTTATTCACTTATCCGCGGGCGACTTGCTTCGCGCCGAGCAGAACCGACCAGGGTCAGAGTACGGCGATATGATCCGCGATTACATCAAGAACGGGTTGATCGTACCGCAAGAGGTGACTATCGCTCTTCTACGCAATGCTATGGTCGAAGCGATAAAGCAAGGCAAACCACGTCGGTTCCTGATTGATGGATTCCCACGCAAGATGGACCAGGCACTCACGTTTGAGCAGCAGGTATGCAAAGCCAAGTTTGTGCTGTTCTTCGATTGCCCTGAGGATGTGATGCTGAACAGGCTGCTGAAACGTGGTGAAACTTCGGGCCGCGACGACGATAACGTTACCAGCATCAAAAAACGGTTCGAGACCTTCAGAAACACATCCATGCCTGTTATAGATTACTACGCGCTGCAAGACAAAGTTGTAACTATCAAGTCCGACCAGCCACCGCAAAAGGTCTACGAAGACGTCAAAGCTAGTATTGAACCTAGAATAAAATAGACTAATGTCAAAGTTACCTCTACGATTTAGTAGTGGAAAGAAAAAAAGAACTATAATATTGACATCATTATTGACTCGTCACAGTCTTTATAGGCATAATCAACGTCCTGCCGTAGACTGACTCAGAACAGACAGAATGTTTCGCAAAGACACGCTCCAGTCGTCTAGTTTAGAGGCAACTTCTTGCCAATGCTCTTGTCTGAACTGATGCAACGAAGGCCGATAAACCTTGAACGACGACGTTGCTTGGCTCAGTCTGCCGTTAACGAGGTCTCGACGAATAGCGTCGATCACGTACACCTCGACTTCGTCCTCAGACACGTCTAGGGCCTGGGCAAGAACAGCGTACGGGACATTCTCGTTCTTGGCAAAGTGTTGGCTCGCGATATTCGCAAGCACAAATAGCTGCAGTTTCCTGACTAACAGGTCTTCGGGCAGTTTGGCTTCCTTTGCCAGAGACCGTATAGAGTCCTGCGCTGACTTGCCTTCAGGAGCATCAAGAAACATCTTGAGGACCGCGGCTTCGGGGGCAGAACCGCTGTTCAGGACTTGTTGTGTAGTGTCGAGTGCTAGTAAATCGTCGTAATCGAATTGAGAAGGGAGCTGTATGCCGCGGCGCAGAGCGACGGCGGCGGCGTCGGTTGACTGGGAAGCAACTTTGAGGTTCAGTTTGTAAGCAGCATTCAGGTCTGCGGAGGCGATAATATCGGCGAGCTTCATGTAGAATGCAGTCTCGTCAGTAACGTTCCAGACTTTCACCCAAACGTCTACTTGACCTAGCTGCATAGCGAGGGCGTCGTAATGCCCTTTTTCAACGGCCATAGTCGCGATCGTGAAGAATACCTGTTGGATCAGCAGCTTCGTCTTGTCGCTGGCCTCGCCAGACAGCGCGTTCAGTTCGCTGAAAAGCAGATTGAACATCTTCGATAAAACGCTCAGAACAGCAGGTACAGAGACTGTGCTGCCAGGAGGAGGTTTTGACAAAATCGATAGGAGATTGGGAAGCAGTTCATCGAGGACTAATGAAGAGTCGGTACTTATCTGCTGAAAGACGGTGAGAATGAGGAAATTGAAAGCTGATTCAAATTCTGAGTCCGGTTTCAATTTCAAGAACTTATCTGCGTGCGCAGCAAGCTCTTTGGCACCTTCAAACACGCTTTGTTCGGCTTTGGCGCTAACAGACTCAGAAATCTCTGCATCGGTCAAAGAGTCAATAATCGACGCTATGTCGACCAACGTTCCTGCAGTATCAGACGCTAGTGTCTCGTGTCCTTGCTGATACAAATCCATCTCCTGCAGAAAATATACAGCTATGTGCTAATGAGATAAAAAGAGTCTCGCAGCAGGTTTTCGAGTATTCGATATGGTCATACGTGTAAAAACTGTTTTTTCTAATAAGTTTGGTTGCTATGACGACAGATCTCTTTCTCGCAAAATAACACCAACCCACCTACCCACCTTCGCTGCGACGTTGAACGCTTGACTTATTTTGACCGCGCAGTCCGCATAGGCCAACCGCTGCGCGTGCTGTTTTATCTCTGCGCTCACGTGACGCATATTTATTGCTTTGCTGACGGCTCGGCGCGATGGAGAACGACCACAAGCCGCGAGATTGCTACCAGATCTTGCACGATCCTGAAATACAAGGACCGGGCCCCGATGGGTCAAAACGACCTGTTTACAGATTCAACGGCGGGTCTAGTCCGACCACGCCTGCGGACCCGCGTCTCAAAATACCGAATTACAGGCCTGGTGTACCTTTTCTCTCGAGGAAGCTCGCGTTCAAACTTCCAGTGCCACAATACAACTATGATCCACAGCTCTCGATCGGCGAGGCCCCCACGCGTGCCATTGTCGTCCAAGGTCTTTCTGAATTGACCACCATGGGCACCGTATCGCGTCATTATTCTACATTTGGGCCAATAGACCAAATACACATGGAACTGCACCCGGAGACAGGCACTTTCCTCGGCATATGTCGCATAGAGTTCAGAGATATCCCAGCTGGACGCGGATCTGAATACGCCAAAGCCGCCGTCGAACGTGCAAATGAAATACAAATCGACTATCGTCGCCCAACGGTGGCTTTTGACTCAACAGGGTCGCGAAGCAAACGGCTAGCGACTCAACTACTCGAAAAAAAGGCCGCCGAAGCCAAAGCCTCCCTGAACAGCAAGAACGGCCGATCAAAAACTCATGACGATTACGATAATGATAACGAAACAGATCATAATGATTATTCAAACACAGCCCCTCTTCCAAATGCACCCTACCATCTAAAACGAAAAATTGGGCAAAGCGCGTTTATATTTGTCTCGCATTTAGACGTTCCGCCGGAGAACGTACATTTGTCCGAAGTGCGTCGTTTTTTTAGAAAGACTGACGCTGCAGCTTACAGAATTGACCCTAAATCTGGCTATTATGTTATATACCGCAATCGTGATACCGCACGAAGAGCTTACGAGCGCAATAAAGTGTGCCACATATCGGGATACAGAGCTGAGCTTGATTTTTACCCGTTTGGTTTCCCTACATCGGAGACTGCTGACGATAGAGACTATACGGACAACTCTGAGTCAAATGGTGCTACTTCCAATGGATATGGGCACCACGACTCGCACTCCTCATTTCCGCCGGCTCCAAACTCGGCTGCCCCTCCTGCCCCAATTCAGCATTCTCAATTCCAGGCCCGAGCACACAAATCGCTTGATCCTGTTCGAGATATAACGCAAGACTTACGAAAACGATTGCGCACAGAGCTCAGGGAACGATGGGTAGCTCAGCAGATCTACCGCACTGTTAAAAGACTCCAGGCAGAACGTAAGAGTCAGGCTTCGGCTGATAGCCTTGTTGCTCCTACGGCTGCTGCTCCTGCTCTCAACGGCTTATCCAACGGCGATAGGCCAGAGACTCCGACAGTGTTGGATTCGATTGTGCGCCTTCCTTCGCTGCCGAGCTTTCGCAAGAAAGTTTCTGAGAAACGGCGACGTAAACTTCGCCCTGCGAATTTGGATGAACTAGCCGATCAGTCAGAAGACGACGATTCAGCAACAGATATAGAAACTGATAAAGAGGTCCCAGTTAAAAGAATCAAAGAAGAGCCGGAATACAAAACTCGTGCTGGTTCTCTTATTGATTTCTCGAGCAGCGACGAAGATACTGATGAGGAAGTGCCTACTGACGTGCAAATGGCAGATGCCGAAGATGAGAAGATTTCTTATGTTGGTCATGAAGCATGGGAACCGCGGCCTGAAGTAAGTATTGTTGGACCAGACGATGATCTGGACCTGGAAAAAGATTTGGATGGCATACAGACGTACGTTCGAGACACCGAAGACTACGATCTCTTGCGACGTGTGATTTCCGATATCCATGAAAAGAAAGGACGCAGTTACAGGCTTGAGAACGCTGCTGACGTCGCAGCTCTGTCGTGGCTTATGAAAGACGAGAAAGCTCGAACGGAGTTGCCCTCAGGGGGCATTAGATGCGAGCGATTGACTGATGATGTAAAGGATCAATCCTATTTTGTCGGAGCTACAGTGAAAAGCGTGAAACCAGCCTATATTAAGCACAGCAAAGGGTGTGCCAAAGCCCAAGGTTTCTATGCTGTGTCAGATCTAGAGAAATCAGAATACTTACCGCATAAGCGAAGACGCAACACACAGTTTGCCGGCAACAATCTTGCTATGCACAGTCTTGAGAACAATGGAATCGATATGGACAATGGTTCGTCCATGCTTCCTCCAGAACAGGTCATGATGGAGCGAAGCGTGAGTGCCGACGTGCGGGAAAAGAGAGAGACTAACGGAGAAGATAAAGATGATTACCTGATGGTCTCGAGGACCGAGAGGGCGGCGAACCGGAAGTACGCTGCCGATATCAATGCGCAGAAATCTTTGGCTCCAGAAAGCGATATACTGAAATATAACCAGCTGCTTATGAGGAAAAAGAAAGTGCGATTTGCACGATCTGCTATTCACAATTGGGGTCTGTATGCGATGGAGCCGATCAGCATGAACGAAATGATTATTGAGTACGTTGGAGAGATGATTCGACAGCAAGTAGCAGACTTCCGCGAGATCAGGTACGTTAAATCGGGGATCGGATCAAGTTATTTGTTTAGGATCGACGAGAGTACGGTAATTGACGCTACGAAACGGGGTGGTATAGCTAGGTTTATCAACCACTGCTGCACTCCGAACTGCACAGCTAAGATCATTAAAGTCGGGAAGGAGAAAAGGATTGTTATTTATGCATTAACGGACATCGCAGCTAATGAAGAGCTGACTTATGATTACAAGTTTGAGCGAGAACTGAATTCGGACGAACGCATACCGTGTCTTTGTGGATCTAAAGGTTGCAAAGGGTATCTCAATTAGGCTTGAATTGGAGCTGAAAAAAATGGGAAGATTGAGATCACTAAACTCTTTTGAGCGCTTTGAGCTTGAATATCTCGATCGTAATTGTATATACGCTAAACGAGATGCGGCGGCAGCAGAAAACTGGCGATACCATCTTTCACATGGTATATGTGAGAACATCGCGGGCAAACGAGTTCGCCTTCCTGTATAGTAGTTTCTATGAGTATTGAGTGCAGCTCCTTGAGAAGGTTTTGGTCTTGCTCTACCTGTTCCTTTGTGAAGGTTAGTGGCCTTCCGAGCTGGTTAAGTGAAGTTTCGAGTCCAGGCCAGTCGATTTTTGCGAGGATATTAGCCATAAAGTCTGGGTCGAGATCGGTCTCTTGCGCGGCGAGCTGCACGTTCTGAGGCGCAAGTGGGAATGCGTCCTGGCGACCAGCACAATCACGTGTCGCGCACTGCACGAAATTGAGCGTCAGCAGTTTCATGAGGCAGATCAGAGGTGGAAAGAGAAAACTCGTGCAGGGATATTTTTTTTGGCATGAGTGGTGGTAAAAAATGAGGGTTAGGGTATGTGCATGGACTGATCACAGCCTTGGCCAGGCAGGCGAGAGGGCCTGTGCGACTTAAACACCGACAACAACAGAGCCAGTACGAAATACAAGACGCAAATGACGGACACGCCGTCAAGGAGCACGAGCTATGTCCAGCTGAACCGTGGAGCGCTTTTCTCTGTGTTTGGGTCGCAAGTGGGGCTGTCTGACATGGACGTGCCTACACCTGTACGACGATCATCAGAAGACGGAACGAAGCCGCGGAACGTGGTGGTGAGGACGAAGATGGGTTTTAACGAGAGCATTAGAGATATTATGGGCAAGAAGCACGTTTTAGTGCGGATCTGTGCGGTGTGCATGACGGGCGTACTGACGGCGTATGTGCTGAATCACTTTCAGGACAACAACGTATTCTCGGGACTCGACCTTGAGTTCAGTGTAGGCAGCGCGAGCGGAGTTGTAGCATGGTGTATGGTCGGTCTAGGTATTGGACTTCTTTACGCGATTGTTGACCGACTAGTGCCGCGTGGGACTGTGCCTGAGCGTGACGTGGCGACACCTGTAGAAGGGCTGCTGAGCACTGCACGGCTGACATGTGCGCTTCTGGGTGTAGCGTTTGGCATCAGACGACTGAACTGGACGAGCATAAAACAGGAAGCATTAACGTTTGTACTAGGTAATCCTGCTATATGGTACGCGATAGACGGATCGGTGAATGGGTTTTTCATTTCAGCGACGATTTCAGTTACAATGGGCGCGCTGTACTATTTTTTCTACAGTGGTCTTCTGCCGTTTGAGTGCTGGGACAGGTTTGCAATGATTACGTCCATTTCTAGTCTTACGTTCTGTGTGTGCATATGCCTGGGTTCGTTCGGTCGGCGGGTGTTTTCTTAGCAACATGTACATGTATCTATTCTTCTTTAACAGCGGGTTTAGTGGCCGAATTGAGGAGGTTCGAAACGCCGTGGTAATTGACGTACCGCACACCCTGAACTATCTGTGCACATTCGTTGACAAAGTGGCATGCAAATAAAAGGTAGTTCTTAGGCGTTACGGCGAGCGAGTATCGCATGAATACCATTGAGTAGATGATAAGCGAGCCTGTCATTGGGCCGGAGATAAGTTTGGCGTCTTTCTGAGTGTCCATGATCGCGGCAAGAGGGATACCGAAGTTGGATACGGGGCCCCAGAAGTGCGTCGAGCACACATAGCGCAAAAAGTCTTTAGAGAACAGGAACTTTGTGAATTTATTGCCTGATGACATCGTCTATTGTGCGGAAAGAGTAAGCGCGCGGGGTAAAAAAATCAGAGCGGCTGGGCGAGATCCGGGTACTGGTGTAGTGACAGTTTTGCTGGGATTAGAGAAGATGAAGTAGGGTTCAGGGGATGACCATGATTTCCGGAGAGTTACTATGTACATACAGTGTTGTCGTCGGCTACATCTCTTTCTAATGCTGTACGTGCGTTCTATCTATTGAGGAGGAAGTTGCGCAGCGAGTATACGGTACTGTGGTGTTTGAGCACGAACGCAAGCGCTGCGAGAGTGGCGACCATCTGGTAGACGGTCTTGGGCACCATGTAGCGTAATAGACGGTAGATCGCACGAAGACGCCAGAACTTGTGCGCACCCTCAAGGTGGTAGTCCTGGTAGTGCGGCCACAGCAGATGCATCCAGTAGTCGCTAGCCAGTCCAGGGTATGATGCGGTGTTGCGTCCGAACTCGTTCAGGTACCAGTTTGAGCATCCCGCGGACCACACTGTTCCTTTCAGTTTTAGCTGCACGTCTAGCGCGTCTGCGTCTTCGGCTGCCTGCTTGACGTCTACGATATCTGCGCGTCCACTGGCGACAGCTTCGACGATTGTCTTGCACGCGTATTCGACTTGCACTTCGGCAGTGTAGATCACCGAGTTGTGCGCAGGGAACGAATTGGGCCCGAAAATGATCGCAAAGTTCGGGAACCCGTGCACAGTAGTGCCGCCATACGCCTGTGCACCGCGGGTCTCTTTCCAGTGATCGGCCAGCTCTTTGCCACCGACACCATAGAATCTGATCGGCACTAGAAACTCTTGCACTTTGAAACCCGTGGCCATTACGACCACATCGAAGTCTTCCTGGCGGCCACTCGGCGTGACGAGCGTTGACCCGTCAATGTGATCCACAGCTTCCCATACCAGGTCGACGTTCGGCCTGTGCAAGGCCTGCAGATATCCGGGATCGAATACGCGGCGCTTGCAACCAAGCGGGAAGTCTGGGATCAGTACGTCATGGTACTTTTTCGGAGCGGTCGCGCGAATATACGCTTTGGCGCCTTCCTCGGCCTGTTCCCTGATCCGCGCAGAGTAGTCGCTGTCCAGGTACGAATAGTACAAGCTATCGGCGCTGTTGAATATCTTGTAGCGCAGATACCGCATGGCAAAGGGAACGTTGCGGAAGACCCATTTCTGAAATGCAGAGTACGGGTGGTTTGGACGTTCGTGATACCACTGGCCGGATCTGGCGAAATGAGTAACATGCGCCGCCTTTTCTGCGATTCTGGGCACGGTTTGTGACCCAGAACAGCCGTTCCCTACGACTGCGACTCTTTTTCCAGTCAGATCAGCGCTGTCATCCCATCTTGCAGTGTGGAACAGTGGCCCCGGGAAGGTCTCGTGACCCGGTGTGACTATATCTTTCGGTGTAGCAATTGCGCCTACGCAAGAAAACAAGATCTGCGATGATCGTGTGAAGTGCACGCCAGTTTTGAGGTCAATGAGGTTGACATCCCATTGGTTAGTTGTCTCATTCCAGCTGGCACTCTCGACCTCGATCTTTGTGTGAATGTACTTGCGGAGACCGAACTTGTCGACGGTGTCGTTAATGTACTGCAAGATTTCGTCGCGTTCGCACAGTTCCTTTGACCAATTTGGATTCAAATTGAATGAGAAGGAGTACAGATGCGACATGACGTCGCAGCCGCATCCAGGGTACTTGTTCAGACTCCATGTGCCGCCAACATCAGCCCTTTCGAATATGGTGAAGTTCGATACGCCATGTCTATGGAGCAGATTGTAGCCTGCAGCAATACCGCTTGGTCCTGCGCCAATAATGATAACTGAAGGACCTGACATTGTTCGATTTTGTCTGCCTTCTTGGCCAGGCATGTATATATATATAATTCCTCGGGTAGCGTCACCCGAGATAGATCGTTCCCATTTCGGCGGAAGATACCCGATACTCTCAACACTACAGTAGCTGTTCCAAAGCCGTATTGCCAGACTAAACTAGAATACTATATATATTCTAGTGGGTTTTAAAAATGCAAATAACAGCTGTAAAGTGCTACTCTTGCCATGCTGTTCCGTATTTGCTTGATGTGGGGAAGTCTGAGTATTGGGAATTACCCCGGATTCTTCTCTTAGAAAAAGTATCGGTTATATCATTTTATTATAACATTTTGCAATATCGTATGGTTATTGTCGGACTCTTATTTTGTAATTTCGTAGAATCAATGTGGATTGTTCGATGAACATCGCTGTCCGTTAGTAACACTAGCAATCGCACGTTAGGTTACCTTGCTGGACAGCTTCGCCGTATATAAACAGCAATTGCCTTTTCATACTTTAAAAATGACCTTCTGCACTTTGCGCTCGTCAAAAAGCTTGTAACCCTCTTTGGCATCTTCAAGCGGCATGATGTGGTCGGTCAGGAACAGAAGATCGTTAGCCTTTTCATTGAGAAGCTTCAGTGCCTCAGGGAACAGATGACGTACAGGACATCTACCGAACTGGATAGTGAGGTTTTTGCAGTAGGTATCCCATGCCGTGAATGGAAACGGGTCAGAGTTGACTCCAATTGAAGAGATTTTTCCCCAAGGACGGAGCAAGTCGAAGGCGAGTTTGACGGCGTCAGCAACTCCGACAATCTCCATGACATTGTCAGCGCCACGACCTTCGGTGACCGACTTGATAGTATCGATGACGTACTCGCGTCCCTTCTTGAGGTCGAGCGGGATAGCACCGAGCCTTTGAGCCTGCTCGAGACGGTCGTCGACAGTGTCGACAGCATAGATGGTGTCGGCCATGGTTTTCGCGGCTACGACGGTGCAGAGACCAACGGGCCCACAACCGACGACGACGTTGACGGAAGATTTGCGCTCTTCGTCAGACAAATCCTTGAGAACGTTTAAGGCAGCGAAGTAGCCCGTGGGGAAGATGTCGGCCATGAGTACCATTGCCTCGGCAGGAGCGTCACTGTTCGGCATAGGGAACAGTGTACCGTCAGCCCAGGGCACACGCACGTACTCGGCCTGTGCTCCGTCGAGCGCTACGGTGCCAAAAAGTAGACTATGTTCGCAACGAGACGTGGCGCCGTGTTTGCAGTAGAAGCACTGCATGCAGCTGCATGTGAACGGTGAGACAATGCGATCACCAGGTTTGAATGAGGTCACTTTCGAGCCGACTTCTTCGACGGTACCGATAAACTCATGACCCATAATGAACCCAGTATCGGATTTCTGGTGACCACGGTACACGTGGAGCTCAGATCCGCAGAGTGCAGTCAAGTCGACTTTGACAATGGCGTCAGTATCGTTTTGTAGAGTCGGTTTAGGTCTGTCTACGACTTCGATATCGTATGGTCCATTGAACACCACAGCTTTCATGACTAGTGAAATCGAAATAATGCAGTGAATATAGATATAATTGAAGTATTGATCTGTAAAAGAAATAGGAAATAAAAGCAATATATATGTATGTGGGGTTGTTCGGGTGTTGATATCCCAATAGGGAAATCAGGAAAAACTGCTAATTTCCCAGCCAAGGTTGGCTTTCAGGGTTATAGTCAAATTTATATGATTCAACAAAAGAGTAATATATAGAACTAAAATTTAGAATTCGATGTTGCATGTTTTGCAAGTTGATCGATAATCAGATTATCGGTTTTCTGTTCAATTGCACGTGATGAGACTACAATGCCGCCCATAGCATAAGTATGGACTTGTGCAGGTTCTTCAACATACATTATTTCGTGTTCAGGTAACTTGTCGCGAGCCGCTTTTGACGCGAAAATGCGCGAGTCGTTCACAAGGATCTCGGTCGAACCAGCCAATACCAGCACGTTACCGATCCCGGCAAAGTCGGTGTTGTTAATAGGACTGATCCGTGGATCATTAGCTGTGATCTCGCCATTTTCAGGCACAAACAGCTGTACCGCCGCAGGACCAGTTTCTAAATGATAGATCAACCAGTCGTTGTATACTTGTTGTTTCTCCGGGTACTTGAACCCGAGATCTAACCATGGCGAGATCAATACGCTCAAACAAGGCAGTGGTCGCGTCTTCTCGTCTCTGATCTTGAACAATGCCATGCTGCACAATCCACCGCCGGCAGAATCGCCTGCAAAAGCAATGCTAGTGCGCGGGCTCCTCTCCAGCAGGTAATCGTACGCCGCCATAAAAGCATTGAGACATCCAGGGTACCGCTGCTCTCTGACTAGCGGGTACTCTAGGCTGAACAGAGCTAGTTTCAGTCCACGGCTCTGGGCTACCTTGATCCACCGCCAGAACGTGTCCTCGTACATTAGCGCGTCTCCGACAAAAAACCCACCGCCATGTGCGAACAGAATAGTCACGTCTGAGCTATAGAACTTCCCATCGTCTGCGGGAAACTGGTACCCTCGAAACCCCTCACCAGCGACATACTTTGCGCCGCGACCAGCATCCCAGGAAGCCTTGTAGACTGTATCAGGAAGGTAATAGAACGCTGATCCGTACACGGCGCGGCTGACCGCCGTGTACAGCGACGTCGTGTTTGTGCCAGCGATTCGTCTGAATGGTGTAGCTGCCAACTCTTTAGTAGTGCGGACCAGAAATCGCAAAGTCGCGATCGGATTCTTTAGCAAGATCAAGGTAATCCTCAACCAGTTCAGCAAACGGTTCATTGTTTCTCCAAGCGATTCGCGGTTTGATCAAATCCCGCCCTGATATATATACATTCTTAAAACCAACCGGTTCAATTGAGTTTTAATGTCCTGGAACTCCCTACTGTCATTTTCACCTCAATCATCGCTATCAGAGGTCAAACTATACACGAGAGTGTCTGCACCGCGGGCAATCACAGCGTTCACATACCTACAACATTCTCGCCTAAGGTTGTTTGAGGTATTAAGCAGTTGTTTTGCAATTATATGCTATCTTAAACGATCTCATCAGTGCTTTTGTCCAACAATTGGCCCCCTTGCACGCTGCACTTTGGTTATCGCGACCCGATCTACCCCGCATTCTCCAAAACCCTATTTTGAATAAAGTTTTTCAAAGCTCTGCGGAGACCTATACACCTATGCAGCGGTAATGGTGCAAAAGAAAACTGGAATATCAGAAAAAAAAGACAAAAGAGACTTCGAAATGTCTAGTCAGAGAACTAAACCGCGAAAATCAAGTGCCAGCACACGACGTGACGCTCAGGAACGAAAACGAATATCGTTGGCTTGCGTTTCTTGCCGATCAAAGAAAGTACGATGCGACGGCAGGACACCGACCTGTCTTAACTGCGAGAAGGCTCATGAACATTGCACGTACCAGCCACACAACGATAAACGCAAACCGTACCCGAAAGAGTACATTTCTGCGTTGTGCGCGCGTATCTCGGCGCTAGAGGCGCTCTTACAAGAAGCAGGCATCGCTGCGCCGCCGCAGAGTCTGGCTATTCCGGACTACACCACTGATCTGACCTGGATGACGGTTACAGACAGTGCTAGCGGTCTGACAGGTGACCTGACGCAAGTTCTAGCCGAACGTATTGGAGAACTCAATATCGCCGACGATGGCCATCTCCGTTACTTCGGCGCGACTTCAATATATCACCTCGACGGTGTGGGCATCAACCAGCAGTCTTTCGAGGATCTCGACACGCTCGGTACCGAAGCACTCATAGCTGCCGGCCTAAACGAGCCGCTTGATCTTGATCAGCGAGATCATCTCTTACAGCTTTACTGGACCTGGCACAACTGTTTCTTCAACCACATCAACCAACACGTTTTCATGAAACACATGCACCTCTATCAGCAGGGCAACATTAACAGCGCTTGGGCGTTTTCGCCCCTGCTGCTCTACTCGATTCTTGCTCTCGCCGCTCTGTTTGACGACGATGCAGACCCGAACTATTTCCTCAAACGCGCTCGCGTCTTGCTGGACGTTGAGCTCAACTGCCCACGCATGGCCACCGTCCAGGCCGCAGCGGTCATTGGCACCACAGAAACAGCACTCGGAAGCGACCCTCGAGGCTGGGTCCACTCTGGTATGGCTTTCAGACTTGTCACAGATTTGGGATACCACATGAACGCCCGCAAATGGCTCAAGTCCGGTATTTTGTCTGCAGAAGAAGCCTTCTGTAGGCAAACAACGTTCTGGGGCCTCTACATCCAGGACGGCCTCTGGGCCTGCTACCTGGGCCGTCCAGGCTCACTGAACATGCGCGATATCAGCCAACAGATGCCAGACCCATACTCAATACCAGACACCGTCTGGAAACCATACACAGGCCGCAACGATCCGCTTCCGGAGGAATGGGAATCGATCGAAATGAAAGACCAGCTCGGAACTCTCACTTACTATTCGATCCTACTTGCACAGCATACACACGATGTCGTTGAGATCCTTTACCCTGGACGCGACCAGCCGTTATCAGAACTCATCAATTTTGCATCCGCCACAAGGGTCAAACTCGCAGAATGGTACACCGAACTGCCTGCCTCGCTGCTCTGCTCTACCACATCCACCCGGCCCATACTGCCGCACGTCATACTGCTCCATCTCCAGTACTGGGTCACAACTATTTTGCTCAATCGGCCCTTCTTAAACCAAAAACAGTACACGGCGGTTCGCGACGACTCAGAACGGCTCTGCAGGAACGCTGCCGTCAACATATCCAGTCTCATGGCAAAGTACTACCGTCTCTACACTTTGAGACGCATAAACATCGCAGTTGTCCACATGACGTTTACAGCTGCAACAATCCATCTCTTGACGGTATGTACCGCCAAACAATCTAACCTGAAAGCCGAGGCCAGGTCCGGCCTGCTCATCTGCTGTGCTGCGCTCTCTTTGCTCTCAAAGACGTATTCCAACGCTCGCATATCGCTCGTCCTGCTCACAAGACTCATGACACGCTGGATCGGTGAGGTCCCTGACTACATGCGTCAGGAAGCTGCCTCGTACTTCAATGGCGCTGAGAATGCCACTCCGCCGAAACTGCTCGATACTTTCCTTGATCAAGGAAAGGCAGAATTCGCGCCCGCACAAGTACCATCTCCACCGAAAGAGAACCTCTACAACACAAACCAATGTCTCGAACCTGGCCCGTCAAAGATTTCACCCGCAGCCAGCACAGACCAGAAAGATTCTGCTCGTGCAGACACCTCAAACGTTGATGAGAACTTGCTCAATGCCCTGTTCGACTCCTTCCCGTACCCTGAATCACCAGGGAACTTCACAGAACATCAGGTAGAAGAAAACGCCTGGGCCGATTTCTTTACCGAACATGACTCTATGGTTCTCCAAGAACTCTTTTGAGCGACTTGGAATGACCCCATTATACAGTAACCTGCGCTTTATGGGCTCGCTAGCCTTAAGATGAGCGTTGGTGAATTTGCATTGACTTGACCTTAATAGAGATGCCGCTTTTGGCCGGTATGGAAACTGTTCCACACTAGTCCTTCATTGAAGATAAAGGAACAAATATTAATTGACAAACAGGTCTAATTTGGTATGGTACTTGATCAGGACCACGTTCAAATGACTACGTTCTTATAAAATGACTTATATACTTATTTGTATTCTAAACTCCAAAGGAAACTTCAAGGAAACCTTGAGGTAACCTCAAATTGCAATATGGTTCAATTACCTTAACATTACAACCACTAAGCCGCGATCTTGACCACTGCCTTGTAACCACTAGGAACCTTACCAGTCTTGACGGCATCGAGCACGCTGCTTACAGCGTTCAATCCTCCATCGTTCAGCTTAATGGCCTGTTCAATGTACTTTCCAGCAAACACAGTCTTCTCAAAAGCTTCCCAATAATCCGAAGACGGTTTGGACATCTCTGGCTCCACATCTTTGCCAAAATGACGGCAGTGATGGCCAGCCATTGAGGTGTAAGCAAGCACAAAAAGAAGCTCAACGTCCTTTCGCGGCTGCGAAGAATACGGCAGCAACAATGCAAGCTTTCCGCCTTTAGAGCCAAAAGCTTCCACCGCGGTCGGGATGCTTTTATCCTCGGAAATAGTGTCAATTCCTAGTTCGAGCGAATCATTGGTGAGCTTACGGATCTGTTCTGCGACATCTGAATCATGATAATCCAAAACAGCAGTGGCACCAAGCTTCTTTACCAAGTCAAAGCTGTGTGGCGAGGCAGTTGCCACTACCTTGTAGCCAGCCAGAGCTGCGGCCTGAACTGCGGCCTGACCGACGCTAGTTGCACCAGACCAGACCAGGAACCACTTGCCCTCGGCATTCGGGTCTTTTTGACCAAACAAAGGTAGGCCAAGATTAATGTATAATGCTTGGCTGATTGTAGTGATCTTGACTCCCCAACTAGAAGCTTCTTCAAAAGAGACATTCTCTGGGATGTGAGAGAAGATGCGATCGGTGAGTAGGGCATACTCAGCGAAAGCGCCGTTCTCGGGGACATCCGGATAGCATCCATGGACCATTCCAGATACGCGATCGCCTGGTTTTGCAGAAGTGACTTTTGAACCGGTTTTCACGACAATTCCAGCAGCGTCGCATCCGCATACGGTACCAATTGTAATATCATTGAATATATCTTTATGTTTCCAATCGGTGGGATTGGCGGCGGCAGCGTAAACTTTGATCAAGATCTCGTTGTCGGCAGGCTCAGGAATTGGTCCTTCTTTAACCTCAATGCCTTTCGAATTAGTGACATAAGCTGCTTTTCTGGTAGGACTCATTGTGGATTGTAGAAGTGAAGAGTAGAAAAGTAGAGAAATATTGCGTATTTATATATTAATGATTAAGTAAGCGTAAACTCTAAATCTATTTAAGGTTATGACGACATTCAGAGGCTCATTTAGTCCATTGCTTATAAATCACTAAATAATACGATTATTTATTTAATTAAATTTGTTATCAATAACAATTATATAATCAATATAACTGCAAAGTATAATTTAGTGCGAACAGCAGTGTAGTTGTAGCTGAGGTAGCGAGGGGAATCTTGGCGAAGATCATGGAATTACATAATCACAACTGAGACGATGGAAATCACTGGAAGGTGTTAATTCGCGCAGTAGCGTATATGCACGAGGAATGAATAAAGGAACAAGAGTCTAATTGGTAGGTTGCGACAGAAAGCGGACAGAGGGCGGAGGTGGAAGGCGAAGTAGGACAGCGCTGCGTTAGTGGCTGAGTGCAAGAAAACAGTCACAGAACGACCGATGTGAAATAGTTGGTGTTAAAAGTCATTGTTTGTTGTCGGTAGGTTTGCTAATCGTTTCGATTTCCCTTTGAGCCTCTTCGATTTCGGTGGATGCTTCTTTCAACGCTTCTTTGACGTCGATTTGTGCCTGTTGGATATCTCTTCGGGCCGCTTCGAGTGCTTCATTGACATCTTTTGCCTCTGCATTGAGGTCGCTTTCGAGCTCTTGCGACAAGCCATTCAACTCGGCAGCCTTTGTATTGAACGATTTGCCTATATTTGCGAGTCCTTCCAGGTCCTTGAGATCCTTAGATTCGAGGAACGCATTCAGCTTTGTGTCCAGGTTACTCAACATATCCTCGAGGTGCTGAGGTTAGCGGCTATTTACGCGATAATTGATTGTACTTACGCCTGCAGCCAAATTGGCCGAGTCCATCATTTTCATTGCTTCTTTGATGGTTTCGCTTGCGTTGTCCATGGTGTTTGTCGAAAGATAAGTGTAAATGTGCGCTATTTCGATGATAGGTTTTGTGTCCATACTCATATAATGATTGTATGATTCGTGTAATACTCATGTAATCCGTAAATTATGTCTTACAAGTTTGCAGTATCGCCTTAGACACTTGTTTTCACATACGCTTCGACGTCCTTGTACACGTCAAAACGTCGCTGTGTGGTCACAGGAATACCTGCGCGGGCGGAGTCAATGACTTCTGGATCGAGTTCGGCGTACACAATACTCTCTTTCTCGTCGGTCTCACTAACGATCTTTCCGAGCGGGTCACATACCAGCGAGTGGCCGTATGCATGATACCCTGCGGACATGTCTCTGGCCGGCGCGCACATCAGGGTGTAGATCTCGTTGTCGACGGACCGCGCCTGTGCTAGCAGATTCCAGTGCATCGGACCAGTTGTCAGATTGAATGCGCCCGGGTATACCATTGCAAAAACATTGTGCTTGCGAGCAGCGGCCATAGCAAGTTCTGGGAATCGTACATCGTAGCAGATACCGATACCGATATTGCCGAACCCGTCGAGTTGCGCTACAGTGCCATGATCCCCGCCAGTTAGTACTGATGACTCGTGGAATGTCATTTTGCCGGGGATATCGATATCAAACAAGTGTACTTTGCGGTGCACAGCTAGCAGCTCGCCTTTAGGACTGAATGTCATGTTGGTGTTGTACAATTTGCCATCGGCGGCGCGCTCAGGGATAGAGCCACCGACAAGGAACACTTTGGACTCGATGGCGATCTTTTTGAGGAATTCGCCTGTAGCGCCACCGGGAACCGGTTCGGCGTATTCAGGGAAAGCTGTGACTGCATAAGGGCTGTTAAAGCATTCTGGCAACACAACGATTTTCGCTCCTTCGGCAGCAGCTTTCAGAATATGCGTTTCGGCTTTCTTGAGGTTCGCCGCTTTGTCGGCGCCTGCTGCAAACTGTACGAGCGCAACTTTTACTTTCTGTAATAACGGGGAAGTCATTATTTCGAGATCAACGTCAAATCAGTAAAATTAACGTCAAATCAATATACCGATCTCTCTTTACCTCTTTGTCAGTGTCGATGGTGTCATCTTCCCTCCCCCACACCTTCTCCCTGCTACCCCCCCACACACCCAGACAGCCGCACCAGGTGCACGCATTTACTAAGACATACATAAATAAAAACCTCCTGTCTATTCGTCTAGACTCAATGCAAAGGAACTTTGGCACTCTCGCGCACAAGTTGGTTAAACGCGTTGTCTACCAACTCCTTGATCTTCGCATAAGTCACTATAACACATGATCTTTCGTCTCTCGATACCAACATTATCGATTCGTCCACTCCAACATCTAGTTTATTCAAACACCGTAACACATGTCCAAGGTCAATAACGGGTTTACCTGTCTCGTCCACTTGCTGGAAAACGTAGTCGTGAAACAGCACTATAAGGTAGTTGGTACCCTGCGCACTCCAATTATCGTCGTTCGCAAACTCTGGCCGCTGAATCAGGTAGTTCAGCTTGCACAATAGCCGCACCAGTCTGTCATTCTCCACTTCTGTCATCAATCCTCGCTCCATTGCATCTGTGCAGTTCATCTGATACTCCAGCACGTCTATGAACCGAGTGCCACATAATCTTACAATGTCATCCAATTTCGGCTCCTCATCTGCTCCACGCAACGCCATCACTACTTTGATCAGCTCGCTAGAAAACACGGCTTTCATGCTGTCGAGTGCCGCGTTCCGGTCGTCATCTGACCGTGGTAGGCCCTTCAGCACCAGCGCGAACACCAGGTCCGCCAGCGCGCGAAAGTCGTCGGCCTGTGCTTTCTGCACGCTGTCAGCGCTCAGCGGGTCCAAAACGTCCGGAATACCGAGTCCATTAAGTCTTAAACGCTTCTGAAAATCTACCAGTATCATAGAGCCAGATACCACACGCGCAGCGAGTTTCTGCTTGTGCACAGCACGCAGAATCGCCAGCACCTGGCATATGTAGAGCCACAGATCTGACTCGTCCTTCGCGTTCAGCATATAGGAAATGGACAGTTGCGGGAGCATCCAAAAAGATTGGCCGACCGGGTAGAAGTCGTAGACAAAGACGACCGAATGGTCGCCAAAGGCCTGTGTAGTGAATGCCTCGTAGCCGTTAATGACGCCGGGGGCGCTGATCCGCGTGAATTTCTGGAATAGTTTCAAGGACTGCGTGGGACCGAGGATTAGACCCGACAGCCGTAGCAGCAGGTAAGACATACCGTTGTCGGAGGACGTAGCACGGTACTGTGAGACGTGTTGGCCCAGTACAGAGCCCATGGCCTCGTCGACGCCCAGGAAATGCAAGGAGTGGTAGCTGGATACGGTGTCCGGGACCGAGTAGTCGTGTACTGTCTGGACCATTGCTTCGGCTTTCTGGAGCAGGTTTAGGTGAAGATCGGTCTCGAGAAAAAAATCTGCAGGCTCACGGATATGCGGCGGCAGCCGTCGCTTGTAGGGCGGACGCGGAACGTATAGGTGGTACTGCAGCGGCTCGGTGGAGGCCTGTGCGGACGGCTGGTAGTACATATCGCCATACTCGTGTGCACCTGTGAGTGTGTTAGCACCAACAGTCTGCTGGCCGGCAGCCGACGACGGTGCCGGCGGTACGATTGACGAGGATTGGTTGCCCAAATCAAGGGCGTTAAAGGAGGGTACCATTGTCGACACGTCCTGCTGGTAGTATTCCGGGACGAAGGGAGTGGTCTCAGTTTTCACAGCGGGTTTGTGGGTCATAGGTGCGGGACTTCGCGTAGTTGCACGTGATTCAGACGATGCACTGTGGTCTGTATGCTTGAATTGACATCCGCGATCCTTGAACCTGCAGAACCCGTATATGAGCTCGTTACGGCATTGCGGCGGGCCCGACGAAGATTCTAGCGCAAAGTTAGCATTATAACACAAATTTACAATATAGCTATTAATATTGCTTACCTTTAGTGCTCATATGGGCATTCAAAGCGGGTATCAGACCAGAAAATACAGATTTGTTGCTGACACTTACTAAGTTTGTTGTTGGTAGATTCCACCAGGTCAACCCCAAACCTTGCACTTCTAGACAATTTCTAGCAACGTGAACCTTTTGACTACGTATGCTAGTAGTTCGACGTCGTAATAGAGGTGTTCTGCCTGCTGCTGCTGAACCTTTACTTGTATCATGGTCCAGTACCGCCGATCTACTACTCTTTGCTCTCTCACGTGCCGTTCTCGTTGCCTATCGTCCAGATGGCACTCGAGTTTGGACTCTTGCTGTTCGCGGCCGGCCCACAATCGCAGCTGTCGCATGGAGTAATGACGGCACCAGTATTGCTGCAAGTTATACTGATGGCTATGTCCGTATATGCGACGCCAATCTAGGCAAAGTCTCTTCCACTTTACCTCTTCCACCTGGCGACATCTCTCTCCACCCGCCTATCCTTGCCTGGCTCACGCTCGACATAGACAACTCCGCAGTCAATGTCAGTCCAGAGTCTGCTCTTCGCGATTTCTTCAGTCCAAAGATCGAAGCCCATTTGCCAAAACTCTCAGCTCTACCTACTGCAGCTCCAGACAGCCCTTTCACCTCGCAGCCGATCCTTGATGCCCTATTCCGTCCTGACCGTGCAAGCGACATTGACTGTATAGTACTGGCATCTCAAACAGACCCCACTACTATCAGTCTCTCGCTCGGCATACAGGGCACCTTCGCCGTCCCGGACGCCTCCATCTCCACTCCACTCGTCCCGCTCGCACATACACCGACAAGCGCAACCCATGCACACTATCTTATCTGTCACGACCCCACGCTCGCTGCCATAGTCCTACTACCACTCTGCTTCAGGTTTCTTCCCCGTTTTGGCTCCTTTTTCTCGCTCCTCACTACCTCTTCCACCAAGCTCCAGTACCTCGCTCGCTACCTCCAGGACGCAATCGCTTCACTCGCCGACGAAAGTACCGCTCTCCAGACGGCCATCGACACACTCTTCTCCTCTGTAGACACAGACATCCGCAAGGACCTGCTCACTCTGCTCGTCATAGGAGTCGCTTCTCCGACGTGCACCGAATGGATCAAAAACGACCTCGGCGAGCGCGGTATAAAGAAATGGAAGAAGTCTGTCACTTCCGCTTATGACTCTTTTAATAAACTGCTCACGCAACACATCGTACCGGCTTGCGAACGTGCTATAGT
Source organism: Tortispora caseinolytica NRRL Y-17796 (assembly GCA_001661475.1). NCBI lineage: Eukaryota > Fungi > Ascomycota > Trigonopsidomycetes > Trigonopsidales > Trigonopsidaceae > Tortispora > Tortispora caseinolytica. The sequence goes on from KV453843.1 coordinate 2,358,640, forward strand.
GATATTGCAGGAACTGCACGGTCTTGCCCTCTGGGCAGAGCGCGGAAAGCCGCTTGGCCTCGATCCCGACACTGTTGAAGCCGCAATCGCATCAATTGAACTGCTGGCATTGAAAGCATACAACATCGCTGCCACTTTTTCCAAAGAACAAAATGACTTCTGCGTGTTCATACAGTGGCTGTCTGACATCTACGACTACGACACCAAAGGCAATGCCTACCCGTCGCTGGACGCCAAAATACAGCAGGTCGAAGACTATATTGAGACGTCTCTACGACGGCCAAAACTAGCTCAGTATCACGACTCCGAAGAGAATCTGAGCAGTATGACATGCACAATAGACGAGAACATCGCGGCCATATTCGACAAAACCGTCGATATTGTTCGCAACCAGATCGACGCTGGCTTGCCATTCCCATTGGACGACCTGCAATCAGACACAAAGCTACAGTTCGACACGCGGATGCTCGAAGACGGGTATACTTGTGTTCTTACATGCTCAGGCTCTACATTGAACCTCTGCAAATTCAGAGCCAAAAACTTATCTACGGACGTTAAGTCTCTGTCACAGATTGACACAATGTACACCGCAATTGACACCGGCAACTTGCGACTCGCCAGGTTTGTCAGCGATACAATTATAGCATGCATCGTCGACAAGTCTACGTCTCTGCACTTGGTTCTTGTATCTCTCGACTCCAGCACGTTTACTGCCGAGCGTACAACAGTCCCGGCGCAGATCATCGGCCAAACAGACCTCGAGGACTTGCCTACAGCTATAAAGGGCCACCAGATTGACACAGAAGTATGCATAGTAGCTCTACTCGGCGACTCAAAGCGCTTCCAAGTGCTGCGATTTAACGTGTAGAAAAGCTCACGACTACGTTCCCTATATTACTTAACATCATCATTGGTCTACCTTACTCGTCGGTTTTCGTGAACGGGTTGTTGATGACTTCGGTGCCATCTAAAGGAGCAATCGACGTCAACAATGGGCCTCTGGCAATAATACGCGGCAGGCTTCTTGTGGTTCCTTCTATAGACTCTTCCACGTCCTCCAGCACCAGGTTCATCAGCTTGTCGTATCCCTTCAGCGTGCCTACAGCCTGTCGACCGCCGCTGAAGTTCACAATGATCTTCTTATCCAAATACTTCGCCAAATCGACTATTTCCTGCCGCTCCTTGCGCGGCCTTTCCTGCTTTTCTGTGTCCGACATCGTATCTATCGCACAGTCGAGTTCACTTGCTACTCGCGACCTTCAATCACCGTTGGCCTAGCAACCAATGTAAACTCAAAACATCCACACCTAAATAAACGATCCTTCTACCCTATCGTCTCACGCTTGCTGTGCTGTTTTCTCCTTCTTTTCTTGTCTAATTTTTTTACTCTTGTTTTGTGTTGCTGATTGCTACTGCAAAGCGCTCTACAGAACTGTAATTGAACCTTACAAACCACAAACTCCCCAGTACACCCCGTTTACTCTGCGCCACTAGCTCCTCTTGATTTTTTCCTTCGGCGACGCTCTGAACTCATGGACTTGTCAAATATCCTCCGCATCGCTATTCAGCACCCAGATGCCAGTGCGCGTGCACAGGCCGAGGAACAACTCGACTCTCTTGCGTCGACACAATTCCCTGTCCTGCTGAAGGACTTGGTCTCTTGTATGAAGGACGAGGCCCAACCCACTGAGATTCGAATGCTCGCAGGCATCTTCCTAAAAAACCAGCTCTCCTCAAAGAACGTTCAGACGAAAATGGATTATCTACAGCGCTGGAACTCCGTAGATGCAGAGACAAAAGCTGTTGTTCGAGCTACCGCCCTGGATTTGCTCAAAACTCCTCAAGCGCAGGTTGCCAACACGGCCGCCCAGCTCATATCCGCTATCGCTGATTTCGACCTTCCGCTCAACCAATGGCCCGAGCTTATGCCTTCACTCGTTGCTAACACTCAGCATGACCAGCCTGAAAACGTCAAACGTGCCTCACTCACAACTATCGGTTACATTTGTGAGAACGCTGATCCCAACAATTCAGGCGTCGTCGCTCAGTCTAGTGGCATATTAACTGCTATCGTATTGGGTGCTCAATCCTCCGAACCCAGCGTCGCCGTCCGAATAGCTGCCATAAATGCGCTAACAGACTCTCTCGAATTCATATGTGAAAATTTCACTCATGAATCCGAACGAAATTACATAATGCAGGTCGTGTGCGAGGCTTCCCAAGTCGCCAATTCTGCTTTGCAGGCAGCAGTGTTTGGTGCTCTTGCTAGAATAATGAGTATGTACTACCAGTACATGAACTTCTATATGGAACGTGCCCTGCTAGCCCTGACCGTTAACGGCATGCAATCTGAAGACGATAATGTTGCCGCTATGGCCGTGGAGTTTTGGTGTACCGTCTGTGAACAAGAAATAGAAATTGACCAATCAAATCTTGAGCGGGATCCCTCAGAACCAGAGCAGCAAAATTATCAATTTGCTAACAACGCACTGCCAGCGGTTTTACCAACATTACTTCGTCTCCTTATCCGTCAATCTGACGATGATGATGACGACGATTGGACCGTCTCAATGGCAGCCGGCTCTTGCCTGCAGCTATTTGCCCAGGCTACTGGATCTATCATTGTTCCGCCAGTGTTACAGTTCGTTGAGCAAAATATCTCGAAGCCTACATGGCAGGAACGTGAAGCGGCTGTGATGGCTTTCGGTAGTATCCTCGGTGGACCCGATCCTAGCTCACTGACTAATTTAATTCGACAGGCTCTCACGCCGATCCTTCACTTAATGGGCGACTCTAATCTGCAAGTGAAGGATACTGTCGCGTGGTGTCTCGGCAGGATGGCAGATTTTGCCGCGGACGGCATCGATATTGATACTCAGTTGCCTGCTATCATTGAAGCTGTTCTATTAGGATTTAAAGATCACCCGCGCGTCTCTACTAATTGCTGCTGGACTTTAATCAACCTCACAGAACAGCTATCAGTTAATGGAGCATCGTTGCCTACCACACACATGTCGCAATACTACCCTCAGCTTGTTCCGGGTCTATTGACTACTTCCGATAGGCCAAGCAATGAGGCATTTTCTCGTACTTCAGCATATGAAGCTTTAGCTTGTCTTGTGACATATGCTGCCGAGGATGTGGTTCCAATTGTTGAGCAGCTATCTGCGACTGTCGGTGAACGGTTAAGCGCGACTATTCAGATGCAAGCCAATATAGTTAACATTGACGATCGAAACAACCTTGAAGAGCTGCAGAGTAGCTTGATTACTTTACTCATCAGCATAATACGTCGTATGGGTTATCGTGTTGCTGCTGCGGCTGACGATATTATGACTTTGTTGTTAACATTGAGACAACAATCTTTGCAGAACTCAGCAATAGAAGAAGACGTTCTTATTGCTATTGGATCTGTCGCTACCTCTATTGAGTCTCAGTTTACGAAGTACATGGATGCTTTCACACCTTTCTTAGTTTCTGCTCTAGAGAATCCGGCTGAATTTGAAACATGCAACACTGCAATTGGCCTAGTATCTGATATTGCTCAAGCAATTGGCCAAAGTTTGGCAAGCTATGCTAATGTCATCATGTCTACTCTGTTTAAGATTCTAACGAATTCTCCTATGCGAGATTTACGACCGACTGTTCTTTCTGCTTTGGGAGATGTGGCTACTTCCCTCGGGATTTTATTCGAGCCTTATCTTAATGACGTTATGATTCTCCTAAGCAAAGCTGCTATGGTCGAGGCTCCAAGCGATGACCTTGATATGCGTGACTATGTAGTTACGTTGCGTGGTGCAATTTTGGATGCCTATGTTGGAATTGTGTCTGGTTTTGAGAGCGGAGCCGGCTTACTCCAGCCGCATATTGAAACTATTCTCGGGTTCATATCTAAAATTAACCAGGACCGATACATGCTAAGATCTGACAGTGCTGTTAGGTCAGCTGTTGGTCTTTTAGGCGACATTGCAGCTATGTTCCCAGGTGGAGAGGTCAAAGTATTCTACACTGCACCATGGGTTACTGAATTTATTAAACGTGCTCGCTCTGATAAAACATACAGTGCCTCCACGCATGATGTCGCTAGATGGGCGCGTGAGCAGCAAAAGCGTCAACTTCTGTTATAGAATTTGTCACAAATACACTTTGCTGTTTTAACATACAGAGACTATAATGTTACCAGGAATCGTAAGAATCATTAATAGTTGTATGAAGTGCAGTATACATATTTCTGCAGCAAGTAAAATGTACGTGCCGCATGTCTGTGGGTCTCAGTCAGAGACGTCTCCGAGTAGTTCGGCGATAAGAGAGCCACTAGGCCATAGAAGGTTTTCGTCTCTGATATAGGAGTCTTTATCGCAAGGGAACTCGTGGCGGGGCATCGGAGAGACGAGAATGAAGTCGTAAACGTGTTCGTAATCTGCCGGGGGCGCGTCAGGGGCGTCCTGAGCAGCTTGGTCTTTGTCGTGCAATAGCGGGTAGCATTCAACAAAATTGTATAGGTCAATTATCTTTGTGTCTGCGCTAAACCGTCTAATGACACGGCTTCCGTCAGGCAACCGAATGCTTAACCTAGTGGAGTCTTTATTTGTGGCTTCTGGTTCAGGTGGCAGCGTAGAAGCAATGTATCGTTTCCATTGCTCTTTTATCTGCCGTGCATTGAGTCTGCGCTGTTCTTCTAGCTGTTGCTGGCGTTCCAGCTCCAACCGAGCAGCGCGCTCTTCGTCTAGACGTCTCAAGCGATCTCTGTCGGCAGCCAAGGAGCGCTCATAAGCTGAGTCCTGCTCAGCACGCAGCTGTCTAGCGGCTTCGCGTTCTCTGTTAAGAGACTCAGCCTGCATTTCGCTTTCTCTAATACTCTCGATGATTCTGGCATACTTGGCAGTGAGACGCTGAATGAAGGCGACGACCTCTTCGGGCGAGTGGTATCCGCTCAAGCGGCCGAGCACATGCATAGATAGAAGATCAGGGCTACGCCTGGTTTCGGAAATGAGAGCCATGAAGGGGTATTCAGTGCAATGTAGTTCTGTACTAATTTGGTAGCCCTCGGAGGTTGTTGCAGAGCCGCCCCAGACGAGCACGTTGTTTGCTTTGATAGCTTCGACGACCATGTCAGAGGCTAGGACGTTTTGTGAATATTTTTCCGTGTCATCGTGGACATAGCTGTGTATGATGACGAGCAGACAGCGGCCGGAGTCTTTAGCTTCCTTGAGGGCGGACATGTAAGAGTCCTTATGGAACGGGAGGGTAACGCCGTTTGTGGTGCGTTCGAACCGGTTGACGAACTCGAGCGCAGACTGTTGGCGGTCGTCGACAGGTGTAGGATGCGTAAACGAGGTCAAGCGCGCAAGCAGCGGTGACATCGACGGGAGGAAGAAGAGGAGGCTGCCGAGGAGTCTGAACATGACGCGCACGGGTCGCAACAGCAGTCCAATCAGACTGCTCAAGAACGAGTAGCGCGGCCGCGGAAGGTTCGATATCAGCGGGGCGGCATCAGTATCTGTAGAACGCGTTACAGGCGGTGTGGAGCTCTGTACGGGTGCAGGCGCGGTGATAGTTTCGCCATTTTCGTAGTAGTTGGTGATGGCGAACTCGAGATTGAAGTTCCACCGCGCCAGAAAACGTACAAGCAAATCGTCGTCGCCGGACCATCCCGTGACTTCACGGAACTGCGCCAGTACAGAGTCGTTAGATTCCATATGTGCGTGTGCTGACGGTAAGTGGGGA